>OZ026514.1:1833037-2330537 GCA_964019695.1 Loripinus fragilis
TCTTGCGCCAAGGACTTTTGGAACTTGAGTTCTATGGTGACTTGGTGTATAAATTGAAGAGTGTTGGCTCTAATATTTTTCAGCGCAGTTTATTTAAATAATTTATCATTATAAAAATAGTGGCTATAACATTAATGTATGGCAACAGACTGCATGCTTGGTGGTCACCCCAATCACGGTTGGAAACTTTGCTTTCCTCTTTAAATTGCACGCCGGTGGGTTGGGCTTCAGACTCTATGACGGTTCCGATTTAAAAAGACTTATCTATTGATGAGATGGTAGGGGCCTGATGCTTTGGCTGTTGCCAGGCCCACCGGGGTTTACCTGTTGGATTTCTTTTGCTCCAGTATTCAGCTTTTTTCTGTTGAGTCCTTATCATTGCTTGATCTCCTTTTTATATCTTGATTTATATATTCTAGATGAAGCATGGATACGTTAGGGGTCTTTCATGCAAACCAAACATATATGTGTCTTGATCCACATCTGAACTTAGGGTGAGGTTGGCACCGTGAAACCGGTTTAAGCCCTCCAGCGATATATATTTACTTGTCGTTCCAAGGCGGTACTTCTTTTATGGATAATTTGTTTATTTATGTCTTGTGTTTGTCATGCTTTCGCGTCTGCTCATTGCTGCCTTGTGGTCACTTACTGGGAAAGTGCTGACCTCTTGGCTCTCGTTTTTGATGTTTAATTGTGTTTTTGTCACTTTCCTATATGGTATCCTGGGTCAGGTGTGGTTCTTGTGTTACTTCAACTTTTTAAGCATAATTACACTATTTAACCGTAGTATGGGGATACTCTTCATCGCCTCTGATTTATAAGCATGTTGGTTATACGTGCAATGATATAAAATACGTGGATATAGTGACCGACGCATTTGTTTTCCGCTGAAGTTCATAATATATCACAGATTTTTGTTTGACTGCAAGACTTAATTTGCCGACACTTTGCATCTGTTTGCTTTATCAGCGTATTTATCCAGCTGCTATGTGCATCAGATTTTGTCCATGAAACTTGATTTATTGTTCTTGGAACTTGCAACGGATAACTATGATTACAGTCGCTTTAACTAGGTCTATGATATAAGTAACATAACGCTATTCGTTATTCGGGTTTGCATAGAGTACATCGTAACATAAACATGGGGACATAACGGTAGTCCTACATCTAAGGTTGACCAGAAACACTGTACAATTTGTTTGGCTAAAGGAGTATATTAAGTCTTAAAACTAGGCACAAACAATAATCGCCTTCACAGTCATTGTCGAATAAATGTGTAAGTGTGTGAGGGGTGCTTTTGGGATTAACAGAATACTCTACAATATTTTTTTTAAGTATCTCGACCATCATGACTAAAAAACCTTTATGAACCAGCACATGAGATTTTAGAAAATTTCGTTTTTCGAGCACCGAACGCACAGGACGCCAGAACATTCACTGCTTGCACATTCCAGGAATGGGTGTAGATGAAGACTCCAGCCAAATGTAGACCTCTAGCTTTCTAGATAATTTAGCATGGGCGATAAAAAAAGGTTTTTGCGTATATGCGATAAATAAAGGTTAGTTATGACAATTTCCATAGCACTCTTTATCTCAACCCGAGACACCCATACAGTTTATCTGCCGGAGGACCAAAGGCCCGAGGGTTGATCAGGTTCGAGGATTGATATATGGTATGATATTAAAAGTGTCATATCATAATATGTTTAAACATTTATTCATTTTCTGAAAAGTTAACCTTGTTCATATATTCTATCCTCCAAATTATTTATTTTACATGTAGCTAGTAATCGGCCCAAAATTTAAATGCCTCCTTAAAGTTAAGGACGACCTTAATTAATTATTGAGTTTTAAGACTCGAACAATAACGTTTCAAATTTAATAACATCAAAATTGTTGCATGTATTCTGTAGATCTCAATGACAGCTTTGAACATATGCACTGCACCAATCCTGACAATTGCTAAACAATTGCTCGAAAAAATGGCGGTAAACATGGTGTAGGCGCGTTGACATCGGTGTGGACAATTTTGGACATATTCTTGTCCTAGCTGGAAATTTCTTCAATTTACAATTTCAATGTGATATAATTTATAGGACGTTTAATTGAATATTTGAAATTATGGTGATATTTATAGAGGATTTAATGAATTTTAGGATTTCATAGCGGTGAGTGAAAAATTTAAAAACATTGGAATGTGAGATCACGTGAATTTTCTGTGATGTGAACAGTACCTATGAATGACCTTGTGAATGAATGAAGAGTTACATAAAAACATTCCATAGTCATGATAGTATTATAGTAACATAGTAACATATTTTCATTTATCAATTTTGACTTGACTCTACATTAAAAATGGCAAATATTTCATTTGAGCGAGGTTGAAGCGACAGCGATTTGGGTGAGTCTGATGACATACCACTTAGTTTTGGCCAATACATACCAGAGAAGAAACGTAAAGGCTCACCACTCACAGACAAACCCTTAAAGAAGCAAAATTCTATGCCAGATATCAGCAAATTAACTCCAAAAGAAAAAAAGAAGATCCCACCTAAAACCTTTTCGGATAATCTAAAACTAACACTCAATGACAGTACACTAAGTCAAAGCATCACTCCTGTATTGTGCGATATGATGGCTCCATTGATTCAAGAGACCATTAAGTCTTGTGTAGCTTCAGCGATAAAAAGTTTAAAGTCATCAATTAGAGACCAACAAAAAGCTACAGGAAAGTGTCAATAAGCAAGAAATAACAATTCAGCACCAGCAAACTATGCTAGAGGACCAAAAGAGACAACTTAGTGTAAATCAGGACATTATTACAGAGTTAGAAGCCGAGAATCAGCTCCTGTGTTCTGAGCTTGACTCATTGAAAATTAATGTAAATAATCTGGAGCAGTACGGTCGGCGTAATTCGCTCCGGTTCAATAACCTAACTGTTGATACAAGTCAAAAAGAAGACGACATGATCCATGCTGTGGTAACATTCATAAACAATAATATGATGCAGAATGGGGAAAAAATCACCGATAGAGATGTGGAGAGGTGCCACCCAATTGGTAGGAAAGTGAGAGGTCGTAAACCTCAAATAATTGTGAAGTTTTCTAGCTACAAAACCAAATCCAAGGTGTTTTCAAATAAAACAATGCTCAAAGGTCATGGCGATAAAACTTTCGTGACTGAGGACTTAACCACCCAAAACCATCAAGTTGTAAAATCACTTCTTGAACTAAGAAAATCACGTAAGATAAATAGCTTCTGGACATCTAACGGGAAAATTCTCGCTAAAAAGGCCCAGGATACCTCTCCTATCCAGCTGAACTTCGTGGACAATATTCCCTCTAAACTGGGTCTTTCAGATGACTAAAGTGACAGTGAATTATAACTATCAAATTGGTACTCGTCGAGAGAAGACCTGTCTTAACAACACAGGCGCAGACCAGCCTGCGCATACGCATAGTCTGATCAGCGCCTGTCTCGTTAGCTTTTTGTAAAATTTCATATGTAAAGTTGCTACAGGTGAAATTTTAATTTTCTAGCTAGTATCTGTAGCTGGGGGACTGTTTTGAAAATCGCTTTGTCCGGAAACTCCGAGGTCAGGTTTTCTCTCGTTGAGGCCCAATTAATCAGGGAGCAGATCCGTGTGTCCCGGCGCGGGTTTTGCATTATCCGAATACAGTCATGTATTTTCTTTCGCGATTCAGTTGGTATCTTCGTGCTTGATTATGAGTGGTGTGGCTCAGTCGGACCTCCGCATACGCGCAAGCTCGACTGGACCAACGATAGATAGGAACCAGCTTGAATAAACAAACAGTTTTATCACAGTGTTAAAAATGACAATAATTAGCGAATTAAGTGATATTATGATGTGAAATTCTGTATACTTGAGGAGGATCATACGGATTATTAGTATATTCTGTCTCAACAGTGAGTCTTAGATATTATTATCACATTTTTGAACAAACAGATTCATCCAAATATAACAAAAGGAAACTATTATATAAGGCCAGACTAACACGCCCTGAGGCCCTATGTCACGTTTTATGAACTGATTGCAAGTTTCTAAGACGGGTCACGCTGAATTGTTAGCGAGACAAGGGAGCTAACTCGATAACGACTATAAGTATAAACAGAGAAGAGTTATCATATATACTGTAAAAATGGCATCAAATCCAGAATTAATGAAAGTGTAAGAGTCCATTAAACAGAAATACCTTGTGATAGTAGAAAACTTATCTTACACTGAGCAAAGAAACTTCAAGAAAACAGACTACAAAAAGCTGGTTCTCAATGAGATGATAGAGATGCTGCCAACGTTTGACCGGGCTCAATTAAAAGAAACTTCACATTACATATCAAATGCACTAAATAACAGAGTCCAGCAAAAACTAAGCCATAAAACAAGAGAGTCTTCAAATGTAACTAAGCAAAGTTCAAATACATTATCTGAATCTTTATTAAATGAACTAGATGCGACGTTGTGTATAGGACGCTCCCAATTAGATTCAGGGAATGTTGATGATCAAAGTGACAAAGATGATGACAACGAGTGCTATGAGTTTACAAAGTCGATCACAGATGAAAGTACGTGTATACTTAATGACAGTATAACTAAGCTGAAACAAACAGTGACCATTGAACCAAAATCTGATCAAAAACAAACTAAAACCAACATTAGCCAAAAGTGCTGTGATACTTGTACTGTAAAAGCTAAGCCTAGAAAGTCACATCCAATGACTAGATGTTCATTCTGCATGCTTTGGTATCATGATCAATGTGTAGGTCTAGACAAGGATGAGCCAGTTGGAGTATGGTTGTGCTCATCTTGTCGCCAAGTGCCACAAGGTCTTCAAGATAACATCTCAGAGATCAAAACGGACGTAGAGGAATTGAAAAAATCCACAAAATCTATAACTACAGCAATTCATAAACTCTCAGAACAGGTTACATCATGTGTTGAAAACATCAACGACAAGTTGACTGCATTATGCAAGCGAATAGACTGCAATGATAGGAAAACATCTGAAACTCTAGATTCTATCATTGACGCATCAGACAGTCTGAAAACAAATTTTGACCAAAAGACCTGCCAGATATTAAACAAAACTACAACCATAATAGATAAAGTGAAAGTACATTGTGACTTACTCAACTATAGCCATGAACAACCAAATGAGAAAACAACTGAGAAAAATAAGACTAATGACAAATCAATCACTGTACATGTAAACTCGAATGATAAGCGTAGTGTTCAAACCACCCAGAAACAACCACATAATCAAACCCAAATTACCAGAAAAAATGATCATAAAAAGAGAATAAATACAAATAATAAACCCCCTAACAGAAACAACTGCTTACATGGACCTGCGGGCCAGAAAGCTGACGCGCAGGAACATGAGACAGTTGACTTAACGGGTTCTCCTCAGCCAAAAAAGGTAATAAACCAGTCCACTTTATTGGTAGGCAGTTCTATATTCAAAAACATACGAGTAAATGAACTGAAAAAGAACACTGCCATAAGGTCGTTTCCGGGTGCAACAGTTAAGTCACTACAACACAAACTAAACCAATTTAACTTAGAAAAGTGTGAGACTATCATAATTCACGTAGGTGGCAATATTGCTGACCAGGGTATAGATTTGGACAATTTCAGTGACAATTATTCTTCATTACTCAATGATTTAATTTCAGATAGCTGCCAAATCATAGTGTCGGGCCTGTTGCCAAGAGAAAGTGCAAATCTTGATCCTTATAATGAATGCCTTAAAACACTATGCGAGGCTCATATGGTAGACTTTGTGGACCATTATAAAGGATTCTTGTTTGCTTCAGGTGACCTAGCAGACTCTTACTTCCATAGGGATAAGGTCCATCCAAATTCCTTTGGAATTAAGAAGCTGTTGAGAAACATAGATGTGTTTCATAGGGTAACAGGCTATGGTGCTAATATTAAGTATTCTGCTCCAGGAAAGAGAAGATACTCGTACCCAACCCACTCTAATAACTCCTCTTATGATAGAAGCTACCACAACAGACAAAAATACTGCCATATCTGTTCCAGAAAGGGTCATGATACAATAGACTGCTGGTACAATGGCAGAAGCACTGTCTCGACTGGATTCAGACAACGATAGGGTAATGTTGGATGCATAGAACAAGGTCTCATATGCCAAATTACAACATACAATTATGCTGTAAGAACATACAATCGTTTCTCTAATCTTACCATAGTGTCTGATGTTGCACATTGTGTCAGTGAATCCAGTCATGATAATGTTTCTGACAAAAACCTAAGTCCAGAACAAAGTATGCAATACAATGGTCAAACCAATGATTCAGATCAAACAAGTCCATCTCATAGCAACGAGAGAGCCAGCTTCAATAGCATCTCTGATATGTCCTCTGAAATAGAATACAACTTAAATTCAAACTTAACTTTTAAATCTAAAGGTCTTCATTTCTGTAATTTAAATGTTCATCATATTGTTCTTAAAATAGATGAACTGCGCATTTCCATGGCGCATGACAACTGCGCGGATAGTTTTGGTTTGTGTGAGACCTTCTTGACAGATTCTATTTCTGATGATCAAATTGCTATTGATGGCTATGATATCCTACGTAAAGACAGATCAGAAACACAGAAAAAAGCAGGAGGAGGTGTAGTACTATATTATCGAAAAGCTATAAATTGTAAACGTAGACACGAAATTGAAAGTTCAAAATTAGAAACACTTTGGGCTGAAATAACTTTACCAAATGCTAAGCCGTTTCTAGTATGTACTATTTATCGCCCTCCAAGCGCAACTTCTGAGTGGATAGATCTATTTAAGGAAGAGTTATCTATTGCGCAGACAACAGACCTAGAAATAATCTTAATGGGCGACTTCAACTTAGATTTTAATATGAATTTGAATAAGAAATGGTGTAATTTAATAGAATTGTTTGATTTATCGCAATTAGTGACCCAACCCACCCGGGTCACAGAATCTAGTTCCACCATTATTGACCACATTTACACTACCCATCCTGAAAATATCATTGAAAGCTTTGTACCTTCCTATTCTATAAGTGACCATTTTCCTATATGTTTTACAAGAAAAATTAATAATAAAATCCGTAAAACTGATCATATAACATCCCGATACAGATGCTTTAAAAATTTTAACGAAGAATCTTTTATAACAGATCTATCACGTGATTTAAACCACTTCACTTTAGACCGATCTGATATAAACGATGACATTTCTGTTTGGTACAGTATCATTCAAAAACACCTAGATCAGCATGCGCCATATAAAACCAATAGAGTTAAAACAGATAAACTTCCAGAGTGGTATAACGAAGATATTGCACTTGCGCGTCGAAAGCGAGACAATTTTAAACGCAGAAAACTATGGTCCGATTATAAGATATTCAGAAATAAAACTAAAGATTTAATAAGAAAAGCAAAGCGAAAACATTTTTCAAATACGGTCATTAATTCAAAAGATACAAAAACAATATGGCAGCACTTTAGAAAGGTTAATAATAAAGACACAAAGGCAAATTCAGGTTTACCAGAAGAAATAGTAGTTGACAACAAGCGGTATACTCAATCTGAAGATATTGCTGATAAATTAAACGAATATATTTCTACGATTTCTGACATTTTCAAAGATACTGATAGCGACCATTTAGATACTGATTTAACTGAGTTAAAGCATTTCGTTGACAGTAAAGTACCAAATGACACATTTTTCAGAATTCCTAATATCACTTCAGAACAAGTTTTTAGTATAATCTCTGCCCTAGATCCGTCCAAAGCAATCGGATTAGATGGTATTGGACCCAGAATAATTAAAACTATAGGGCACATACTATCCCCAAGCATAGCGACTCTGATAAACAAGAGCATACTTACCGGAAAATTTCCTGACCAACTCAAACTTGCAAAGGTCTTCCCCATACATAAGAATGGCAGTAAATCTGACCCAGCCAATTATAGACCGATATCCGTATTGCCAACCATCTCAAAGATCTTTGAAAGGCATGTTAATAAACATTTGATGGCATATCTAAATAAATACAGTCTTATACACGAAACCCAATCGGGGTTTCGCCAAAAGCATAGCTGCCAAACAGCACTTGTAAAACTAATAGACCAGTGGATGGCTTGTATTGACAAAGGGGATATTATTGGATCATTGTTTTTAGATTTCAGGAAGGCATTCGACTTAGTAAATCATAATATTTTAATCAAAAAGCTATCAGTTTATAAAATTTGTAATCAATCTCTCCAGTGGTTCATATCTTATCTGGAGTCCCGTCAGCAAACCATTGCTAGCGGCCAAGGAATGTCAATTCGCTCATTGATACGATCGGGTGTCCCTCAAGGCTCGATCTTAGGCCAATACTATTCCTATTGTTTATTAATGACTTGCCACTGTTGCTGAAAAACTCCCATGTTGACTTCTTTGCTGACGATGCGACCGCTCATACTAGTAACAAAGATAAACAGCCACCAGTTTTTTTTTGCCACACCAGAATTTGGCAAAATCACATCATCTTTCTAGTGGTGCAAAAGACTCAAAACCACTAAAATACATAAATACAGACATAAGGGAGCAAAACATATATGATAATGACTAAAAAAATATATGCCATCATAATGAAAAAAATGGTCAAAGTTAAAAAACCCGCGGGGTTTTTCGAAAACCCCACGGTTTTTTTTAAACCCTGCGCGGGGTTTTTCCCCAACATTTTCAAATGGGCGAAAAACCCCGCAGGATTTTTTCAAAAAAATAAATATTAAAATTTGTTCAAGTCACAAGTTTGTTTGATTGTAATTATTGCAGAAAATGATTGATATGGCTTAATTCAAAACTTGATTTCCCCCGCGGGTTTTTTCTCCCATTTCAGATTGTGGGGGAAAAACCCCGCAGGGTTTTTTGAAAAATTCAAATTGACTTTTTTGAATTATTATTCATCACAATGCATAATAAAAGGTATATCAAAAACTTTCAGCATTATATTGTGCCTCTAGAGGAAAAAGAAAATTCCCCCGCAGGGTTTTTCCCCCACAAAGTAAAATGGGAGAAAAACCGGGTTTTTTTTATCCAAAAAAAATATTTTTAGTTTTTAGCTCAAAGAAGCATTTTACACTCTGTGTTCAAGTTGTGAGAGTTTTATATCAAAACAGAGAGATTTCAATTTCTCCCTTGGTTGGAAATCCTAAAATATACGTTACCAAAATGGCAATGTATCATTGTTAGACTAATGGCTGAGAATGTTTTGCTCCCCGCTAAAGAATTTTGCAGACACATCGTATCTTAAAAGAGCATTTCAAGCTGCGTAGAATAAGAGATGTTTGCATGTGTACGATTTGGTGTTTGCCTCTGACAGTCTGTTACATATGTTACCATATAAAATTCAGAAAATGAAAAGTTAAAAGGCTGTGCTACAGAAAGAAGGCATTAAACTAACTATTTTAATCACGCATATAGTCTGCCTGCTGGATACCTAAGCTGCAGATAAAAGTTTTAAAGCAAAATTACGGCATCCTAATGTGTTATGTGCGTTACTTACATAAAACTACCCTTTAAAAACGGTAACTGTGACCAATAGCATTTAATTCTACAGCTGATTTGTGAATTTTTAAAATGCTTTTAATCTAGTTGTACTAACACACTTATTTGGCTTATAGAAAAAAAAACAAAGTGTGTTTATCTATCTTAAATGCAATGCCTTATATAAGCAATTAAACAACACTACCCCAAGTTTTAAGGAGCCCAATTTGGTAGGTATTATTTACGTAAAAATTATATAAAATCTTCCATATTTTGATAGTCTTGCTCATATAATAAAGAATCATAGAGTTTGCATGTTAAACAACAAGATAGGAGTACTTGTTACAGGTTGTGTTACAGGTTGTAACTTATGTTACCTAACATAATAAATTAGCAAGGCCATTGACTTGGTGTAAGAGATGATATTTCAAAGGGAAATGAATATTTTTCGCATGGTTTCTTATAAATCTCTGGGCTTTGGTGCTTTAATCTTAGGAAGCAATTCATTGCTCTATTATCAAGACCTTTTTTACAGATGTTATATATAAACTTTTTCAATATTTCCATATATGTATAATACTACGATATAGATAGAGGGGCGTGGAAAATAATAGTTTCTATTTTAACATGACAATTTAGTATTTGTTAAATTGGTTAAATGTTTTAAAATATCTTAACTAATCCTTATCCAAGTCGTATACAATATCTATCATTATATCTGCTTGTGTGGCAAAATAATTGCTCGTCTCATCTCATCACAACCAGTAGAGTAATCAGACAGAATTATAACTGTAGTCTAAGTAAGGGCCCTTTGGAATTCTGTAGACATACTTGTATTCTATATTAAATATAATGTAAACAGTGGTCAAGAATAAATCAAAGGATGAGAAGATCCAATTAAAATCAAGTTTAGCTCATTTATTGCCCATAATTAGACATTTAAAAAACATCAAACAAAACCATCATTGCAGACGACTTTAATAAAATAATAATAATAATAATAATAATAATAATAATAATAGTAATAATAATAATAAAAATAATGATAATAATAATATTCTTTATTTCCTCCACGTGTGAAGAGCATACAAATAAAGCACAATTACAAAAGCAAGATAGAAACATTGAACATATATACATCATATACATGATTTGTTTGGTTTTAATATTTTAAAACCTGTTTGTTTATATATCGATATTCAGCTTTGAATCGTTTCATTCAAAATCAGGTCACCAACATACATGCTGTATATGACAATAGACCACGTCAACACTGATGAAGTATTATTGTAATGGCATTCACCTATTTTTTTCTTATTATTAATCTATATAATAAAAATAAACTCGACCAAACAAAGAAATCATGATCACCATGCGTGACATTTGGACTTCGAATCTTGAAAGGTAATTTAATAGCCATTTCTTTTATCGGGACCGACAAATCACTTCGAAAAATTGAATTTTTCGGATAATCGAAATTCGAATAATAGGTAGTTTTATTGAAATAGATAATAGAGAAAAAAGTCAGGACTGTCAGTAATCTTCGAATAACCCAGTAGTCTCGGTTAATCGAAAATTTGGCTGGAAGGTTAAAAAAATAAATGTTCTTTACCACTCCCCACTTGTGAGAAAGTCGACCTTTCAACAAATTAGGTTGAATTCAGCACAGCATGTTTGGATTAGCATAAAAGAAGAATGGGCAGACACTTTTGACCCCATTATAGGGCGCCTCTGAGTGGGGTACCCAAAAATAAGCTGTTGTATACACAATTTGTTTAAGTTGTGCACAAATTTGGTTGAGTTCTACCCAGCAATTCAGAGAGACTGCAATTTAGCCAGAAAATGCACACTCTCTGAGGCCCATGCAAAGGGGATCCAAAAAGCAAAAAACAGTAATGCTCCTGCTCACCCACTTGTGCAAGTAAGTCACCAAACAAATTCGGTTGGATTCAGTATGACCGTTTGCGCAGTCGGTAACGTGTCTGGCAACAGATGTGAGTCTGAATCCAGGGGTCGCGAGATTGAATCCCAACCTGGTCCCGTACTTTCGTGGAGATTGATCATGAAATAATTTCTACGGTCATTCTCCTCCCTTCCGCTGAATCATTCAAGAAGGGTTGTTGTCAGTTACAAGTGAAAGTATGTGCACGAAGTACTGGTTAACTGCTTGTTAAAGCTTGCCCAGGAAAAAGTGTGGTTAGGTGAACTAACTGTCCCGCCATGACCATAGCTGTTGACTTGGGACGTAAAGCAACAAAACAAACAAACCGTTTGCAAGGTGAAAGTATTGCAGGCAAATAGGCAGACCGAAGGACACTTTTGACCTACATCCCACATCATTGGGGTATTGGAATTTTGCTGTTGCATACACCAGTTGCATACACCAGTTGCTCAACAAATTTGGTTGGATAATCTGTCCAGTTGTTTAGAAGATAGCATAACAAACAAAAACCTGATATACAGACGAAGGCAATCGCAATATCTCCCAACACCTTTTAAAAAGAGAATGGATAAAAAAAATCAAATAAAAATAAGCCCCAATGATCAGCCTGATTATCCTGTAAATTCAGTAATTAACCTGCTTACATGTACCACACTAACTAAGTGTTGTACTGCCATAAATGCTGCTGTAAATAATAATGATAATGGTACAATTGTATAACCATAATGAACACAATTCAATATTAAGCGTCTTTCATCAGCATTTAAAGAAAGAAACAACTACAAATGGCTTTGTTTCTGAGAAACTAAATTATATGATGAAAAGTCTCATGCAAGTATAATTTATAAGCATAGAAATATGTTCTATTTGCTCACATTGTCTGTTGCAGGATTTATTTTGTGCAGTTTATGCAGTATATATCCAAAATTAACACAGGATTTATCAAATAGTTAGAGCCTTGCAAACCATGAGGTTTATTTGAATCTTTTTCTGGTTTCCTGCAAGATTAAAGAATTTCAGCTTGAGTCATTGAAATGAGAGAACCAGGTTAACACAGTTATATCATATTTCAAGGTCAGACTGAGTTCAGAATATAATGGTCCTATGCAAATCTAGGTTGGGATTATTTGGTATTAAATGGAACCAAATTATTTACTAGCAGTACCAAAAGATTCTATTTAATCCCAAATTATATGGATGTGTTGAATTGATGAAGTCCCAGAAAATCTTAATAATCCCATTTAAAGTACCTACTGGGACTTTCTGGGATTAAATGGAATATTTATCCCAGAAAGTAACATAAAATCCCACTTATATTTTAAGCAGAATTATTTGAGACTTTCTGGGATTTTCCAGTTCCAGATAGTGACAGAAAATACCAATTGTTCCAACTTTTGGGATTTAATGGAATTCCATTAATACCATGTAAAGTGAAGTACCACAAAATCCCAGGAAGTTCTATTCAAGCAGAATTGGAACTGGACTGAGACTTTCTAGAACATTCTAGAACATACCAATTATTTGGGATCATAACATTCTTCTCGGCCCTGATCTGGGTCCTTACTGTTTGCAAAGGTTATCAACAGATGACAAAAGTCTTTGTTAACAGAACAGAACATATCTTTATTGACATAAAACTCAGACCACTCATAGATAGCGTAAAGGCATAAGATACAAAAACAAAGCATATACATGATATACATAAAATACATGAGTACAAAGAGCATGAAAAAGGTGAAAATTAAAATGCGAGCAAAATCAACCCTGAAAGAGCCTTCTATAACTTACAGTAGGCAACATAATCAACTGTTGTTGCTTCATTAAGAAACAAAATAAGGCTTCACATTATTGATTATAGACAATTCGCATGATTTGACATATCATGTGAACTGTCTATTATCAGGTTATTCCCATGAAATATTAAGCCAAGACATAGTAAGAAGTATATTATCGTACTGATTGACTCTTTTAGGGTTAGGCTGCACATGAAAATTTATTCAATATAATTTCTACAAAACTTGATAACTTTACAAGCTTCCTGGTATTTGCTGAAGAAAATAGTTCTTTGAATTTTATAATGTTAGGACTTTTGTAAAAATATGATCTTAAATATTTCTTTCTGTCAGATATAAAGTGATCACAAACAAAAAGATAGTGAAATTCGTCACTGATATCATATCTGCTACATAATGTGCATTTTCTGTCTTCTAAAGGTGTGTTTTCCCAGCGACCAGTTTCAACCGGAAGCCAAAGATTACTTAACCTAAACTTTAACAATGAAGAACAGTGTTTCCTATTTAATTTGATTTGGTAATTTTCAAAATTTAAATCTTGCTTGAAAAGAGCATAATTCTTTCCTTTAGAGGATGAAGTTACTTTGTTATGCCACTCCTTAACATAAAGGTCTGATAGAGTTTTAGAGATTTGATTTTTGATTGATTTTGGGTTTTCAATGACTTCCTTGTTTAAAAGATCAGGACGCCCAACAGATATTAGAATATATTTAATAAAATGGATCCATTTATGTTGATGGATGCCACCATCATATTCTCCTAGTAGAAGTAAGTATAACCATTTTGATAGTTTTGTTTGTTTACCATTCACAATATTCATCCAAAAGCTAATAATACGGGTTTTTATTCTAATGTCTACTGCCTTGCAACCTAGTTAACATGGATAGTTAAAATGATATAATTCAAAATAACATAAGTTATCAAGCAGGATACAAAATGACAATCTAGCATAAAGCGCATTTCTTTATTCGCTTAATATTTTCGAGTTATGAATTATAACAATACAATAAAACCAGAAAGATCTTTATCTATAAACTTTTTTGTCGTCTGCTGACTTTTTTTTTTAAATTACTTTTTTCAATAAATTCTTTCAGGAACGCACTATTAGAGTGTCAATCCTTTTGGATCAAGATCAGGATCGACATTCTTCTCGTTCCAGATCTGGGTCCTTACTGTTTGCAAAGGTTATCAGCAGATGACAAAAGTCTTTGTTAACAAGGATAGTTAAAGTGATATAAGTTATCAAGCAGTATACAAAATGACAATCTTGCATGAATCATATTTCTTTATTCGCTTAATATTCGAGTAATGAATTATAACTTAAGTTGTTATGTGAATTGCATGATGTTCACTATTAATGCACTCTATGTCTAAACTTAGTAAACATAATGTGCACTAGGGTGTAAGGTTTTTGTTTTTACACACCTGAAGGTGCTGTCTATGTCTGCTCCCAAAATGATACTCCCACAATATATACTCCCAAGCAAAAATCCTTTTAAAATGCTAAACTATTCATTTTAAGTACATATTTGTAGTTTGTATATATATTTTTAGTGAATATTTTGTTCATTTCTCTTCTATCGATTTATTATTTAACCTATGACAATTCTTGCACCTTACAGTGTGGATCCTGATCAGCTGGCCTCTCAGAAGCTAGCTGATCTGGATCTACACTCATAAGAAATAGTCATAATCAGGCAGTATCCTAAATTTTTTCTGTGTTTTTGTCGAATTTTATGTGCCTAAAATTCGGAGAAAATTAACAAAAATAAGAATTAAAGAAATATGATGACCTGTAAATAATGTAAAATGGCCCATACCATGTTGTACCTGGGTATAACTTGTTTTGAAAGCAGTATAGATCTGAATCAGTTGGCCTGAAACCAGCTGATCAGGATACATATTGTTTTCTACTTTGGTTATAAATGCATACTACTAAGTGGAACCCTGCAAGTTGGTTAGATATACACTGCTGAAGTTTCTCTTTGCCTACAATTGTTGTCTGCTGATAACCTTTGCAAACAGTTTTAGAACCAGATCAGCACCAACAAAATGTCAGACCTGATCTGAATCCAAACTGTTTGACTCTCTGATAGTGATAATGAAGGAACGATATAGTAAATTAATTTAGAAAAGACAGCAGATGACAAAATACCTAAATAATTTCCAACAAGCAGAGTAAAATAGAAATGGATGCTTGTCGAGACAAATAGGGTTACTATGTTATAATAAATGCACTTGCATAAATATCAAATTAACCTTTGTCCTGCTGAACCTAGATATATCCCGTTTTTGGAAACAACTGATCATCAAACTTTTGTCATCTGCTGATAACATTCATGAACAGCTTGGAGTCAGATCAGGACCATCAGTATGTTTGGTCCTGATCTGGATCCATACAATTTGACACCTTGATTTTTTTCCTGAAATTTCTTGAAAATATTTATTTTGAAAGAGAGTCAGCAGACGACAACAAAATCACTAAGTATGTTGCATGTAAAGATTTATATAAAAAATTCCATGCAGTCTGATCAGGGACTATTTTTTTTTGTTCTTTTGAACAAAATAATTTATTCACTAAAAAGTAATTCCAGAAGACTATCTTAAAGGACCTTAATGATTTAACTCTTTCCTTATTAGCTGCTTCTCATCTGTATCTACACTGTTTGCTAAAGCTGGTATGTGATTGACAGTGTAAAACTGAAAATTCTGTGTTTATTGGGATTAAGACACCAGGTAATATCCTCACCATGTGGTCAGAAGCCTGCTATTTGTTGCCAGGGTAACAAGAACACTTCAATTTAGATGAACAAATCCAGTCATGCCCACATTAATGTTTTGAGGTCTGCTGACCATTAAAACCAAAAAGATCTTTTTTAACTAGTTGAATACTTTTCATGTCTTTTGCAAAAATTCTTTCAGGAACTCAATTAGAATGTCAAACATTTTGGATGCAGACCAGGAATGACTTTCAATTGGTTCTGATCTTGGTCCTAACTGTTTGCAAGGTTATCAGCAGACGACATTGTCTGTCTGATAAAATGTTATACACAGTAACAAGGGTCTTTCTACACATTTCTGTACAGTGACATAGGTCACTGTTCTACAATATAAAATGCAAGTTGTACCTTAAATTCAAATACAATACAATAGAACCGGAAAGATCTTTTTTCTATAAACTTTTTGTCGTCTGCTGACTTTTTTTTAAAATAATTTTTTTCAATAAATTCTTTCAAAAACACACTATTAGAGTGTCAGTCGGTTTGGATCAAGATAAGGATCAACATTCTTCTCAGCCCTGAACTGGGTCCTTACTGTTTGCAAAGGTTATCAGCAGATGACAAAAGTCTTTGTTAACAGAACAGAACATATTTATTGACATAAAACTCAGACCACTCATAGATAGCGTAAAGGCATAAGATACAAAAACAAAGCATATACATGATATACATAAAATACATGAGTACAAAGAGCATGAAAAAGGTGAAAATTAAAATGCGAGCAAAATCAACCCTGAAAGAGCCTTCTATAACTTACAGTAGGCACCATAATCGACTGTTGTTGCTTCATTAGGAAACAAAATAAGGCTTCACATTATTGATTATAGACAATTCGCCTGATATGACATATCATGTGAGTTGTCTATAATCAGGTTATTCCCATGAAATATTAAGCCAAGACATAGTAAAAAGTATATTATCGTAATGATTGACTCTTTTAGGGTTAGGCTGCACATGAACATTTATTCATTATAATTTCTACAAAACTTGATAACTTTACAAGCTTCCTGGTATTTGCTGAAGAAAATAGTTCTTTGAATTTTATAATGTTAGGACTTTTGTAAAAATATGATCTTAAATATTTCTTTCTGTCAGATATAAAGTGATCAACAACAAAAAGATAGTGAAATTCGTCACCGATATCATGTTTGCTACATAATGTGCATTTTCTGTCTTCTAAAGGTGTGTTTTCCCAGCGACCAGTTTCAACCGGAAGCCGATGATTACTTTACTTAAACTTTAACAATGAAGAACAGTGTTTCCTATTTAATTTGATTAGGTAATTTTCAAAATTTAAATCTTGCTTGAAAAGAGTATAATTCTTTCCTTTAGAGGATGAAGTTAATTTGTTATGCCACTCCTGAACATAAAGGTCTGATAGAGTTTTAGAGATTTGATTTTTGATTGATTTTGGGTTTTCAATGACTTCCTTGTTTAAAAGATCGGGACGCCCTACAGATATTAGAATATGTTTAATAAAATGGATCCATTTATGTTGATGGATGCCACCATCATATTCTCCTCGTAGAAGTAAGTATAACCATTTTGATAGTTTTGTTTGTTTACCATTCACAATATTCATCCAAAAGCTAATAATACGGGTTTTTATTCTAATGTCTACTGCCTTGCAACCTAGTTAACAAGGATAGTTAAAATGATATAATTCAAAATAACATAAGTTATCAAGCAGGATACAAAATGACAATCTAGCATGAAGCACATTTCTTTATTCGCTTAATATTTTCGAGTTATGAATTATAACAATACAATAGAACCAGAAAGATCTTTATCTATAAACTTTTTTGTCGTCTGCTGACTTTTTTTTTTTTAAATTACTTTTTTCAATAAATTCTTTCAGGAACGCACTATTAGAGTGTCAATCCTTTTGGATCAAGATCAGGATCGACATTCTTCTCGTTCCAGATCTGGGTCCTTACTGTTTGCAAAGGTTATCAGCAGATGACAAAAGTCTTTGCTAACAAGGATAGTTAAAGTGATATAAGTTATCAAGCAGGATACAAATGACAATCTTACATGAAGCACCTTTCTTTATTCGCTTAATATTCGAGTAATGAATTATAACTTAAGTTGTTATGTGAATTGCATGATGTTCACTATATATGCACTCTATGTCTAAACTTAGTAAACATAATGTGCACTAGGGTGTAAGGTTTTTGTTTTTACACACCTGAAGTTGCCGTCTATGTCTGCTCCCAAAATGATACTCCCACAATATATACTCCCAAGCAAAAATCCTTTTAGAATGCTAAACTATTCATTTTAAGTACATGTTTGTAGTTTGTATATATATTTTTAGTGAATATTTTGTTCATTTCTCTTCTATCGATTTATTATTTTACCTATGACAATTCTTGCACCTTACAGTGTGGATCCTGATCAGCTGGCCTCTCAGAAGCTAGCTGATCTGGATTTACACTTCATAGGAAATAGTCATAATCAGGCAGTATCCTAAATTTCTTCTGTGTTTTTGTCGAATTTTATGTGCCTAAAATTCGGAGAAAATTAACAAAAATAAAAAATAAAGAAATATGATGACCTGTAAATAATGTAAAATGGCCCATACCATGCAGTACCTGGGTATAACTTGTTTTGAAAACAGTATAGATCTGAATCAGCTGGCCTGAAACCAGCTGATCAGGATACATATTGTTTTCTACTTTGGTTATAAATGCATACTACTAAGTGGAACCCTGCAAGTTGGTTAGATATACACTGCTGAAGTTTCTCTTTGCCTACAATTGTTGTCTGCTGATAACCTTTGCAAACAGTTTTAGAACCAGATCAGCACCGACAAAATGTCAGACCTGATCTGAATCCAAACTGTTTGACTCTCTGATAGTGATAATGAAGGAACTATATAGTAAATTAATTTAGAAAAGACAGCAGATGACAAAATACCTAAGCAGAGTAAAATAGAAATGGATGCTTTATGAGACAAATAGGGTTACTATGTTATAATAAATGCACTTGCATAAATATCAAATTAACCTTTGTCCTGCTGAACCTAGATATATCCCGTTTTTGGAAACAACTGATCATCAAACTTTTGTCATCTGCTGATAACATTCATGAACAGTTTGGAGTCAGATCAGGACCAACAGTATGTTTGGACCTGATCTGGATCCATACAATTTGACACCTTGATTTTTTTCCTGAAATTACTTGAAAATATTTATTTTGAAAGGAGTCAGCAGACGACAACAAAATCACTAAGTATGTCGCATGTAAAGATTTATATAAAAAATTCAATGCAGTCTGGTCAGGGACTATTTTTTTTGTTCTTTGAACAAAATAAATTTCTTTTAGATAGAGGCTCATTGTTCAAAATGTACACAAATTTTATTCGACCTCTTTTAGAATATGGGGGTGTAGTGTGGGATAGCTGTTCAAACGAAAATAAACGTCTCATTGAAAAAATCCAAGTTGAAGCTCTTAGAATCACTACAGTTGGCACAAAAGTATGCAGTCTCCAAAAGCTATATGACGATTTAAGTTGTGAAACCCTAGAACAACGCAGGCACAAGCATAAACTCTTCCTTTTATACAAAATAATAAACAACTTAGCACCAAACTACCTTATGCAACTCTTACCACCAAGGGTGCAGCAGTTCTCAAGATATCCTCTACGCAACTCAGAAGATTTTGCCATTCCTGTCACGCGTACTGCTACTTACTACAACTCATTCTTACCAACAGCTTTAAGAGACTGGAATGTGCTAAGTCTAGATACTTGGAACGCTCCTACCCTCAACAGCTTCAAACACACATTAAGAAACAACCACGTTCTTGTTCCTAAATACTTTGATACTTTGCATGTATCACGAATTGCGCAAATACTACACAACCGCATTAGGCTAGAATGTAGCTCGTTAAATTCTCATCTGTTTAAAAAGAATCTAATTGACAATCAGCTCTGTTCATGTGGCAGCATCGAAACAACTTCACACTTCTTTTTCTCATGTCCTAGATACACAGCACAAAGGCAACAATACTTATTAAATCTCCCACATGAGTTATCAGTATCCTTACTTCTCAGAGGAGATCCCAGTCAGCCATGCACGGTTAATAATATCATTTTGAAACATGCACAACTATATATACTAGCTACAAAACGTTTCTTGTAATACACTGACAAACCATGCTCATCAGCAGCTCTCCGCTCAGCTGACGCTATCCTAAAATAATTGCTACAAGTTTTACAAGTGCTAGCGACCCAGACTCTCTCTTTCTCTCTCTCTCCCTCTCTCTCTCTCTCTCTCTCTCTCTCTCTCTCTCTTTCTCTCTCTCTCAACTTTATTGTTTAAACTTATTCCTAGACATATACAAACATTTATAAAGTGACATATTATGCCATGTTGTATAAACTATGTAGCTGCATGTATTATCAGGAAATGAACTCTATAAGCTTTAAAGCTTCCGTTCAGATCCTTTACATTGTTCTATGCAATTATTGTACCACTTGTATTATTTATAGAGATAAAATAAAGTTTAAACTAAAATAATTTATTCGCTAAAAGGTAATTCCAGAAGACTATCTTAAAGGACCTTAATGATTTAACTCTTTCCTTATTAGCTGCTTCTCATCTGTATCTACACTGTTTGCTAAAGCTGGTATGTGATTGACAGTGTAAAACTGAAATTTCAGTGTTTATTGGGATAAGTCACCAGGTAATAGCCTCACCATGTGGTCAGAAGCCTGCTATTTGTTGCCAGGGTAACACTTCAATTTAGATGAACAAATCCAGTCATGCCCACATTCATGTTTTGAGGTCTACTGACCATTAAAACCAAAAAGATCTTTTTTAACTAGTTGAATCCTTTTTATGTCTTTTGCAAAAATTCTTTCAGGAACTCAATTAGAATGTCAAACATTTTGGATGCAGACCAGGAATGACTTTCAATTGGTTCTGATCTTGGTCCTAACTGTTTGCAAGGTTATCAGCAGACGACATTGTCTGTCTGATAAAATGTTATACGCAGTAACAAGGGTCTTTCTACACATTTCTGTACAGTGACATAGGTCACTGTCCTACAATATAAAATGCAAGTTGTACCTTAAATTCAAATACAATACAATAGAACCAGAAAGATCTTTTTCTATAAACTTTTTGTCGTCTGCTGACTTTTTTTTTAAAATAAATTTTTTTCAATAAATTCTTTCAGGAATACACTATTAGAGTGTCGGTCGGTTTGGATCAAGATAAGGATCAATAAGGATCAACATTCTTCTCGACCCTGATCTGGGTCCTTACTGTTTGCAAAGGTTATCAGCAGATGACAAAAGTCTTTGTTAACAGAACAGAACATATCTTTATTGACATAAAACTCAGGCCACTCATAGATAGCGTAAGAGCATAAGATACAAAAACAAAGCATATACATGATATACATAAAATACAGTGTACAAAGAGCATGAAAAAGGTGAAAATTAAAATGCGAGCAAAATCAACCCTGAAAGAGCCTTCTATAACTAACAGTAGGCAACATAATCGACTGTTGTTGCTTCATTAAGAAACAAAATAGGCTTCACATTATTAATTATAGACAATTCGCATGATATGACATATCATGTGAGTTGTCTATAATCAGGCAATTCCCATGAAATATTAAGCCAAGACATAGTAAGAAGTATATTATCGTAATGATTGACTCTTTTAGGGTTAGGCTGCACATGAAAATTTATTCATTATAATTTCTACAAAACTTGATAACTTTACAAGCTTCCTGGTATTTGCTGAAGAAAATAGTTCTTCGAATTTTATAATGTTAGGATTTTTGTAAAAATATAAACTTAAATATTTCTTTCTGTCAGATATAAAGTGATCACAAACAAAAAGATAGTGAAATTCGTACCCGATATCATGTTTGCTACATAATGTGCATTTTCTGTCTTCTAAAGGTGTGTTTTCCCAGCGACCAGTTTCAACCGGAAGCCGATGATTACTTAACCTAAACTTTAACAATGAAGAACAGTGTTTCCTATTTAATTTGATTAGGTAATTTTCAAAATTTAAATCTTGCTTGAAAAGAGTATAATTCTTTCCTTTAGAGGATGAAGTTACTTTGTTATGCCACTCCTGAACATAAAGGTCTGATAGAGTTTTAGAGATTTAATTTTTGATTGATTTTGGGTTTTCAATGACTTCCTTGTTTTAAAGAGCGGGACACCCAACAGATAATAGAATATGTTTAATAAAATGGATCTATTTATGTTGATGGATGCCACCGTCATATTCTCCTCATAGAAGTAAGTATAACCATTTTGATAGTTTTGTTTGTTTACCATTCACAATATTCATCCAAAAGCTAATAATACGGGTTTTTATTCTAATGTCTACTGCCTTGCAACCTAGTTAACAAGGATAGTTAAAATGATGTAATTCAAAATAACATAAGTTATCAAGCAGGATACAAAATGACAATCTAGCATGAAGCATATTTCTTTATTCGCTTAATATTTTCGCGGTATGTATTATAACAATAAAATAGAATTAGAAAGATCTTTTTCTTTAAACTTTTTTGTCGTCTGCTGACTTTTTTTTTTGTAAAAATTACTTTTTTCAATAAATTCTTTCAGGAACACACAATTAGAGTGTCAATCCTTTTGGATCAAGATCAGGATCGACATTCTTCTCGTTCCAGATCTGGGTCCTTACTGTTTGCAAAGGTTATCAGCAGATGACAAAAGTCTTTGCTAACAAGGATAGTTAAAGTGATATAAGTTATCAAGCAGGATACAAAATGACAATCTTACATGAAGCACCTTTCTTTATTCGCTTAATATTCGAGTAATGAATTATAACTTAAGTTGTTATGTGAATTGCATGATGTTCACTATTAATGCACTCTATGTCTAAACTTAGTAAACATAATGTGCACTAGGGTGTAAGGTTTTTGTTTTTACACACCTGAAGGTGCCGTCTATGTCTGCTCCCAAAATGATACTCACACAATATCTACTTCCAAGCAAAAATCCTTTTAACATGCTAAACTATTCATTTTAAGTACATGTTTGTAGTTTGTATATATATTTTTAGTGAATATTTTGTTCATTTCTCTTCTATCGATTTATTATTTTACCTATGACAATTCTTGTACCTTACAGTGTGGATCCTGATCAGCTGGCCTCTCAGAAGCTAGCTGATCTGGATCTACACTCATAGGGAATAGTCATAATTAGGCAGTATCCAAAATTTCTTCTGAAGTGTTTTTGTCGAATTTTATGCGCATAAAATTCGGAGAAAATTAACAAAAGTAAAAATTACAGAAATATGATGACCTGTAAATAATGTAAAATGGCCCATACCATGCTGTACCTGGGTTTAACTTGTTTTGAAAACAGTATAGATCTGAATCAGCTGGCCTGAATCCAGCTGATCAGGATACATATTGTTTTCTACTCTGCTTGTAAATGCATACTGCTAAATGGAACCCTGCAAGTTGGTTAGATATACACTGCTGAAGTTTCTCTTTGCCTGCAATTGTTGTCTGCTGATAACCTTTGCAAACAGTTTTAGAACCAGATCAGGACCGACAAAATGCCAGACCTGATCTGAATCCAAACTGTTTGACTCTCTGATAGTGATAATGAAGGAACTATATAGTAAATTAATTTAGAAAAGACAGCAGATGACAAAATACCTAAATAATTTCCAACAAGCAGAGTAAAATAGAAATGGATGCTTGTCGAGATAAATAGGGTTACTATGTTATAATAAATGCACTTGCATAAATATCAAATTAACCTTTGTCCTGCTGAACCTAGATATATCCTGTTTTAGAAACAACTGATCAGCTGATCAGGATCCACAGTTTTGCATTCAGTTTACGGTCTTGCCAAAATTTAGCTATATTTGCTCAGCAGTACAGGGTTAAACAATTTAAATTTGATAGTTTGTGTAGAATTGTTTTTTTTTTTGTGTGTGTGTACATATTCTTTATTTTGAGGGCCACATGGAAGATAAGTTGTACCACTAAATGTTGTCACCCTCTTTAAATAAAGACTTTACTTACTTACTTGCTTACTTACCAATATACTCCTGAAAGACCTATTCCATCATTACAATTGATTTCTCCAATTTTTTTTTTTTTTTTTTGATTTGATTTGATTCTTTACGCCCAGTCAATAATTTTTCAGTTATGGCGGGATGGGTCTACCTGGATTGCACCAGTACTAATGCAAGGATAAAAGTGTCCAAATTAAATGATAGTGCTTCAATCATAACCCTTGATTGAAGTAAGTCTAATGAATTTTTCAGGAATACCAGACTGTCAAACCATTTTGGGTCCAGATCAGACCCAGCAAAGTCATTTTGATGTTCCTGATCTGGTTACAACCAGTTTGCAAACTGTTACTAGCAGATAGAGGGTTAACATGATGACCATTGTCATAATTTTCTCTAATGAATTTACAGGAATACCATCACAGTGGCACACAGTTTGGATTCTGATCAGGCCTACCGTTTTGACAGTCTTTATCCAGATCCAAACTGTTTTCAAATTGTCCCTAGCAAGTAAAAAGGTTAATACGATGCATACTGGGGATCGGAGATTGCTGAAACGGGCATGGACATCCGCCCGGTCTTGCAAGTTGTCATAGTAGACATCATGGGAATAGACATTTTGGCACAGTAGACATTTCAGGAACAAACATTTTGGGGGACATAATAGCACTAACCCATTTAATACATACTTCCACAAAGAATGGCTTGTAAATTTTCAATAATTCCTCCCCAGTCACAAATTGAATTTCCAATTGAATGCATCCATCTCCAGTTGGGATTATAATTACTCTCAAATATTAAAAGTATGTAATGTTAGGAAACAGTGCAGAACCTGATCAGAGGTCACATTATGTCATATCTGATCTGGTTATGTACTGTTTGCCAATGTCCCATAAAATGATGGATAAATCCTTGTCCTGCTGAAACCGGATATGTCATCTTTTAAAAAGAGAGTAAATCCAGAATCAGCTGGCTAAATCTAGTGAACACATCTGTGGACATGAGATCTAGATCTGACTGCTTTCCAGACAGCATAAGATTCCACTGGAAAGCAGAAGTGAATGTGCCATATTCATATTTATGCAGCAGAACAAGGGTTAAGGCACTGATCAGCAGAAGACAACAAAAGCTTGTAAAACTATCCGGCATGCAAACATTCATGACCTGACCTCATGGTGTGCTGTCAATTGAAAATGCACATGCTAAGTTTAGTGTTCAGAAGGGCCTCTTGTCTTGACACACAAATGACAGACACACCATTCACATCTTGCAGACATATTTGAAGGCAATATTAAATGTATAGGTCAGTTTGAGCACTTAATAGCCAGGTGACTTAATATGTCCAATTCCAAATCCACTATTTGGCCTCCAGATGAAAGTGCTTATAAGAAAATAATTTTCAAATTGTTATTTCAAAACCAAATCCAGGAGTGCAGTGGCTCAGTGGTAGAGTGCTTGACTCGAGACAGATGGCCCCCCCGGTTAGAGCATCACTGGCATCACTGCGTTGTGTCCTTGAGCAGGACACATTAATCCTAGCTTAGTCCTGGTTCAACCCAGGAAGACCCATCCCTTTATAGCTGAAAGATTGTTCATGGGATGTAAAGAATCACATAAAATAAAACAACCAGAACAGATATTCTGGATGTTTAGATAAAAACTCTCATTTGGTGATATAGAGGCTTTTGAAGGGCTATTGAGCGGTTAACCTATACCTGTGTACTATATGACTAAATTCCCAGTATGGCACCTGTCCTTGATTTGGCTGCAAGCAGTCTCTTATCAGTTAAGTCCATTATAGAAAATTGCTAATACACTTAGGTATCCAGTTGAATGTGCTTAAAAATCATATCAAAAAACAATTTTCTTGATGCTCAAAAGAGCCGTCTCAATGAGACGGTTCATTTGAGCACCCAAAAAAAATGTTCAAATGATTGAATCAAAGCACTGAGAGTACTGATGGAAACGATGTCTTGTGATTTTAGTTCTTGTAGGCTGAGCAGAGTGCATTTTTGTAGATGATATTTTAGGAGTATTTGAATTTGTATATTGTATATTTTTCTGACCAATGATGAAGGAAAAGTTTGATATGATTTCTATTTTAAGTTTTTAGTTTTAGCATAACAGAATTTTGAAGGGGCATGCGACAAAATATCAATCTTATCATTTCAAACATAGGCTGGTATGTCTTTAAACCCTATTTCACTTTTAAGCTCTGGTGGCCATTTTGTTATGTGGGATCAAAAATAGTAAGTGAATATGATCAGGAAATACCACAATCACAAACCGCAGACAACCCCGTGGTACCGGGAGGAAGAGCTGCTCAACCATCACAAGACACCAGGAAGACAAATTAAGCAAAGCAACCAGCTCTCTCTCTCTCTTCCCCATCAAGATGATTATAATACTAGAATGGACATAAAGTAACGTACAACAAAACATAGAACAATTACAGACTCCCACAATGGGAGTAACAATAAACAAAAAGTCAACAACAACAGAACCACCGCCTTAGAACGGACAGCAGCCTAAGCCACCGGGGGGGGGGGGGGGGGCTTAAATGCATTTTACTGGTACCAAACCTTTTGCCCATATTTAGCAGAGGGCATTATGCCGAATACATCACTGAAATTATTTTAAGAGTTTGGATTACTGGTTAAGAAGTTAAGATTTCTTTTTAGATTTTCCATTCGGTTCATTGTTGCCCTATTTTAGGGTAATGCGATGAATTGTTGCAAACAGGAAACAATGGTTAAGGAAAGGTGGTTTATAGCCATTTCCTTTTGCCTAGCTCTTGATAACATTTTGTTCAGTGGAGCAACCCGTTAACATTTTGCTAACATAGACTTGCATTATAATTGCCTAAAAATTCCAACAAGGGCAATAACTAAAAATTTAAGGGTCGATTTTAACGAAACTTATAGGATATCAGAGTACTTGATACTTATTGTGTACCAAATATGTATAAAATCTGACCAGTAGTTCTGAGATGTGGACGGACAAAAATGCGACGGATGGACGACGCCAAAACTATATCCCTCCAACTTTGTCAGGGATTATTAGATATCAGCATAGCTACATACCTAAAAAGCTTTTAATATGTTATGTGTTCTGATAATTTTTATCACCTGGTAAAATATCTTGGTTGAGTTTACGTTAATTTCTCTGTCAAATGTCTCAAATTTGTTCCAAAATGTTCGCTTTTCCATTTTTTAGCCCATTTTGATGTCCGTTTTTGGTAACCATAGCAAAGATAAACGTCAATTTAAAAGTTTTACTTTTAAACTGGGTATATTGTTCTAATAAACCAATAATAACAAAATGGTGAAAAGCATTTTTAGCCCATATGTGGGCCAAAATAGCACCCCCCTGATGCATGTAGCTCTTTGGCAATATTAACTGTGTATATCTGGCATATAGTATAGATATAAAAAGAAGATTTATAGATGGCAAACTTAGGTTTCATTAAGAACATTGACAATAAAAAGTAAAAAAAAGCACTTAAAAATAAAAAAGAGCAAAAAAGAGCCATGATATGTGATTTCTAAAAATGTGGCATTTTGACAAGTGTAAACTTAAGCGTTGCATCGATGATCAATTATAATCACCAATTATAATCGATGATCAATCAAAAACTTCGTTTGATTGTGTTTTTGGTAATAATCGATGATAATTGAAAAAAATCGCACTTGATCCAATTTTAAGCTCCTATTCTAAATATGCAACTTTGCTACAAGGAATAGCAGTTAAATGGAGAGTTAAATGGAGTTTGCTGTCAGGACTAGTTGTGGTATTGGCTACTAGCACAAAGGCTCTGATCAGACTTGACCCGAACCTTTGCCGGTCACAGGAAATCTCATGTCACCTAATTCCTTGAATTATACCCAAATCAGCATTTGTAATTTGTAATATTCTTACAACCACCAGGTTGAGTTTTGTTCATAATGGCACAGAGTATGCTCAAATAGCAAAGGTACAAGCAACAGCAAATTGTAAATTTGCAAGCAACTTGTTGGCAAAATTTTTAAACAATACAATATCTGGTTTCAGCGACTATTTAGACTTCTTACAGATCAAACATAATATGGAGTTATTGATAAGTTAGGGGTCTTTCATGCAAACCAAATATCTATTTGTCTTGATCCACATCTGAATTAAGGGTGAGGTTGGCGCCGTTAAACCGGTTTAAGCCCTCCAGTAAAATATTTAACTGACCGTTCCAAGGCGGTACTTCTTTTGTGGATCTTTTTTGTTTTTGTTCTGTCTTGTGTTTGCTATGTTTTGTGCGCGTCTGTTTATATGTGCTTTGTGGTCACCTGCTGGGAAAGGGCTGACCTCTTGGCTCTCGTTTGTGGTGTCTTCTGTGAGTTTGTCACTTTCCCATTGGTATCCTGGGTCAGGTGTGGTACTTGATTGTATCGATTCCTGATCTTTGCACCATTACTTACTTTTGTCAAAAAGCAAATAAAGCATTTTCACATGCTTCTGCAAAATATACTGTTTGGTTTTTTGTTTGATTTGATTCTTTATGTCCCATCAACAATCTTTCAGTTATAAAGGGACAGGTCTTTCTGGGTTGAAACCAGTACTAAGCTAGGATAAATGTGTCTTGCGCAAGGACACAGTGCAGTGACACTGTTGAGGCTCGAGTCTGGGCCCCTTCATCTCGAGTCAAGCACTCTACCACTGAGCCACTGCATATACATATCTTTAACAAACATGCACTTTGTTTGTAAAAAAATTAACTCATTGTGCTACCAATGTTTATTTTAGGACACAAGGCTGTGACTCTCGGTGGGTGAAATTATTCTGGACTTCAAAACTATATGCAATGACACAATGACAACACATGCGTTACCTCAGACCTACATACAAAGACTAGAAACATGTATACAATCTATACACAAACTCAACTATCGTATGGCAGTACTGTTATTCAGTAGATAACATCATGTTATACAAAGTAGTTCTTGCACAAAAGATCATTGCATAGAATTTAATATCAAGTTTGTGCAAATGTGAATAAAGCATTTTCACACATTTCCTTTACTTGGCATATGCAAAATATACTTATCTATAATGAACATACACTTTGCTGAGAAAAATTCTAATCCATGTGCTACCAATGGTTATCTTAGGACACAATGATGTGACGCTTGATGGGTGCAATTATCTACTTCAGAACTATATGCAAAGACACATTGACTATACATTATTTCAGACCTATATGAAATGACTAGAAACATTCATACAATCTATACATAAATTTCACTATCATATGACATTACTGTTATTCAGTAGATAACATCATGTCATACATAGTGGCTCTTACAGAAGTGATCATTTCATGAGAAATTTAAAAAAAAAAGTTATTGCTTTACGTCAAAGAGTGTTTAAGAGTGTTTAGAGTCAAAGAGACTCTATGATGGTTCCCACTTAAAGACTTCTCTATTGATGAGATGATAGGGGCCTGATACTTTGGCTGTTTGTCGGGCCCACTGGGGTTTACCTGTTGGATTTTTTTGCTCCAGTATTCAGTTTTATTTACTGTTGAGTCCTTATCTTTGCTTTATCTCCTTGTTATATCTTGATTTATATGTTTTAGGAGATGATGCATTGATAAGTTAGGGGTCTTTCATGCAAACCAAATATCTATGTGTCTTGATCCACATCTGAATTAAGGGTGAGGTTGGCGCCGTTAAACCGGTTTAAGCCCTCCAGTAAAATATTAAACTGACCGTTCCAAGGCGGTACTTCTTTTGTGGAGCTTTTGTTTTTTGTTCTGTCTTGTGTTTGCTATGTCTTTGTGCGCATCTGTTTATATGTGCTTTGCGGTCACCTGCTGGGAAAGGACTGACCTCTTGGCTCTCGTTTGTGGTGTCTTACTGTGAGTTTGTCACTCTCCCATTGGTATCCTGGGTCAGGTGTGGTACTTGATTGTATTGATTCCTGATCTTTGCACCCTTACTAACTTTTATTCCAATTGTGTTTCTTGTCACCAAAGAGTTATTTAACTTCTGGCTATGACATTATTTTTTGACATGATTTGTTTGTTTGATTTGATTCTTTACGTCCCATCAACAATATTTCAGTTAAACAGGGACGGGTCTTCCTTGGTTGAACCAGCACTAAGCTAGGATAAATGTGTCTTGCTCAAGGACCACGACGCAGTGACGCCGGTGAATCTTGAACCCTCAGTCTCGAGTCAAGCACTCTACCACTGAGCCTCTGCGCTCCCTTTTTGACATGATATATTCCACTGAATAACAGTAACATCAAATGAAAAAATAATGTTATGGCCACAGGTTGCATAATTTTGATACAAAGAAGTTATGTTAATAACAAAGTAAATTTTCTTTGAAATAAACCAGCTTTGGAGGTGTTAATTTCGCAATAGTTCATATGATGAGAGAATCTTCCATTTGTGCCCATTTCAAATCATTTTTTTTAACTAACCTAAGGCTGTCTAAACTGATTGACTTAAGCTTTGAGTATTTGGTCAACATTATTCAGTCTAGTCAGACTCCTCCCACAGAGGAACGCAAAGAAAAGAATATACTTCCTGGCCCCCATCCCTCAACAAAGTTTGACGAGTAAATTTAATCCTGCCAACAATAAAGGAACCATCTCTCAGAAACCTTCAGCAGAAAATAAAATGCCCCACTCTACCACCTTGTTATGAAATGATAACTTGTGTAAGACCCTCTATTAAATACATAGAACAAATCAGAACGAATGGAATAAGAGACCCTATTTCTGCTTGTTAAAGTACCATCAGCACATCAAAGAACAAACATAAGAGTCCCTGTCAAGGCTAGTCACCAAGTCATTTTCTATTTCATCCTTTCTGGGAATCTATCTTAATATATTATCCCAAGGAATCCTAGTTAGTTGGATTTTATAATACGGTAAATCTTGTATTAGTTCGTACACTCGAATAGTTCGTTAAATGTCATGTATTAGTTCGTACACTAGTCATTTTTATATGCAATTCTATTAGTTTGTACACAACGTTTTTTTTCTTCATTGGTGCTTGTTTTTAATCAGCGTGGCTGCCTACGATATGTTCCTGTTAACTTTCGCGTGCTTGCACCAAACAGACCTTTTCGTCTGTCAATCTAACGACTTCGGTCGCTAACGTAAATCCAGCATTGACGTCGCATGTTAATAACATTAAAATTTGTTTTCTGAAAATCGAGTGAATGCTAATTTACACGCCCAACGTCGCCGATGCGTCGGAGATATATTCTGTATGGTCATTACAAAAAGTGTCCTTAGAATAATGGATAGTTACATTTTACTTCTGTGTCATATATCTTTTATAATCGGACACCCAAGCCGCGTGCGACCCGGAAAGCATTTTTATATTTGTGCAGCTCGGACCCGACACGAAATCAACTTGCGCGGTGCCTCATATAAACTGGTACCAGAATATTTCGTAAATAGCCTGCTGGTACTTATGACAAGGCCCAGGAGAGCATGTGCGTTTGCGCAATCTTATCAGGGTTCCGCTGCTCACTAACATAAAGTTTAAAGTGGATGAAGACTCAGCATGCTCAGACCAAATCAAATTCTAGATATCTACGTACGTTTTGTTTTATATAGTTGAATATCAATTTCGGTTTTCTGAGCGTAAATAACTCAATAAATGTAGTAATAACGGCTTTTCCTAGGTTCAAACAAATGGAACATTTTAACAAATTAATTGTTTAGCCGATCGTGGCGTGTCTTGCTGTCCTCATGAAACTACATACGGAAGGTCCTGAGAGTTCATGATTACCGAGATAGTGTACGCACAGACGCACAAACCGAGTATAATTTGATTGTATCATGATTCTAGGTCTTGATGAATGGCATTTCCATGAAATAAGCCAGTTCATGAGATTATGGTACCTATCGCATATGCGAGCTTCGAAGGCTCAGACGAGCCTGTGCATCTGCGGAAAATCGTCAGCGCCTTCAGGCTTAACTGCGAGCATAGAAGGAATGTAGATGAAGGTACGTTCATTAATTTAGGATAATAGCCCCACTAGGTGGCTGTGAATTTGAAAACAGGAAGAATTCGCTTTATTTTAACCACCACACATTTATTGATGTATGTATCCCGACTTTCAATATATTAGTTTTCATGAACAGTCAGACCGTGTGTCTTTTTTGGAAGGAAAAGTCTTCCAATATGGATGGATTTTCCTTCCATTTAGTTTTTTGTATTTACATATTGGAGTACACTGTGAGTCAAGTAAAAACCCGTCTTAAGCGGCCACCTAAACATAAACAAAACAAAAATGGATAGTGGTAGCTTAATGAAGGTCAAAAGTATTGCAGAATGTTCCCCCTTTGGGGCTTAGAGCATTCTGCAATTATTTTGACCTGCATTAAGCGATACTCGGTGTTGATACCCAATTTTGGTGTTCTTTTGAGAAGCCGCTTTAGACAGATTTTACTGTAGATATACACGCATTTTTGTCTCAACGGAGTAGAGGAAACTCAAGTTTTTATTCATCAAATAACGTGACAAAACGTAGACATCTACCATGTATTGCGTGAGTGGCAAAGGTGAACTATTTGTCATATTCATAACAAAAACTTGAATCTTCTTTTTTATTTATACAATTTAAAGAGGCAATACATATTTGCACTTTGTGCACCGCACATGACTTCATAGATGGTGATGACGTTGCATTACATGTCTGTCTCCTAACACTGAATGTGAGCTGGAGATACCAAACATAACATTCAGAAAAGCTAACTGAATTTGGCACCAAAATGTTCCCTCTGGTTTTATCGATAAAATGAACCTCCACATTCATTGTTTTGTTCACTTATAAGCAAGTTACATACGTTTGGAAATCTTATGTGGGCTTGTGAAAGTAGCTGGAGAAAGTCGAGTTCATCCAAATAAAATTCGCTACAATCAAAAGGGCATTGACTTGTTATTAATATCGTATATTTTACCTTGTGAAACCACCACTTTTTCTCATTGCAGATATACACTAACTGCTAAGAATGAACAAAATCATAATTGAGCCGCGACATGTGATAGACAACAATGTGGCATTTTGACAAGTGAAGACTCAGACGAGCCTGTGATGCATACTTTTAAGCTTAGAAACTCCAAAAATAGTAAGTTAGTATGATCAGGAAATACCACAATCACAAACCGCAGACAACCTCGTGGCACCGCGAAGAAGAGCCGCTCAACCATCACGACACCAGGAAGACAAATTAAGCAAAGCAACCAGCTCTCTCTTCCCCACCAAGATGATTGCAATACTAGAATGGACATAAAGTAACGTAACGTTAATAATAAATCACCAATTAGAATGCAGCGTTAGAAGGGGTTAGTATCTGGATCATGAGAAAAGGGCATACAAACTTGAGATTTGGTCTTATCTCATATCCGGAAAAGCCTCTAATAATCGCTCATTCTGGCTTGTCCAGAGGGACAAGCTGTCTAAAAGTTGTTCAGAGTCTTCTTCAACTTGCATACTTTGTTTATGCGAGAAACGAAAGCCCTGGCAAGGTCATGCATATATGCAGGCTCGTCGGAGCCTTCGCCACACGTCGATGTAACAAGAACCATCATCTCGTGTGCTGACTAATTTATAGTAAAACGTAAGTGTGATTAAAATTTCATTGCAGACCATTATTTTATTTTCTTATTCAGTATGATAATTTTAAAAAGTTGAAATTTCGAACATTGTCTGAGCACATATATCTAACCTAGTCAGTCGCCTTGTTATCCAAATTAATTCGAAATGCCTTTTTCTCACAATGGGGATCAAGACTACTACAGGTATACAGGTGTAAGTGTTTCACAGGTGAATAAATACTCTGTCTTTGTATATGGAAATGTCCAAGGGTGGACCTTTAATAGCTAAGAACCGCCCAGTCTTTCTTATCTGGTCGAACTATAGCATGGCATCAGAACTCAACGCGCTGATATGATACAATGCTAACATTTTTTGGAAACTAGAATTCAATTACTACTTGATGGTTAGATCTTTGTCGAAAAGGGACTTGCACGTGCAGCGCATGCTTGAAATAAGTAGGTGTTTATTCACTGGCGGAAATTTTAAGCAAAATGTTTGGTAAAGAGAATCGAAGGAATATGGGGACCTTATTTACGATCTTGATTTGAAAAATTAACGATTTGGTGCCAACTTGTTTTTTTCTATTAAACTATATTCTGCAATCACTGCTCGCACGACTTACGTCTTTACATTCGAAAAATGTCGACTTATAGATAAATGATAAACTTTCAAAAATGGGACTTTTTGCGATATTTCTTTTACATTTACTATGAATTGTGTCACTACAGGAGCAGGAAATATGCATATTGTGTTGAGGTTAAGTTTTGCTTTATTTGTACAATGCATTTCGTTGCGCAAAAAGTCTGTATTCAAGAAAATTATTCACGATGCCACTAACCCTACTTTTAAAGACATGGGTGCGGTAACTCAACCCCTCATATTTTGTCGAAGGCATAAGAGTTTCTCATGGTATCGCGTTAACCATCACAAAAAAGATTGATTTTTACTCTCAATGTATTCTTACTCTTGTTTGCCATTGTGTTCAATTGAAATACTCTTAGCTAAGATCATTCTACCCCATGGGAATATTTTAAGAGTTATCGTCCCCTTGTTCTGGTTTGCACAAAATATTATTTATTTTAATACAAAGAGCGCAAAATGTGCTTGCCAGAAATACCAACGCAGAGCATGTTTAAACTACTGCCGGTTTTATATTTTCAAAATATGTGCATTGTGACATGCGATTCTTTGTCGTAAAAATACACGCATTGCCTATTTTTCTAAATTGTTTTGGTATTGCTATATTGGTATTTAATTATTAGAAACAGAAAACTTGGTCATAACTTGTATAATGACTTTACCAGATGTTGGCCTACCAAATGGTACAAAATTATCTAATAATATTGTTAATGTTCTGCACACTCTTCAAAAGGTAAAGAAGTTACATATTCCATGGAAATTCTAGAAAACAAACATTTAAGGTATTCACATTAATATATTTCGTGTCTGCATTACAACACCCTCATGATAGTTGTGTCCTAACATCGAAGAAAGATAGCTGATTAAAATAATACCAAACATGAATTGGTTTCTTAATCGGTTACTGAAATAAAAGACCATGCTACGTACGAGTAAGTTTAGGGTTACGCCCCGTTTACAAGGGCGATCTTGACATGCATAAGTAAGCCATTAATGTTTGAACCCTCCTTCCATGTTTTCGTATTTACAGACATGTCTGCATCCCAGCCAATTTCACTCACGAGTCAATGTAAGATTGATCTTGACCCTTGTCTAAATGGCATATCGGCTGATCTGTGTTGCTCTACCATAAGTGATTAAAATAATCCTGTATTTGTAAAAGAGAATATGTCCAGACACATAGAAAAGGAATGACCTTACATGGTATACATGATACCGACCTTCACGCTCCTTTAGAGACTTTTATTAAAATGCAAACTATTACACTTAGATCTAGAACTAGTTTTGAATTCAAACCTACCTAATTTAGTTGTGCACAATCTGAAACGTGCTCTTTATCAACAAATATACAACGCGCGTTATGTCAGAGCTTTTCGGACGACGCCGCTGTCATGCAATGTGTGAGAAGGAACAAAAGTTAGCACATTGCAGTTTCAACCAATGTGTGTCAACACTGATAAACACATTCACAGCAAATACATTCTGACTGAAGGCAATAAATTCCAATATGGCAATGACAGTTGATATAATCAAGTCTTGCAATTTACTTTCATTAAGTTTTTTTCTCACTGTTTGACTATCACTTGGGACTTGTCAACAAGACAGTCACTATTTTATAAGTCAATTAAATTGCATTAACCAGGTCATGTGTTTTTTCATCGCCTAGAGGGAAGTATAAAGCATCGAAAACCAGCAGACAAGCAGTCGTCTTGGCACCAAACGGAGCTTCATCAGAACATGAGATATACATTGTAATGACGCATCGAACCCAGAACCAAATCTCCATCGACATGCTTTGTATTGATGTGTTGTTTGTTTCTTTTGTTTTCACCAAATATAGCTACCAAATAGAGCTACGTGCAGAGTGCAAATGAAATGTTCTTATTCACCAATTTCTTCTAATATACTATATTAGATTAATGACCGATATTTATTTAACAAATTAGATATCAGCTCAGCTAAAGACCACCACCGTCCCAAGAAAATATAAACTTTTGATATATTGTGTATCTTGGTAATAATTTTAGCATGTTAAAATGCCATTTGGTATTTGCGTATGGTCTATGTAAATGTCTCCATCAAAAGTCTTGATCAAAAATGACCATTTCTATATATTTAGTCTATTTTGGAGTCCATTTTCTGTTACTGTAGCAACGATAGATGTTAAAAAGTATTAGACTTTTACACTTAATATATTGTTCTAAAAATTGGTAAAACGCGACCTTTATAATTTTACCCATTTATCTTAGAGAGGGCTGGGTTGGTGGGGCTGGGTGGGGGAGGTGGACGGAATATCCTTCTAATGCACCCAGCTCTTTATCATGGTCAGATAATATAAACGTTGTTAGTAGATTATTGTGCGTCTTGTTTAAATTGGTAATAAAATACAACACATATAACAAAGTGCTGAAACGCCACACTCACAGACCATAGACCAACCTATGAAACTGAAGTAAAACCTGTGTTGAAACGGCCACTTAAAAAGACCGAAAATTGGTTTCAAAGTAAGTAAGGGTGCAAAGATCAGGAATCGATACAATCAAGTACCACACCAATTATCGCTTAATGTAGGTCAAAAGTATTGCAGAGCATTCTGCGAAACTTTCGACCTTCACTAAGCTACCATTTTTCTTAAAGATCTTTGTTTTTGGTTTTTTGAGTGGCCGCTGTACACAGGTTTTACTATATAGAAAAATATATAACAACATATAAAAGCAAGAATGCAGTACGTTTAACCAGGCTCGCAGGCTATATAACTTTTTCATGCTCATCTCAGCTGAGCATGCAATTTCAACTCCTTAAATAAATTAAAATGCTGAAAAATAATGACTTTTCTTGCTTCAGAACTCTCAGATAATGTATTAATCATGTTAATAAATATCATGATTAATTTCATTCTCAGTTGAGTTGAGCCTTGCTATCTCATAGAGATGGTTGTCAAACTATAAAGGACATAGAGAACGACACAGAATGTATGATTACAGAAAACAAACTAGAATGTGATCAATCGATGGGTGGGTCCATCGCAAATATCAGTACTGACATAAAATATCGCATAATTTGAGTATGACCTTGACCTTGTCATTTACACCCCCAATGGCATTCAGTTCCCCAAATGTGAAATACTTACACGTATATTTAAATGTGTTAGCTTTACAAGCCATGTAGTCGAATTTTAAGCATTTATGACCTTGATATTTTAAGCAAAGATCATACCAGTTCGAAACCATCTATGACATCTACAAGTGTGCAAAATATCAACTGCCTACATTAAAAACACATAAGAAATATTTGCGGTACAAAATGTATGTGAATATGACCAGAAAATGCCATGATCACACACTGCAGACAAACCCTCGTGCTCGGCAGCGCAAGGAAGAGACACAGAACACCAACAGTATCATGACATCATAAGGCAATACAAGTATAGCAACCAGCTCTCTCTCTCTCTCTCCCTCTCTCTCTCTTCCCCAGCAAGATGATTGCAAAATTAGAAACGACACTAAGCACAACAACCCACAAAACACTGGGAGCAACAATTTACAATAAATCGATGATAACAGAAGCACAGCCCAAGCCGTTACCACTGGTTGGGGGGGGGCTATCATTTATCATAAAACAAACTTTCTTTAGCCATACAACTAGAATGTAAGTATTTTGACCTTGACCCAGGACATACACAAAATCCAAAAGCTCCCTTGTTATCTACACACATCTAGCAAACATTGTGTAGAATATAAATATCTTCTCATGTAAGAAGAGTTGGCATTACACATGTACATTCCACACAGCCTGAGTTTATGTTCATGCATCTTTGACCTCGGACTTTGGCTCCAATGTGAAATTGTCGAACCGAAATTCGTTATCATCTACTTGCCATAGACAGTCATTGTGAAAATATATTACCCACCTCCATCCAAATTGTAAATGGGGTTTGCATTTCGAGCCATACAGACAAATTAAAGTAGATCTGACTTGACCTTTGACCCCAAGGTCATATCATCTATCCGAAGCCTTCGTTGCCATGTGCATACATGTACCATAAGCAATTTTTTCACAAATAGCTTCACGGGCTAGCTGTGGATACATTACTAAAGGATGGTAAGTAGCACAACATCATGAACCGGTCAAAATATTGTTTGATTGTTTGTTTTGTTGCTTTACGTCCCAAGTCAACAGCTATGGTCATGGCGGGACGGTCAGTTCACCTAACCACACTTTTTTCCTGTGCAAGCTTGAACAAGTAGTTAACCAGTACTTCGTCCACATACACTACTCAAACTATTCAAAGTAACACTGCGTATTTTGCCATTGATCACAATACAAAGTCACTCATAGTCTGACTCAAAACGAGAGTTGGATTAATATGGCAAAACACGTTTCTCCTGTGATAAGTTTGGTTACCCATCAAGGATGATGCTTGTTAATAAAAATGAAGTAATCCCTTTCCAGAATGATGATGATGATGAGTTGAGGTTTAACGAAGCATCAACCCTTTTGGGGCATTAGCGTCATCAAGGTTAGATAAGAAAAATATTACGGAACATTAAAATTATAACAAGTTAGCTAAAAAATGAACAAATTAACACAATAAACTTTTGATTATATCAAAGACTTTAAAATCGACATATGATTTTTTCAGGGAAGATCATGTACAATATCTGACAATTACATAGGTTAATCAGATGACTGTAAATGCTCTTCGTCTAAAAAGTATGAGTACATATGCTGAAAGCAAGCTAAAATATAAATAATTCTAAGAATGAAGTTACAATTTGTTAAAAAGATTGACCTCTTTACAGAATAAGAAGACATTAATTATAGGTACATCATTAAATAATTGTGTGATTGTATCAACATGAAAGTACTTGTTTCTTATGTGAGAAAAATAACTGCACTCAAGTAGAATATGGCGGACTGTAAAGGGTGCATCACACCAAAAGCAATACGGTGGTTCTTCTCGTTTTAAAAGGTATGAGCGTGTGATCCTTGCGTGACCGATACGTAATCGAGCAAGGACGACTTCTTCTTGTCTGACATTTCGTACTACTGGTCCAAATATTGAGTTCCCTTGACAGGATTTACGCTGAATTTACAAGGTGGCGTTTCTTGTACAAGAACTAGAAAACCTCATTTATCGCAAACAGTTTTTTGTCACCACACACATTAAGTAGATTACCGTTAAAGGAAATAATGGTCTTATTTAGAACAGTTTTGCTGATGTGATTCCGGTTCTAAAGATCTTTAATAAGAATTATTCCAGACGACTGCATGCATAGCAAGATTCCATTCTAATTTTTGAATTTTAACCCAGTATGTGTCTAAAACACATTAGTTTAATGAGGTTTCATCGGGAAAACTTAAAGCTATTCGTGAGAAATTAGCTCTTTTAATGATGCAAGCCGATTAACGTTAAGCCAATAAATCATATTGCTGTTTAATCAGAATATACATTAGCTCCCTTCTCAAGAAGGGACCGGGGTACAGAATTACTACCGCTCCCTAACCCTTTATGCACTAATTAGGGACGTAACTAGTCTTATATTCAATGTAGGCACTTATAGAAATAGGTTCAATGCAAGTATGCAAATGATCCTGACAAACAGTATAGACCCAAAGGTGACTCTCAAATGTGGCGTTTCATCAAGGCATACGCCGTTCGCCATGATAAACATACTCTTGATAATAAATGGGCGGAAAAAACATATCTTTCACGTTGTGTTAATCATAGAGGGGCTAGGAGGTTATGATGTTAACATTACTGCTTTGAGAGAGTTTCATTGGTTCTCGGCAGTCGCTTTGTCAAATCTGAGATAGAAGCCGTCCAGTTTCTGTTCGAATGTGTATGCAAATGTGTTTTTTGCATATACGTAGCCTCGCCCCTGTTAATAGATTCACTCTTCTGGTTTGATACATTAAACTTGGAATGTCGAGGGGTCACAGGTTATAATTTCCAAATAAAATTGTATCTTTCTCTGGCGATTGTTTCTGTTTAAGCAAATAGTGTAGACCCTGATGATATGCAGTATATTATCTGGATCTTCATTGTTTGCCAAAGTCCGCACTTATAGTCACCAGCATATACCGCGGCGTTAAACAGTAAGTAAGTATAACCAAGAAATACCACAATCATTTTGCAGCCGTGACGAATAGACATATAACACAAACAGCCAATTGACATCAAGAAAGCAATAAAAGTAAAGCAACCAGCTCTCTTTTCCCCAGCGAGGCGATTACAAAACTAAAAAAAAAAGATATTACTGCATTGTAAAACAAGAACCGAACATACCCCACAAACAATGGGAGCAACAATAAACAATGAATCAACAGCAACAGAATCACCGCCTTAGAAGGGACAGCAGCCGACTAATATCGCAATGATATCTTCTTGCATATGTATTGCACCGAATATGGTAATCATGTTATCATAAATATATAAAATAGGAATCGAAATGCACCTAATAATATATATATATAAAAGTAAGTGAGTATGATCAGGAAATACACAATCACACACTGCAGACCAAGTAGTAACAATACATCATCTTAAAACAATACTAGCAAAATAACCAGCTTTCTCTTCCTCTTCAAGATGATTGTAGAAATATTGTAATAAATGTCCTGGGCCCACAATTACAATGCCTACAACGTTAGTTAAGTATTGATATTTTAACATGATACTTGTAATGTTTAATAAGTTGTCAAGCTCGGTGCAGTACATATGGTGGCAAAGATGTCATTGTTATCGAGCATGGATTAATTGTGAATTTAAGACGTTTGAAAGGTCCTGTTTCGTATCCTAAAAAACAATCATTAACGAAAGTAGTACTTCACTTTAAGAATGTACTTTAAGGAGGCATTATAATTTTGGTCCGAGATCATTACCGAGAGAGTGTTTCTGATACATGAACTTTATGATACGCAGAGATAGCTGAAGAAATATAAAGTTTTCAAAAGATAGGTAAATGTGTTAATATTATGTTTTTAGATATACATGTATTAATAGGAATAAAACTCATATCTCGCAACTTGTGGTCTAGGCTGCTGTATAGTGTAGGCCGCTGTGTCGAAATTTGGGCTCCCGTGGGAATTTTTGGGTAAAAGCGATTCATGTCGATTTTCAACTAGAGAAATATATGCAGTTTAAGGAAAACGATGTTTCCAATTTTTTCATGCAGTATTAACGTCACAATGACGTCACAAAATGACGTACCGTATTTCCACACGAATCAAACAGTTTATATCTGCTAGTGCTGTATACACCTAAATTAATCGCATTGTAATGTTGTTTATTGCGTTGAAGTGTTTGAAAACGTTGATAGGAGGACCAAAATGAAAATCGATTCAACGTGGACTTCAATTTTACGTCAAATTGACGTCGATTTGGTTTCAGTATGCAGCAAAAATATTGTGTACAGAAATATAATTCTGGAAAGATTGTGTGTGCCTTGCGATTAAAATTAAATGTTAGCATAAATTAATTAATAATTCTACCTAAGCTTTTTGAAACATGTTAGCTCTCTGACGGTTGGTGCTTTTGGCTGTTACAGCATGTTAACTACGATACCCCTAAATTGTTTAAAACACAAATAATGTAACTAAGGTTGTTAAGGTAGTACCAGTATAATCAAATTGACCAAACATTCATTTATTGTACAAGAACATTTAATTTCCTACAAATATTTATGTTTAAGCTATAAGGGCCCATTGTAATGTCATTTATGTTACATTCAAACTACCCCCCCCCCCCCCTGTAAGACCATTGAAATGTTGTTAAAAAGTTTCATTTAATAAGCTTCTCATTTAACATTCATGTTTTAACTATATGTTCCAAAAGACAATTAATGGGCCATTTTATAACTACAAGCAGCTTGTTTTTATCAAAAAAAAACTTAAAGGGTTATTTGCTGTTTAATATGATACCACTGAAAAGCACGTTAAATAAGGTAAGACTATTTTCATTCTAAAATTGTATGTAATGCTATATGAAAACCTTTAAACACTATGTATGAGCATTATATTGAAATTCAATAGTAAAATGCTGTAACCAACATCGTTTCTGGTGTTACTTATCTTTTTGTTATTTGTGTGGCAATATGTAACGTATATTACAGCTTTCAACAGGGAGCGCAGTGGCTCAGTGGTAGAGTGCTTGACTCGAGACTGAAGGGCCGCGAGTTCGAGCCTCATCGGCGTCACTGCGTTGTGGTCCTTGAGCAAGACACATTAATCCTAGCTTAGTACTGGTTCAACCCAGGAAGACCCGTCCTTTATAACTGAAAGATTTTTGATGGGACGTAAAGAATCAAATCAAACACAAAAAAACAGCTTTCAAGACTGTATATGACTTGCTTAATTCCTTATATTATACGTTATATGGTATTTGATATCATTTCAAAAAAGCAAGTAAGCATGAATAGAAAATACTGCAATCACACACTGCAGACTAAAACATGCTACCGTGAGGAAGAATGACAGAACACTAACAGCCGCAAGACATCAGAAACACAATTAAAATAAAACAACCAACTCTCTTTTCCCCATAAAGGCGATTGCAACACTAGAAGGACACAAAGTACTGAATAACAAAACAAAGACCAAACACAAACCCCCAACAAACAATGAGAGCAACAATAAGCAATGGATCAACAACAACAAAACCACAAGCCTAGAACAGACAGCTGCCTAAGTCACTGCAGCGGGAGGGGGTCTTAAATGTATTTTACTGGTACCAAATCTTAGTCCTAGATTAGGTTGTTGTTAAAGCATAATTGTTTGGTTCGCATGGAAAAATGAATTGTTTTGTTATAAATATCCAGGTTCCTGTTTGTCTTAAAAAGTATCAATTCACCCATGCAACATTTGCAAAACGTTATATCTTTTAACTTTTTATATCTTCAAAAATGATTTGTCCAAAATTATAGATTTTAAAACTCATAAGCAAATAAAATGATAGCTCTCTAGACCAGTACTTTATAAGATACATTCCCATTTTCTGTCGAATTTGTTATAATAACATATAAAGTTGTATATAGTATAGCATAAGGCCCCATGTTTATCAAAAATGTTGTCAAAGGCGATATATAATTGCGCCTAAGAAACTAATATATCATTGTGAGTCTAGAGATTTGATTTGTAGTATTTATCTGGAGAAAACTAAGTTAAATTGAAATAATTATAATCAGTAAAATCAATCACTCTATGTAACTGTTTACAGTTGTTCAAATTATGGGTACACGTATTCAGTTATGTTGCATGATACAGGCTAGATTCCATGTGTCCATGTTTATTTTGGTCCAATTTTCATAAAATAGTAACCCTTCTAATTGCTAAATGTTATGAGGGAGGTATGCATAATAACTGCCTGTAATCAGTTATTGTTTAAAGAGACTGTCGCCAAATCAATTTGTATCCTGGCATTTAGTTGCGTATGCAGATGGTGAGGCATTACTGAAGCTTTTAAATTATTTCAAGTCTATATTCAACATAGGTTTCGTTGTTTAATTAATGAAACTGTCAATCACATCAACTTAGTACTTCTGGTCACTTGCCCAACCAATAATGGGAAAATAGTGGTGAGTTTTACTCTAAGGCAATGATCACATTTGATATGACCATATTCAAGGAAACTAGTTAAAGGTCAATTGTTACTTCAATACCAATTTAAAAATTTTATCAGCCCAAATTATGTCTGGTCAAATGATCAGGTGACATTAAATTTATTGTAAAATAGATTTTACAATGTTCTTTTAGAATGCTGGATAGAAAAGTGAAATATTTAATAAGAAAGTGCAAGTATAAGCTCTCACTTAGTTTTAGCAATTTTTTTTATACATGCTTACATGTGACTTTGACAAAATATTACAGGAACATTGTAAACATGGTAAATGGAATAATTAAGAGTTATATGTGTGTTAAACATTTGAATAAGTTGTAAACTCACCAGGATATAGATTCAAAAGAAGCACGCAAAAATTTTAACTGTTCTAGCTAATATCCGCATTAAGAGGACACTCTACTCAGTCGCCAATGATAGACTCACTTGCAAAGTACCAAAATCAAATGGACTAAATCCATTTAATTATTCTTTGCATTACTACTGTTAATCTATTTTGTTTGATTTGAAATATGCAAAGAAGTAATTGGCTGTACTTTTGTATCTATCGTAATGTTCACATTTGATTGGCTAAATAACAAAATGATATTATCTGCAACAAAATTCAACTTCAAGACTAAATCTAATTGATAGAGTTATGCAAAACAAATTAACCAATACTTAATTTGGGTCCATTGATATAGCAATGACGACAGTATGTATGCTATACTAACAATGCCAGGGAGCTGTTCTAGGTGATAAACCATTTTCTTTCAAATGTATGACTATCATGAACCATTAGAACAAATGCTGTCTGTTCAATTTTAGAACCAGACAGAATGGAAGATAAGTGTAATATGCTCCTTAAACTTCTCTTGTTATGCATTTTACCAACATAAATGGTATTCTTACCTCACCAAACTAGACATCCTTCTCCAGATATAAAGCGATTATAACCATAGGAATAGGCTTGGCGTGTGTCATACTCGTATGTTGGGTAATAATCGTTAACTTTCCAAAACACTTCAGTTTTATTTTAGCGTTTGAAAACACAAGGATAAAGGTCACGATTTAGACCTAAGTCTGAAATAACTTACTTTTTAACGTATTCTGAGTAAGTTTTTGTCTTTATCAATACAGTTGGCGTAATCAATAGTAGGGTTACACAATGTGTGATAGATCTTACTAACTTAAAGCTACTTCATGCTTAATATTATTGTGTCATCTAAAATGATGTGTAGTCAGTGAAGAAAAGCGTCTTTTTATATCATTTCATGTGTAAAATGAACCAAATACACAAGTGTCAGTGAGATAAAAGATATCATTTTGCATGAAAGAAATTTAATGGATCATAAAATAAGCAGCATCCAGAATGCTGTTTATAAATTTGATAAAATACAGACTTGAAATGACGTTTACATTATTTATGCTAACATTTCTTCCCTTATTACAATGCTTTGTTGATATTTCAGGTAATGGTAATTACTGGCAGTTAAATGACAGTAAATAAACAACTAGCAGTGTAAACTCATAAATTGCTGTTTTTGCTTTAGCATAATGCATTTAATAGAAAGTAAAGTATATAACAGAAATAACAGGTCTTTTTATTTGATATAATCATATTGCTAGTCATTTGAAAACAATTAAAAGTCTAAGCTTATATTGTCACGTAGGAATAAGGAACAATTTGATAGGAACTCCTATTATTTCAGGGTAACGAAGTAACTCTGTAACCGCTATAGAGTTAATATACATTATTCTGTGGCTTATATATTTTGGTTTTAGAAAGATGTGGTGTACAAAACTCTCTCTCAGGGGTATTTCGGCAGCCTATCGTCTACTGATAGTACTACATTAAGTAGTAATACATTTGAAGTAAGTAACATATATAACTGTCATTTCATAGAGGTGTATTGTTTAAACACATACTTGCTGTTTGCTGCTATTTGATAAATGCTTTTAAGGCAATTAGCATGTCGATAAACAAGAATTAGATATAACTTGGTATTTGCACAATAGGATTCGAAATTACAATAGAGTAACGTAGTTGACATGGCTGTTACAGGTCAGAGAGCTAACATGTGTCATTTTTTATCTTATATCATGTAGTTTTCGTAAAGCATAGTGAACAATATTCCAGCAGTGGGAGAGGTGGGCCTATTAGCATATTGTGATCTAATGCCATTTGACCTTTCACTATAACATACTTTTCATTTTTATACTGGCGTCATTTTTTCCTCTCTTGACATCATATTGAAGTTAAAGTAACCGCTTTAAAATTTTGAGTCAGAGTCTATACTCCAAATACAATATATTGCCAGTAATACTACTATAGCTGATCATACAGTACATGTTTGCGCCAGCTGGAATTCATAGTGCTCAATTTCCAAGCCCTAAATAAGCCAAAAATGAGTACATCACTTTGTGACGTGACCATGACGTTAAAACGGCAAGAACAAATTGGAAACATCTTTTTTTAAACAGAATACATTTTTCTACAAGAAAATGTATGTTTGACATTTTTACCCAAAAATTCCCACGGGGTTACACAGCGGCCTACACTATATAGCCTCTTGTTCACTTTTAGACAATTTCAACAAAAATCCTCTATGTTTAAGAGATGAACTTATAAACTGGTTGAAACTCAAATACGTTCATACACAGTTTTATGCACCTCAAGCAACCATGCACATTTTGGGGTAATATTTAAACATAATGATTTATCTAATATTAATTCGAACAAAATCATCTTTAATGTCTTGAAAACAAACAATCAGATAGCAAATAGATATAACGCTAAAGCAAAAATTTCAAATGCACTATCTCTCTTTGATTGCTATCTATAGAAACAAGTATATAGGTACCACAAAACAACTTAACTGCATTATCCATACAGACTGCTTTCAAACCTTGTATGCATATGAACAGCACAAGATCTCTCCTGACTGCATTTACTAGCGTTTAGGCATACAATAAAGATTATGGTAAAAACAAGTGGAATTTCAGCGTGATATAAATCTTTGGGAGAAACATCTGCATTTGTTATACAATGTAGCATGTAAAGAACCAATTTATGCCTGACTGTCCCATAAATGGACATTAGTTAGAGAGTCTCCATGCAAGCTAAACAACTTTGTGTTTAAACAACAACAGAGTCTAGGGTGACGATTTGGCACCGGTAAAATACATTTAAGCCCCACCGATGGCTTAGGCTGCTGTCCATTCTAAGGGGGTGATTCTGTTGTTGTTGATATATTGATTAATGTACTTCCAATTGTTTGTGGGGATTCAGGTTGTCTGGATTTTGGTATGCATTACTTTGTATCCTTTCTAGTTTTGCAATTATCTTGAACAGGAAGAGAGATCTGGTTGCTTTGCTTTTATTGTCTAACGGATGTCTTGTTTCTGTAAATGTTCTGTGGCTCTTCCTCACGGTGCCGTGGGCTGCTCTGCAGTGTGTGATTGTGGTAATTCCTGATCATACTCACTTACCTTTTCCTACAATCTAGCTCCGAGATTATCAACTTCTTGTTTCATGCTCAACGAATCTGAGCCTGAGGCTGGGTCCACCATGGCTCAAATAGGGCTTATTTTTTTTAGCTCTGACAGTCTGTGAGTAATAACAGCCATTTCCATATTTCAATACAGTTTATGTATTGATTTTATTTTTTCCCTATGATGGTACATTGCATTAGTTAGGAAGCCTCCACGCGAGCTAAACAAATTTTGTGTTTTTACAAAGGCAGAATCTAGGGCAAGGAGTTGGCCGGTGGAATTAATTTGGGCCCCGGTTGATTCGGCTGCTGTCCATTCTAAGGCGTTGGTCATGCTGTTGTTTATTTATTCTTTATTGCTGCTCCCTTTCTTTGTGCGGGTTTTCGGTACGTACTTTGTATTCTTTTCTAGTTTTGAATCATCCTGATGGGGAGGAGAGAGTTGGTTGCTTTACTTTAACTGTTTTCAGAATATCACGCCGCTGTTATCGTTATTTGCCTCTTTCTCACGGTGCCGTGGTTGGTTTGTAGTGTTTGGCTGCGGTATTTCCACACGCACTTACTTTTAGATGACTAAAGTTAGACCCTTTACATTTAGTGTATGGTGACAGCGAGTGCTTCAGGACCGCATTCGCTGATCGCCTATATAATAACCAACACATCAGGATCTATTCCATCTATTTCTTAGAAGTTCGTTTAATGGTTAAAGATCATGGAGGATAACGTTTCGCTCCTTGTTCTGATGTTCATGTCACATGGCAAAAATAAGATAATTGCATCTTACCCGTGTAATTTTCATTAGTGTCTATGAACTTCTGAGGTTAGAAGGTGCAGCGGATTGATCTAATAATGTAAAACATTCTGACTTTAATCAGAGTTAATACGATTCGAGCTACTTCATGAGTGAACCCGCCTTTGTCATGTGTCAAGAATAAAGGCACGGACAGCCTCACTGAGCCTGACATGTTCAGTCAGTCAGACAATGTGCTGGTTGATACATTCTAGTTTTGCACGTGCACATGTAGCACTAATTATAGCACCGAGACTATCAGGTTTATAGCTTGTGTCCGAGTCTAACATTATCAAAATCACCGAGCACAGGACTATTCCTGACGCGGTTCATATAATATGTACGCTCCTATCTGCGAGAATTTCCAATTATGTGTTTATAGCAGATCCTTATTACTCGAAAAATTGCAATTTACCCTAATACACATTGATCTGGATAATATAGGATGCATCTTCATTTAGCCTCCTAAGACCGATTTGAGATACTTAAAGCTTGGATTCAGGCTAGAGAGCGGGTGTTTGCAGAAGAGTTTTCTAGCCAACATTGTATTTAACGATCAACCCTGAGTGTCTTCGGTATTTAGAAAATGCTTTCAGGAGGTTATGATATCGATAACCTTGTTATAGTAACTTACTTGTCAAAAATGTTTCTTTTGTTGAAGTCAAAAATTACATTTGAGTATGCTTTTGCAAAACGAATAAGCTGTGAATTATATACACCATAAGAAGAGAGGCGAGGAACTTCTTCATCCACAAATGGGAAATTAACTATTTCAAAATTACAATCATCTTCTTTATAATAAATTTCACATTAAGTTTGTTTTGGTGCATGCAGATAAGACTGCTAACAATGTCGTGTTTGTTTGAAAAACGTACTACATTTACACTCTAAAACAAGAACTAAGCACTGCTAAAACCAAAGAGCATACACATGTACTTTGCTGTCGTTGACAGGAATCAGTGCAATATGGCTGCTAAGTTTAGAGTTTTTCATAATGAGGGTTATAGTAAGCTTCTTACGCTATGCTGGTTATCTAAGCTTCATAAAAGACCCTATTAGTCACGTTATATTACTAATGCTAGTTCATGCACATCTACTGAGTTGTCTATGCTTTTGACTTCATGTCTCGCTGCGATTAAAATCCATGTTGTTAAATGCTGTGCAACAGTTTATGAGAGAAATGGTAAAAATCTATTTTTGACCAATTAAAATCAGGTGAGATTCTTAATAAATTTAAATCTAAAGTGTTTCTAACATCTAGTCTGTCAACGTATGGTTTTCATACTCTCTATACTACTTGCACTATATTCTTATTAAGAAAAGCCGACTGAATTATTTACATAAACTTTTAACAAAGAGGGCTCACTCTATTTGGCGTGTACTGAGAAACACGCTAAACCATATAAAAATATAATTTGTGGTCATTAAAGAAAGTTTGTGATGTTCACCATTATCTTTTGGAAAATGTATCTATAAGAATTGGCTCGAAATTGTATGGTATTCTTATGACGTGACCATAAATTGTATATTTTGGGTTTTTTGAGGTTATCATAAGCCAAATAAAGATTTTAATAAAATAATTTCCTAGCTGGTAATACTCACTAACGCTATCAATTAATTCGTTAAGGTGTTCTGTGCTTAGATTATGAGTCATTGTAGTGTAGCGAGTCGCGAAACCTGATGTCCTGATCATACTCACTCACTATTTTAGATGCTAGAAGACCTTTAGATCTTAATTTATTATGAACCTCACTTGATTTTGAAAGACCAAAATAGTTTTTACTATTCCTCTGCTAAATCATTTCACAATATTTTATTACATGGATTTAATCGTAGAGAGGCAAGTTGTTAAAAGTATAGACATCCCAGAAGTAGAACACTATTAGCAATAAACGCGCGATTTATATGGTCTTTAAAACGTTTAGGTAACCAGTATAACGCAGGAAGCTTGTCATGATTCTCATCAACAAACATACAGAACGTAGCAGCCATATACATCGATGTCTATCAACGACTAAAAACATCAGGCAAGTAATGCTCATATGTTTAAGCGCTGTCATGGTCATGCTTTACGATGTTGATACAGCACTTCCTCTAAACTACCGCAACATTGTTAGAAGCCCTATCTGTAGGCGCCAACACAAACCGTGGCTCAACTTGAGGTTTTCTTTAGCTCTGACTATCTGTGAGTCATGAGCCCTTCTCTTTGTTTCATCATGGTGTGTTAATATGATTAGAGTGTTTCTCCATGATGATACATTGCATTAGTTAGATGGCCTCCATGCGAGCTGAACATTTCTTGTACTTCAACAACGGCAGAGTCTAGGGCGAGGATTTGGTACCAGTAGAATGCATTTAAGCCCCCTGGTGGCTTAGGCTGCAGGCCGTTCTAAGGTGGTGGTTCTGTTGTTGTTGACCTTTTGTTTATTGTAACTCCCATTGTGAGAGTCTGTAACTGTTCTATGTTTTGTTGTACGTTGCTTTATGTCCATTGTAGTATTACAATCATCTTTATGGGGAAGAGAGAGCTGGTTGCTTTGCTTAATGTGTCTTCCTGGTGTCTCTTTTTGGTTGAGCAGCTCTTCCTCACGGTGCCATGGGGTTGTCTGCGGTTTGTGATTGTGGTATTACATGATCATACTCACTTACTATTTTTGGGGTTTTCTTCAGCTCTGGCAGTATGTGAGGTAAGGGCCATTTTCTTTATTGCATCACAGTTTGTTACTCTGCTTTGATTCTTTCCCTGTAATGATGCATCGCATAAGTCAGGAAAGTAAGTAAGGGTGCAAAGATCAGGAATCGATACAATCAAGTACCACACCTGACCCAGGATACCAATGGCAAAGTAACAAACTCACAGCTAGACACCACAAGCAAGAGCCAAGAGGTCAGCCCTTTCCCAGCAGGTGACCACAAGGCACATATAAACAAACGCATACAAATGCATAGCAAACACAAGACAGAAACAAAATAAAACGATCCACAAAGGAAGTACCGCCTTTGAACGGTCAGTATAATATTTTACTGGAGGGCTTAAACCGGTTTAACGGTGCACCAACCTCACCCTTAGTCCAGATGTGGATCAACACACATAAATGTTTGGTTTTGCATGAAAGACCCCTAACTTATCATTGCATCATCTCCTAGAAAATATTAATCAAGATATAAAAAGGAGATAAAGCAAAGATAAGGACTCAACAGTAAATAAAACTGAACTACCAGAGCAAAAGAAATTCAACAGGTAAACCCCGGTGGGCCCGACAAACAGCCAAAGCATCAGTCCCTTACCATACCATCAATAGATAAGTCTTTAAGTCGGAACTATCATAGAGTCTGAAGTCTGTCTCACTCTGCGAGCTCTACATGTTTTGTGTGTTAACAACAGGAGAATCTAGGGCAACGAATTGACCAGCAAATGTATGTAGGCTAAGGCAGTGATTCAATTGCTGTTTACTCATTGTTTGTTGTTGTGTTTGATTTTGTGTCCTTGTTTTGTGGTGTGGTTCTGTGGTTGTTTTACTTTAATGTGTTGTAGCTGTCAATGTTCTGTGCCTCTTCCTCTCGGTGCCAAGGGTTGGTCTGCAGTCTGTGATTGTGGCATTTCCTGGTCATACTCAATTATATGTTCCGTGATATACGCCAATATCCCTTTATTTTGATTCAGCGTCTAAAATATCATCTTTGTTCGCACGAAGCTCCTTTTCGAGCAAAGTATCGTGTAATTACCTTAATTATATCCAAGCCCTAAGGATCTGTGTTGTCATTCTAATGGCAACAGTCATTAGAGTAATGCATAGCCATTAACTTAAGGCATGTAGGACTGTGTTAATTGAGAGTAAAAGCAAACACCCGCTAGGTCGTACATGTATTCCTAAAATGCTTGTTAAATGTGCTGTAGTTCCATACACTATTGAAAGTTTACCATGATCATCGTAAAATAAAGATTGGGTTTACAACCAGGCACGCAGACTGTCCCATGTTATCCATGTTGTATCCCACTCTTTTATAACGTTTAATTATCTTTTTACACTGATCACTAAACTAAGCTTTCCAACAATTCTTTTAAATGTATAAACTAAATCAACATAAAATATAGGTTCTTAAATACCTTGTTGCAGACGAGTTTTTAACAAATATTGTATTTAACAATCAACTCGATAATAAAATTAAGAAAAAAGCTTTACGAAGTTCATGGTATTGAAAACCTTGTTTTAATAACTTTTGTTTCTGTTGTTGAAGTCATCAACATTAGAACATAATATCGCAACACGAATATGTTGCGAAATGTATACACCATAGGAAGGGAAGCGAGGAACATCCCCATCTAGAAATGAAAAAATTTACAATTTCAAAATTAAAATCATCACATTTATCATATTTTTTGATGAAACTATGCCATTAGTAATGGACGAGTCGTCCAAGTCCCAAAAGGGTGCTTCAGTATCTGTGGAATTAGACTTATTTAACTGGATTTCAGTGGGAAATATCTGACTTACCATTTGTTCAAATTAAGGATTATCAATATTAAGCAAGTCATCTATATATCTTGAGTTAGAGTTAAATACTTCAATAACATCTGCTTGATTATTGTCAGAAAGAGAAAACATAAAGTCTCTCTCATAACAAATCAAAAACAGATCTGCAACAAGAGGAGCACAGATAATACTCATAGGAATACCTACGATCTTTCTATACAATGTTGAGCCAAATCTTATAAATATATTGTCCAACAGATAATGGAGGGCGTCACAAACTTTCTGACATGACCACAATTTAAACATTTTTGGTTGTTCAGAAGTAAAATAAAATGCGCGTTTCTCCTCATTACAAGGCAAACAAAGCGAGCCCTTTCTGTTAAAAGTTTGTTCAATTAGTTCAGTGAGATTTTCTTTGATTAAATTATTAGGCAATGTAGTATACAGAGTAAAGAAATCAAATGTAGACACACTAGATGCTAGAATACCTGTAGATTTCAATTTGTTAAGAATTAACCTGAGTTTTTAATAGATCAAAACAGATTTTTACCATTCCTCTCAAGAACTGTTTCGCAATACTTTTAAAAATGGGTTTTAATTGCAGTAAGGTTTAGATTGCATTATGAAATATGCGAACTGTTACATGTTTCACTTCAAATTGCATAGCTTTTTTATCAATTTAAAATCATGATACTTGTATATGGAAAGTGATGAGGATTAGGCTGGTAGAATAAATGAGCCATGACATGAGATGTGCAAGAATGTGGTATGTGCACACCAGCAACGGTTCAAACCCAGGATGCGCATACGCACAGTCTGATCAGACCCTTTGCTAGTCGCATAAATATTCTATGAGTATTAAGCTACTGACCGAACAGCATTTTAAGTTTCTAAGATTAAAATGAGGCTACACAGGCCGCTCGTCTGAGTCTACAGATGTAAAAATGTCACATTGTTGTAAATCAAATGACGCGGTTCATATATCTAAGACCCCAGGTGGCCTCGGCTGCTGTACGTTCCTCGGCTATGATTCTGATAGTGCTGATCCATTGTTTATTGTTGCTCCCATTGTGGGTGTTTTTTTGTGTTGTCCTAGTATTGCGATATAGTTCTTAGTATCCTATCTAGTTTTGCTTGTTCTCTGGCTGTCTTGTGGATGTTTTGGTCTGTACTCAAGAATTTATCGACGATAAAACTGATCACCAAATATTGCATTCATGTTTTTTGCTTACAATTTAGTGTTGCTTTGGAAACTGTTTATCCCAAAATTTGATGTTTAAGTAGCTTCAAAAAAAGTAAATATCCAACGGAAAGGCTTTATTTCTTAGCAGAACACACTTTAATCATTTATGTACAATTTAATAATAGGTACCAAGAGAAAAACTTCACCCCTTTAAGAGAAATCGTTCGAGAACGATTTTGAACATTTCGTTTCAGACATCAATATTAAACGCTTAAATTCTGACCATACTTCTCTTCAGAGACCGCGAATAAAATTAAGAGTTATTTTCTTGGTGGCTGCGCATTTCTGGAGATCAGATTAACCAATGTAAATTCATTATTTCCAAATGTAATAAGAAATAAATGAGATACAGCAATTTCAAATTTGTTCAAATAAACATGAAACGCCTCTTGTATCCCTTCCTAGCGGTGCAGCGAGTTAGTCTGTGATTCTGGCATGTCCTGATCATACTAACTCTTTTATTATTTTCGTTAAGCTTTCAATATTTTGCAGAACTATGCCCTTATACAGTTGATTTAACGTTTCGGAAATGTATCTGGTTTTGACATGATTTTGCCTCTCGACTTCCCGTTTTTATCAAGTTTCATCTCCAACAAAAGAGTACAGAGGTCACATTCCAAAACATTTCCTCCAGGGTAGTAGTACTATTAGCTTTGTTCTAAGCACGTGGCAAATATTTGTTTGAAGTCTTATTGGGTCCAATTTTATTTTATTCACAGCTTCCAGTCATCGGTCCATATCATTATTTCCCAAAATAAGTTCGTATAGTGTTTGAAATAGTGCTAAAGGGAAAGTTCCAAAGATGTATGTGCATTAAGCATTAATTTAGCCCCCATCCTTAAGTACACATCATATGAACACGTTTGTATTTCAACCACGATAGCGTTTGAACTATAATTATATTTCTTTGATAGTTTGATCGTTACTGCATCTTAGATATAGAAAATTGACAAGTACATTCCTTTTTATTATTAAAAAAATGGATAGATGCGCACCAATTAGATCCACAGCTGAACTAAGGGTGAGGCTAGCGCGCCGTGAAACCGGTTTAAGCTCTCCAGTAAATTATTTTTACTGACCGTTCCAAGGCGGTGCTCCTTTTGTGGATCATAAATGTTATTTCTGTCTTGTTTTTGTTATGCGTTTTGAGCGCGTCTGTTTATTGATGCCTTGTGGTCACCTACAGGGAAAGGGCTGACCTCTTGTTTCTCATTGGCGATGTCTAATTGTGAAGTTGTCACTTTCCCATTTGTATCATGGGTCAGGTGTGTGCTTGACTGTACCGATTCCTGATCTTTACCCGTTGTCTTACTATAATAAAAGGTCTGTGGGTTGGTGCCTGATGCTTATCTGTAGCTAGACCCAACGTGGCTCAACTTGAGGTTTTCTTTAGCTCTGACTATCTGTGAGTCATGAGCCCTTTTCTTTGTTTCATCATGGTGCGTTAATTTGATAAGAGTGTTTCTCCATAATGATACTTTGCAAACGTTAAAAGGCTTCCGTGCGAGCTGAACATTTCTTGTACTTCAACAACAGCAGAATCTAGGCGCCAGTAAAATGCATTTAAGCCCCCCTGTGGCTTAGGCTGCTGTCCGTTCTAAGGCGGTGGTTCTGTTGTTGTTGACCTTTTGTTTATTGTTACTCCCATTGTGGGAGTCTGTAATTGCTCTATGTTTTTTCTGTACGTTATTTTATGTCCATTCTAGTATTGCAATCATCTTGATGGGGAAGAGAGAGCTGGTTGCTTTGCTTAATTTGTCTTCCTGGTGTCTCGTTATGGTTGAGTGGCTCTTCCTCGCGGTGCCATTTGGTTGTATGTGGTTTGTGATTGTTGTATTTTCTGATCATACTCACCTACTATTTTGTGAGTATGACTAGGAAATGACACACCCATTGACAGCAGACCAACACACTGCTTCGTGAGGAAGATACACAAAAACATACAGCAATGAAGAGCAACCAGTTTTCTTTTCCTCAGCAAACGAATTGCTAACCTGGAAAGGGCATCAAGTCCCACATCACAAAACAAGGACCAACACACAACTCTCGTAATTGAGCCGCGACATGTGATTTCCAACAAGGTGGCATTTTGACAAGTGTAGACTCAGACGAGCATGTGCGGCCTCCTTTTAAGAGTAAAATTCAAAATGATGGTTAGTCAGTATCAAAACACTCATAAGATATTCATGCGACTAGCAAAGGCTCTGATCAGACTGCGCGTACACGCAGGCTGATCTGAGGTTTGCTGGTCGCACATACCACATTGTTTGAAATCCCATGCCACGGCTCATATCCAATGGGAGTAAAGGTAAACAATGAATAACCAACTACAAAATCACCGTCAAAAGTACTAGTGTAGGCCGCTGTGTAATCCCGTGGGAATTTTTGGGTAAAAATGTCAAACATACATTTTCTTGTAGAAAAATGTATTCTGTTTTTAAAAAAAGATGTTTCCAATTTGTTCTTGCCGTTTTAACGTCATGGTCACGTCACAAAGTGATGTACTCATTTTTGGCTTATTTAGGGCTTGGAAATTGAGCACTATGAATTCCAGCTGGCGCAAACATGTACTGTATGATCAGCTATAGTAGTATTACTGGCAATATATTGTATTTGGAGTATAGACTCTGACTCAAAATTTTAAAGCGGTTACTTTAACTTCAAAATGATGTCAAGAGAGGAAAAAATGACGCCAGTATAAAAATGAAAAGTATGTTATAGTGAAAGCTCAAATGGCATTAGATCACAATATGCTAATAGGCCCACCTCTCCCACTGCTGGAATATTGTACACTATGCTTTACGGAAACTACATGATATAAGATACAAAATGACACATGTTAGCTCTCTGACCTGTAACGGCCATGTCAACTACGTTACTCTATTGTAATTTCGAATCCTATTGTGCAAATACCAAGTTATATCTAATTCTTGTTTATCGACATGCTAATTGCCATAAAAGCATTTATCAAATAGCAGCAAACAGCAAGTATGTGTTTAAACAATACACCTCTATGAAATGACAGTTATATATGTTACTTACTTCAAATGTATTACTACTAAATGTAGTACTATCAGTAGACGATAGGCTGCCAAAATACCCCTGAGGGAGAGTTTTGTACACCACATCTTTCTAAAACCAAAATATATAAGCCACAGAATAATGTATATTAACTCTATAGCGGTTACAGAGTTACTTCGTTACCCTGAAATAATAGGAATTCCTATCAAATTGTTCCTTATTCCTACGTGACAATATAAGCTTAGACTTTTAATTGTTTTCAAATGACTAGCAATATGATTATATCAAATAAAAAGACCTGTTATTTCTGTTATATGCTTTACTTTCTTTTAAATGCATTATGCTTAAGCAAAAACAGCAATTTATGAGTTTACACTGCTAGTTATTTATTTACTGTCATTTAACTGCCAGTAATTGCCATTACCTGAAATATCAACAAAGCATTGATAATAAGGGAAGAAATGTTAGCTTAAATAATGTAAAACATCATTTCAAGTCTGTATTTTATCAAATTTATAAACAGCATTTTAGATGCTGCTTATTTTATGATCCATTAAAGTTTCTTTCATGCAAAATGATATCTTTTATCTCACTGACACTTGTGTATTTGGTTCAGTTTACACATGAAATGATAAAAAAAGACGCTTTTCTTCACTGACTACACATCATTTTAGATGACATAATAATATTAAGCATGAAGTAGCTTTAAGTTAGTAAGATCTATCACACATTGTGTAACCCTACTATTGATTACACCAACTGTATTGATAAAGACAAAAACTTACTCAGAATACGTTAAAAAGTAAGTTATTTCAGACTAAGGTCTAAATCGTGACCTTTATCCTTGTGTTTTCAATCGCTAAAATAAAACTGAAGTGTTTTGGAAAGTTAACGATTATTACCCAACATACGAGTATGACACACGCCAAGCCTATTCCTATGGTTATAATCGCTTTATATCTGGAGAAGGATGTCTAGTTTGGTGGGGTAAGAATACCATTTATGTTGGTAAAATGCATAACAAGAGAAGTTTAAGGAGCATATTACACTTATCTTCCATTCTGTCTGGTTCTAAAATTGAACAGACAGCATTTGTTCTAATGGTTCATGATAGTCATACATTTGAAAGAAAATGGTTTATCACCTAGAACAGCTCCCTGGCATTGTTAGTATAGCATACATACTGTCGTCATTGCTATATCAATGGACCCAAATTAAGTATTGGTTAATTTGTTTTGCATAACTCTATCAATTAGATTTAGTCTTGAAGTTGAATTTTGTTGCAGATAATATCATTTTGTTATTTAGCCAATCAAATGTGAACATTACGATAGATACAAAAGTACAGCCAATTACTTCTTTGCATACTTCAAATCAAACAAAATAGATTAACAGTAGTAATGCAAAGAATAATTAAATGGATTTAGTCCATTTGATTTTGGTACTTTGCAAGTGAGTCTATCATTGGCGACTGAGTAGAGTGTCCTCTTAATGCGGATATTAGCTAGAACAGTTAAAATTTTTGCGTGCTTCTTTTGAATCTATATCCTGGTGAGTTTACAACTTATTCAAATGTTTAACACACATATAACTCTTAATTATTCCATTTACCATGTTTACAATGTTCCTGTAATATTTTGTCAAAGTCACATGTAAGCATGTATAAAAAAAATTGCTAAAACTAAGTGAGAGCTTATACTTGCACTTTCTTATTAAATATTTCACTTTTCTATCCAGCATTCTAAAAGAACATTGTAAAATCTATTTTACAATAAATTTAATGTCACCTGATCATTTGACCAGACATAATTTGGGCTGATAAAATTTTTAAATTGGTATTGAAGTAACAATTGACCTTTAACTAGTTTCCTTGAATATGGTCATATCTAATGTGATCATAGCCTTAGAGTCAAACTCACCACTATTTTCCCATTATTGGTTGGGCAAGTGACCAGAAGTACTAAGTTGATGTGATTGACAGTTTCATTAATTAAACAACGAAACCTATGTTGAATATAGACTTGAAATAATTTAAAAGCTTCGGTAATGCCTCACCATCTGCATACGCAACTAGATGCCAGGATACAAATTGATTTGGTGACAGTCTCTTTAAACAATAACTGATTACAGGCAGTTATTATGCATACCTCCCTCATAACATTTAGCAATTAGAAGGGTTTGCACCATTACTTACTTTTACTATTTTATGAAAATTGGACCAAAATAAACATGGACACATGGAATCTAGCCTGTATCATGCAACATAACTGAATACGTGTACCCATAATTTGAACAACTGTAAACAGTTACATAGAGTGATTGATTTTACTGATTATAATTATTTCAATTTAACTTAGTTTTCTCCAGATAAATACTACAAAACAAATCTCTAAACTCACCATGATATATTAGTTTCTTAGGCGCAATTATATATCGTCTTTGACAACATTTTTGATAAACATGGGGCCTTATGCTATACTATATACAACTTTATATGTTATTATAACAAATTCGACAGAAAATGGGAATGTATCTTATAAAGTACTGGTCTAGAGAGCTATCATTTTATTTGCTTATGAGTTTTAAAATCTATAATTTTGGACAAATCATTTTTGAAGATATAAAAAGTTAAAAGATATAACGTTTTGCAAATGTTGCATGGGTGAGTTGATACTTTTTAAGACAAACAGGAACCTGGATATTTATAACAAAACAATTCATTTTTCCATGCGAACCAAACAATTATGCTTTAACAACAACCTAATCTAGGACTAAGATTTGGTACCAGTAAAATACATTTAAGACCCTCTCCCGCTGCAGTGACTTAGGCAGCTGTCTGTTCTAGGCTGGTGGTTTTGTTGTTGTTGATCCATTGCTTATTGTTGCTCTCATTGTTTGTTGGGGGTTTGTGTTTGGTCTTTGTTTTGTTATTCAGTACTTTGTGTCCTTCTAGTGTTGCAATCGCCTTTATGGGGAAAAGAGAGTTGGTTGTTTTACTTTAATTGTGTTTCTGATGTCTTGCGGCTGTTAGTGTTCTGTCATTCTTCCTCACGGTAGCATGTTTTAGTCTGCAGTGTGTGATTACAGTATTTTCTATACATACTTACTTGCTTTTTTGAAATGATATCAAATACCATATAACGTATAATATAAGGAATTAAGCAAGTCATTTACAGTCTTGAAAGCTGTTTTTTTTTGTGTTTGATTTGATTCTTTACGTCCCATCAAAAATCTTTCAGTTATAAAGGACGGGTCTTCCTGGGTTGAACCAGTACTAAGCTAGGATTAATGTGTCTTGCTCAAGGACCACAACGCAGTGACGCCGATGAGGCTCGAACTCGCGGCCCTTCAGTCTCGAGTCAAGCACTCTACCACTGAGCCACTGCGCTCCCTGTTGAAAGCTGTAATATACGTTACATATTGCCACACAAATAACAAAAAGATAAGTAACACCAGAAACGATGTTGGTTACAGCATTTTACTATTGAATTTCAATATAATGCTCATACATAGTGTTTAAAGGTTTTCATATAGCATTACATACAATTTTAGAATGAAAATAGTCTTACCTTATTTAACGTGCTTTTCAGTGGTATCATATTAAACAGCAAATAACCCTTTAAGTTTTTTTTTTATAAAAACAAGCTGCTTGTAGTTATAAAATGGCCCATTAATTGTCTTTTGGAACATATAGTTAAAACATGAATGTTAAATGAGAAGCTTATTAAATGAAACTTTTTAACAACATTTCAATGGTCTTACAGGGGGGGGCGTAGTTTGAATGTAACATAAATGACATTACAATGGGCCCTTATAGCTTAAACATAAATATTTGTAGGAAATTAAATGTTCTTGTACAATAAATGAATGTTTGGTCAATTTGATTATACTGGTACTACCTTAACAACCTTAGTTACATTATTTGTGTTTTGAACAATTTAGGGGTAACGTAGTTAACATGCTGTAACAGCCAAAAGCACCAACCGTCAGAGAGCTAACATGTTTCAAAAAGCTTAGGTAGAATTATTAATTAATTTATGCTTACATTTAATTTTAATCGCAAGGCACACACAATCTTTCCAGAATTATATTTCTGTACACAATATTTTTGCTGCATACTGACACCAAATCGACGTCAATTTGACGTAAATCGATTTTCATTTTGGTCCTCCTATCAACGTTTTCAAACACTTCAACGCAATAAACAACATTACAATGCGATTAATTTAGGTGTATACAGCACTAGCAGATATAAACTGTTTGATTCGTGTGGAAATACGGTACGTCATTTTGTGACGTCACTGTGACGTTAATACTGCATGAAAAAATTGGAAACATCGTTTTCCTTAAACTGCATATATTTCTCTAGTTGAAAATCGACATGAATCGCTTTTACCCAATAATTCCCACGGGAGCCCAAATTTCGACACAGCGGCCTACACTAATACTTCGTTATACGCTGCTTGTCTTATTATCGCGTGCCTTTCGTCAGGGTATGTTATGTTCTCGAATCACTGCCGTACGTTGGCATACATGATAATTAAGAAAAAACTCTACATCGACCGGTAACGTCTCATACAAGTTGAGAAAGCCATCGCCAGACCATATACATTGGGACTGTTCGATGCTCATAGAGTTTACAGCTGGGCTGGAAACATAAGAGGGTTTGGAACGCTATATCTTCTAACCTGTTTCTGAGCTATCGTCTCAGGATGGCTTAAGTACATACAAGTTGATACTTCATAGCGATATATACTTGGAGATTAACGTTATATGTATATATGCTTGGAGCATGACGTCATAGGTACATGTGCTTGGAGAATATAGTTTATAGATTTGTTTAGGAATACACCAGAGCTACGTTCCTAGAACTAAGGCTGGAACGTGTTCCAAACCATGGTTTGAAACGATCATCAAGTTAGGGTTAGTTTTAGAATTGCTCAGCGCTATTGCTTAGCTGAGGCACCTCCAGCCACCTTGCTGACTTGGGACCATAGTTGATTTCTGTTTGTTGGGTCCCATGCCGAGAATTTGTGTTCATCATTTTTGATCAGATAGCTCATGTTATGAGCGTTTTGTCCCTATATATTACTGACGAATATTGGCTATGTTAGCCTGGGAGAAATCATAGGTGTATAGTTTATATGACAAGCTGAAGACATCATCGCTTCATAGCACGCCCGTTTTTAACATTGTTCAGGCGTCATTGTGCTCTAACGACAAGGTTAAAGCTAGACATCACCACCTTCCTGACACAGTCGGTGACTAGTGTGACGTTTATATAGAGAGCTAACCTCATTCAGCGTTTTAAGAATCGATAAGTACAAATATATTACATATATATTTTTAGTATCCTGTTTGAATGGTTACGCACCCAATTTACTGGGGAAATATTCCTACAACCTACAAGGGTGCTGTATATAAGGATACAATGTAGTATCAAACAAGACACAGTTAATCTGGTCCTGTACTGCTTAGATTAACCCCTTGAGGACATGAAACCCCTAGACGGGTACTTTGGCAAACAGTGAACAATGCAGCATTTCATCCGGGTCTGTACAGTTTGCCATGACAAAATCGATCTTCAGGGAACGAAGAAATACAATCGTTTGTGGGAAATTATAACCTGTGTCCCCTTAATATATACAGTTATATTCAACATCCTGACTTAACTGTATGAAACTTTATGGGAAACCGATTTACTTGGGAAGCAGATTTACACAAGTCAACATACTTTCTTCTGAATCCCTGTTGTATATTCTGAAAATTACTGCATTGGTATTATATGAACACATGTTGTTATGCACAAAAAAGAAATAATAGTTTAAACCAAAATAGTATCGTTTTTAGCCAGAAAGTGTCACATTTTACATACCACATACAAACATATGCCACACAGACATATACAAGCAAGAAACAACCAACACGCTCTCTTCCTCTGCAGGAACATTGCCAAACGTGTTACATGTACCACAGTGTGCATTATTGGTTATCGAAACCGTGTTGCATCAAATTCAATGGAGCCGCAACAAGTGATTTCCAACAATGTAGCATTTTGACATGAATAGACTCGGACGAGCATGTTAAGCTTAGAAACTCAAAATGATGTTCGGTCAATAGCTTAACAATCATGGAATAGTCAAGCGACATAACAAAGGCTATGATCAGACTGCGCGTTTGCGCAGGCTGATCTAAATATTTGCTGGTCTCTCATACCACATTGTTGGAAATCTCATGTCACGGCTCATTTGAAGATTTGACAGACGACGTACATACTGGCAACGCGGCACAATAAGGAAAAAAAATTAAGAGGCTCTCCAAGAGGCTCTTTGTTTCCTTCTTCTCTTGAAATAAATGATAAAAGGATTTCTCATGTTTGCCTGCTCCCTAATCGCTTCTTTGTTCCCCTGTTTCCTCCTAGAGTTGGCATTTATTTCCTCAAATAAATGTCATTTTCCCCTGTTCGTAGAAACCTTTGGGAGGGCCGTATTACAATCATACATCTCAAATATCAAAAGTAGTTCTGTCCAAAATGTACGTTATAAAGTACCATTAGACTATATCATTTTCGTTATATTTTCACAGGATTCTGCTCCATCAAAATCTTGTTGAAATTTCTGATAATTATTATGCATAGTTTAGAAATTGAATTCTAACTTCAACGTGTTGCGTATCCCAAAAGACTGAACTCTATCAATAGAAGTCTTCAACATATTATTTAAATGAGAGTCGTATTCGAAAATTAAACGTAATATCTTGCAGGCTTATTAACTTTATTTGTGGCATGCATGCGTGCGAAATGAAGTTTTAATTGGAAAATGACTCCCATTTGAGAAATATATCCCCTCTGAAAAATCATTAATGAGACATAACATGATGTTTGGTACTTAGGCGAGCAGCGAATGCTCAGACGAGACTGCACATTTGCGCAGTCTCGCCAGAGCATTTACTGCTCACTCACGTAAAGTGAAGCAGCTGATGCTGTAGACTGGTTCCAGTCCTTAAAACAATTTTCATCATTGTGTTATATCAATACTTGTAACCAGTCTAACTCTGTTGGCTCTGTTTTAAGCTTAAAACAGAGCCATCAAAGTTAGACTGGCTACAAGTACATGATATGACACATTTATAAAAATTGTTTTAAGGACTGAGGCCAGTCTACTGATGTTGTATCAAGCCAGCACAGACATATAGCCCAAATTAGATAACTAGGTATGCATGCTTGAAGTATAAAATCACGTATGAACGTGCGATAAGCACCACTATCTCATGGGTCAAGGCGCGTGTCGATACTGATACAGGAGATAGTTCATAGGGATACATCGAGTACCAAGATTCTAATTATGACTTAAATGCTTTAACGAATCAGCCTTTTAGGTAAGAAAATCATGCTATGTTATACGTCTCGACATTGCGAGCACATCTTATTCTGATGGTAGATGTTCTGCAAAAAGGGACACACAATGAACGGCACATGATACAGGAGATAGTTCATAGGGATAAATCGGAGGCGAGGCATTATAGAATGTACCAAGATTCTAATTATGACTTAAACATGCTTTGAGGAATCAGCCTTTTCGGTAAGGAAGTCATGCTATGTTATACTGACTTCTCAATATCGCGAATACATCTTCGTACCAAAGGGACCGATGCTGATGGGTGTCTGGTGGTAGATTATCTGCAAAAGAAACAAACAAACAATCAATGGCAACATATTATGTATCACTTCTTAGGCAGTTTACAGAAAATATCAAACTCAAGTGACCTACAAAATACTCAGTAACTGTGTGCTGTTCCACCAAAACAATAAAACCCCTTCAGAAGTCTGTCGTTTGCCATGGCTTTGACTTGATTGCGAATCCGCCTTATTCGCCTGCTTTCTCTGGGCCGTCAGGCTTTCATCTGTTTTTGACATTGGAAAAAGATCTTGTTGGTATCCAATTTTAGTCAGATGATGACGTAATACATATAGCACGGCCAAGAAAAGTATTTAATAGTGACATTGGGTTCCTTACCGCTGGCAAAGTGTAAAGATTTTGAAGCGGATTATGGTAAAAACAATAATGCGTTACTCCACCGATAGGCAAAACCTATTTATGAGGTTAACAAATTATCCATCATCCCTCGTAATCATAGTGTCGAATTACTGTGAAAGCATAAACTGAAATTTAGTCCAAATGTGCCCCTTCAAGCTTTAATTTCACATGACAGGCTAAGTTTCTGTTGCATTTGCATTATATTGTTATTGTGTCCACTGCAAAGCATGGCACCATGTCACCGTCGGCGTCGTCCGCGGTTCCGATCAATAAAATTTTGAATGCATCAATTTCATTCACAGTTTGCATATGCTTAAAGCATTGTTAGATACAGGTCAAGTTTTTTAGAGATCATCGTCAAAATTTTGACTGAGTTGTGGCCCTTTTTTGACTTTGGTTTTGCCAGCCTTTCCGATCAATGACTTTTGAAATACAGGTCAAGATCGAATTTGGAGATCATTAGCAAAGCTTTGTGCGAGATGGTATGCTGGCTGGGATAGGAGGTTATCAAACGGTCGAACCAGTATTTGGATCTTGCGACACCAACGTATTATCTCTGACGCCAATCTTGACGTATTAAATGTTCTCTATATTGAGCGGAATCCTTAAAGATGCTGCCATTCCTATGTGCAGCCACTCTTAGCAATTATATAAATGCGCTATTGGTTTAGATGTAATTTCAGAATAAATGGAAATATCGGAGTCCTACATATTAATCAAATTGTAAAAGCAGTTCAAGTTAACTAGTTCTTCGAGTTGCGTCCCTGAAAAGTTCATTTTAAGATATACACTCAAGGAAACTTATAAACGAACACATGATTATTGCAATATAATTGATTCTTTTTTACTTATTTAAAAACATTCAGGTCTGACGTTTGCAGCATCTTCTTGATAAGCATGCGAAATTGCATTAAAAATGAAATAAATTTATTGTGAGAAGTCAATTTAACATGACACCCATCAAAATAAAGGTCACACTTATATCAATAGGGCACGATTTTGAGGGCAGTAGTTTGGTTCAATTTTGACAATAAAGAGTATTCCCCCCAGATTTAAAATAATTTCGGCCGCATCTTCTTCAAGATATGTTTGGTCAAGTTTGTTCATGTAGCCGTAACAGCCTGGGTAAGCATGATGGGTGACATGTCAGCCCCACATTTTATGATATTAAATTTGCTTCATTGTGATGAAATTTCGCAAGATTATTGGCAATAAATTGTACATGTAGAAGCCAGACCTGAAACGTGTTTTAATTGTATTAAATAATAATGCACAAGCAATTGATAACTGCTTGGATATTAGAGGTATTTATCCTGATTTCCATTTCACATGATGTACCATAGACTCGCCTAATCTTTGATCCCTGGATATAACGTAAATTAGTGTTTGGGGTTTTCTTGGGTAGCACAATTGAAAGAGCTCAGGTGTGAACATATCTAGAGCGTATGCGTTTAGCAAGTCGAACAAGTCACCGTATTTGCAGTATTATTAAAAAAATAAAACGAATTGGTGACATAATGCAATATTTGCCAATAGCAATACGAGTATTACCATTTTAACATATTAGAAATCGTGTTTGCATGTCATGTTTCGATCAGATAAAAACGTTTTCATTATGTTTATCCATACAATGTAATGTCTGTTACCGTAATAAAATCGACATTCAAATGCAGGAATGAAGGCATTAAATCCAGGAATAGCTATAGGCAAGGACAAATTAGACGTCCTGTGGGGATATGCACTTACATTTAAACGTTTATAATACATATTAGACCTTTAAATGCCTTTTGTCTCTCCCATGAGTAATGATTTAATCGCTTCTGATTGATACTAAATGCAATTTTTTCTACATGTCTTGCATTTGCGAAGACATACAGCTTGGGGAATAACGATTACAGCTCGGGGAATAACGTTTACAATATTGCTTGGCTAATATTTTTAAGGTCGAAAAAGCTTTTAGGAGATGCAGTAATTATTTTCTTACCAAATTATATATACAGTTTCGCCACAAAAATGATAAAAAGGTTTCCACACAAAAGTGTACTGAAGCCTGCACATGAAATAGTGTTAAAATAGAAGACGTCTGGTTTACAGGGCGGCCAGCGTTCGTCACAGTCACGTGATTTTTTTCATAAGGTACACGCACAATTAGTGGACTGAAAATAAAATTATCTCGTGTGTCGTGCATATATTACAAAGCTGCATATAAATATGTGAAGCGCAGTGGTCCCGCATTGATATTTAGTTAAATGTGCATGTTCTTTCAGGCATTAACGAGATTGCTCATTCCGAATATATGGGCCACAATCCCCGGCGTCAAATGACGAATAAAACAAAAGAGGCCTTCACAAACAGTGGAATTGGTCTGAATTCTCGACTGAGAGACAGCTAGTCTAAGGGGTAAGGAACAATAAAGAAATATCCGTACACTTATGAGTGGGGCTGTGTCCTATCATATCGCTTATCATATTTTTTAGATATGGACAAGGCCATAGGCAAAAAGGTTTAAGGCTTATTTGTAGCTGGACCCACCGTGGCTCAACTTGAGGCTTTCTTTAGTTCTGACTATCTGTGAGTCGTGATCCCTTTTCTTTGTTTCATCATAGTGTGTTGATTTGATTATAGTGTTGCTCCATGATTATACATTGCATTAGTTAGACAGTTTCCATGCGAGCTGAACATTTCTTGTACTTCAACAACAGCAGAATCTAGGGCGAAGATTTGGTACCAGTAAAATGCATTTAAGCCCCCCCCCCCGCCCCCCCCCCCCGGTGGCTTAGGCTGCTGTCCGTTCTAAGGTGGTGTTTCTGTTGTTGATTTCTTGTTTATTATTACTCTCATTGTGGGAGTCTGTAATTGTTCTATGTTTTGTTGTACGTTACTTTATGTCCATTCTAGTTTTGCAATCATCTTGATAGGGAAGAGAGAGCTGGTTGCTGTGCTTAGTTTGTCTTCCTGGTGTCTCGTGATGGTTGTGTGGCTCTTCCTCGCGGTGCCATGGGTTTGTCTGCGGTTTGTGATTTTGGTATTTCCTGATCATACTCACTTACTTTTAACAGTATCAACATGATTTGCTTTTCTAACTGCAGTTAAACAGAGAACAAATCAAAACAAATTAACACACTGTGGTGAAACCTAGTACAGGCTCTTAACTCACAGTCAACCCTAGAGTAAACCCCAAGCTGAGATAAGGTGGGTAAAACCGAAGGTAAGCATCAGGCACCAACCCACCGATCAAAGGTCAAGGTTGTCATTTTGCCACAAAGTCTTTTTGACCCATTTATGCCGTATGAATGTTACCATCCTTATCATTTGGACGAGTCCATTTTCAATTTTAGGGTTAATGTATTTCTTATTCAAATTTTGTAAGACACTTCTGTAAGCAAACCGTGGAGAACCTGTTCAGGCGCCGCGTTTTGCAGCGTCTGATCTGGTTTTGCTCTGTTTGCTGATATACCCAAAAAGGACGCTAGGCTAATGTGGGTTAAACATACTGCAAATCAGGATGACATGTAACTGCATCACGCAAGACCAAAGTCTCAAAATTATGTTGAAAAAATGAAAGTGATGGGTAATATGCATTTCAGGATATTTCTAAACATAAATGCGTATGACCAGAAAATACCAAAATCACCATCCACAGACCAACCTATGGCACTGCGAGGAAGAGACACAGAACACTGACAGTCACACGATAGCAAGAACACAATGAAGTAAAGCAATCAGCTCTCCCTTCCTCCGCAAGATGACTTCACAATAATTAGAATTACACGACAAAACAAAGACCCGACACAACCCCCACATACAATCAAAGAAGTCAGAGGATAACCTTCTTACCACACTCATTGTACTCGCATACCCTTATGCAGTTTGCAAAATAACTTGTTTTTATTTCACCTATTTAAGCCGAATAAACTTTCCTATCTCTATCGGTAGGACGGGTCTATTTCAAATTTTAGGGGTGTTGGGTGGTATTTTTCATTTGTATTCAATTTCTAATAGAACAGACTGTGAGGAAACAGTGGAGACCCTGTGTCTGTGCTGTTTATCTATGTCCCACAAAAAGAAGCAAGAATTATGTGGGTTAAAGTTGATAAGTAAATGACGTCTTACTGACGTAAAACTGCATGCCTAGTTTTAAACCCAATCATGGTTTATAGCTATGGTTTCCTCTTTAATTGCACGACGGTGGGTCAGGCCTCAGACTCTATGACAGCTCTGACGTAAAGCTCTAATCGGTGGGTTGGTGCCTAATGCTTATCTGTAGCTGGACCCACCGTGGCTCAACTTGAGGCTTTCTTTAGTTCTGACTATCTGTGAGTCATGAGCCCTTTTTTGTGGTGTGTTAATTTGATTAGTGTGTTTCTCCATGATGATACATTGCATTGGTTAGATCGCCTCCATGCGAGCTGAACATGTCTTGTACTTCAACAACAGCAGAATCTAGGGCGAAGATTTGGTACAAGTAAACTGCATTTAAGCCCCCCGATGGCTTAGCCTGCTGTCCGTTCTAAGGCGGTGGTTCTGTTGTTGTTGACTTTTTGTTTATTGTTACTCCCATTGTGGGAGTATGCAATTGTTCTATGTTTTGTTGTACGTTACTTATGTCCATTCTAGTATTGCAATCATCTTGATCTGGTTGCTTTGCTTAATTTGTCTTCCTGTAGTCTCGTGATGGTGGAGCAGCTCTTCCTCGCGGTGCCACGGGGTTGTCTGCGGTTTGTGATTGTGTTATTTCCTGATCATACTCACTTACTATTTTTGTGATGTGCGAACCATTTACAGATGGCAGTGCTAAAGCAGTTGGCTGAATATAATGACTCGTGACTGAGGTTAGCATAATGACACTTGTAACCGTAACTTGGTACTGATCACTAAAATACTCCAGTAATTGTGGCAAACGCTAGTCAAAGTATCGAAGATGATTATTATTGATTTGCTCCTTTTAGAAACTTACTAGATAATGTTCCTGTATTTCCCAAATTCTTTCTTTCTGCGACAGACATTGTTATTATGAACATTCATTATCTCGTCTTAAAAAATGTGTCTAGTGTGTTAATTTGCCACACAAAAAGACAGATCATACCCATCATTTGCAACATACAGCTCGGAAAGATCAGTTATCGAACACATTTAAGCTGGTTACACTAGTTAAATACGCCAGTTCACGAGATTTTGGTACTTATTGCATTGGTGAACAGCGAATGCTCAGGTGAGTCTGCGCATATGCACAAACTCGCAAGAGTCTTCGCTGTTCACATTCACAAAGTAGGGATGACGATGAGCATGATGAAGGCTCAGACTAAATGTAAGATCTCTTGTTTTGCTAGATATGTTAGTACGGGCGTTTATTTAAGGTGTTTGTGTTTTATTTGTTTTGTGCTTCTCATGCTTTCGCGTCTGTTCATTGCTGCCTTGTGGTCATCGGCTGACTCCTTGGCTCTTTTGTATTTTTGTTACTTTCCCATGTGATATCTTGGGTCAGGTGTGGTACTTGATTGTATCGTTTCCTGATCTTTGCCGTCTTCCTTATTTTGCGCATATGCTAAGTACTGAACTTACATGTAATACATGTAAGTTCAGTCTATACTGGCTCCAGTCTTCAGACAAAATGTTTCATATTTGTTTGAAGTACCTTTCCTAATTTTTACCGTCTGTTAACTACACTATTAAGTTTACGTTCAAGAAATAAAATAATAAAACGCCACAATTAGACATCACAAACGAGAGCCAAGAGGTCAGCCCTTTCCCAGCAGGTGACCACAAGGCATCAACAAACAGACGTGCATGAAAAAAGCATAACAAAACAAGACACAAATAACATAAATGATCCACCAAAGAAGCACCGCCTTGGAAGGGTCAGTAAAAATATTTTACTGGAGGTCTTAAACCGGTTTAACGGTGCACTTACCACACCCTTATTTCAGATGTAAATCAATACACATAGATGTTTGGTTTGCATGAAAGACCCCTAACTTATAAATGCATCATCTCCTAGAACATATAAATCCAGATATAAAAAAAGAGAGAAAGCTCAACAGTAAATAAAACTGAATACCGGAGCAAAAGACATCCAAACAGGTAAACCCCGGTGGGCCTGAGAACAGCCAAAGCATCATCGGACTCATTTAGTTGTATGAGCAGTTGAGTTAAACATGAAAAAGGTTTTATAAATTATAGGCCTGTGTTGTACTTTCGAAACAGATGACACACTTTCATAAATTGTCTCAAGACAGGATGCGACTAATCCGACATCATTATCTTTATAAATGTAGTTTTATTATTTTCGCATTAGTTCGGCGGTTCTGTCTATTGTCGAACGTCCTTTAATGGCAAAAGATTCAGAATGGATTGGAACAAATGAAGCCGGACTTTGACTCCCAATGTGTTTTACATGACCGGCTCCGACATTGAATCCTTATAAATCTGACATTAAGTTCATATTAAAAGATATTCTATTCGTCGCGTTCCGTATTTTTTTCTGGTGAGACCTTAGGTCGCGCTGTAAATCCATTTATATGGTTTACGTTTAGTCTGTGGAATGTCTACTTTAAATACAAATTTACCATAGTGGTCTCTTTTTCACTAAATAATTCATGCTGTGTCCCATAATTTGTAGTCCACATCAAATTTCGCATTTTCATACAGGTTCAAAATTGCAAAAATCTTGAACTTTAGTTTTTATTCTAAACTTTTTCAGTATACCTATGAAATATACGCAGAGCCAAAAATAAGGGAACCCATGTATTTTCCAGGGAATTGGTGTTGAACTTCAGGAGGAATGGCAGCAGATTCGGAGACCAGTGATAGGCAGTATCATCTTCAGTATGACCGACAGGTGGCATGCATGGTTGCTGCACTTGGATTTCATATCTTTTGATGTGTTTAGGTAAAATAATTGAAATACAAGGGCATCCATGTACATGTAGATAGATAGATTCAAAATAGACTAGAAAAGCGAGAACAAACAAAGTAGTCCTACATTACACTACTCTATGAGGAACAGTTTGATCATCTGATCTGGGTCTGCATTGTTTGCATATGTCCTAATATGATGCTAGACTTTTATGCTAGACTATGGGTTAATATAATTTGGATGGATAATTCCAGCTCATCTTTCGGAATCTTCCATACTTAAAATTCTTCGCTCAAAGAGTTAAAGAGTCATTTATTTTGAAAGGTTTGTCTCGTTTGCCTGTCGCGTCCCAGGTTTTATTTGATTAATGCGTAAAAAGCTAAGAATTAACTTGCTTCAATGACAGATTACGGCATGTATTCTGTGGCGCTAGGACCAACAATTTTAAATACTTTTTGTTTCGTTATCTAATTTGAATTCTTTAATTACTGTGGCATGAGTCACCGCAGATGAAAATGGTCTTTAATGAATAAGGATTCCACATCTCAGACCTAATGACCTAACGGCTACCACATGAAAATGGCTTCCATATATTATCGGCACAGTGGCAAGCGATATTTTCTGAGCCAGTGCATGAGATTTCCAACAATGTAGTATGTGCAACCAGCAAAACCTCAGATCAGCCTGCGCATGCGCGCAGTCTGATCAGAGCTTTTGCTAGTCGCTTGAGTATTCTATGATTGTTAAGCTTCTGACTGAACACCATTTGGAGTTTAAAAGCTTAAAAGGAGGCTGCAGAGGCTCGCCCGAGTTTACACTTGTCAAAATGTCAAATTGTTGGTAATCTAATGCCGCGGCTCAATTATTATTATTTTATTATAATGTACGCAGACAAAGCAAATGAAGAACAGTACATTGATAGACTAACTATGAATATAAAATTTATTTTTTTTTATCAAAAACGTAACTGCTATTCAGTGGATAACGTTATGTCATAAATAATGTTATGACCACACGTTACATTACACTTTTGGCAAGAACAAGTAACGCCATGACGACGTCTGTGGCAACAATGCAGGTTTTTATTGAACTAAACAAACTTTCCTCGCTCTCTTTCCTAAGGTGTATATATTTCTCAGCTTATTCGGTTCTAATGTTGATGATTTCAACAACAGAAACTTATTTTAACTACTAAATTATTCAAACAAGGTTATAGTTATCATAAAATTCGAAAATCATTTTCTAAATCATTCCACAGTTACTCCGAGTTAATTGTTAAATATAACATTGGGTTAAAAACTCTTCTGCAACAAGGCATATCAGAACCTACATTTTATGGTAATTTAGTTTATAAATTCAAACAAATTGTTGGAAAACCTAATTTAAGTGATCAATTCAAAAAGATAGTAAAACGTTATATAAGGGTTGGATATAACTCGGATATCATGCGACAGTCTGCATGCCTAGTTTTAAAAATAGTAAGTCAGTATGATCAGGAAATACCACAATCACAAACTGCAGACAACCCCGTGGCACTGCGAGGAAGAGCCGCTCAACCATCACGAGACACCAGGAAGACAAATTAAGCAAAGCAATCAGCTCTCTCTTCCCCATCAAGATGATTGCAATACTAGAATGGACATAAAGTAACATACAACAAAACATAGAACAATTACAGACTCCCACAATGGGAGTAACAATAAACAAAAAGTCAACAAAACACAGAACCACCGCCTTAGAACGGACAGCAGCCTAAGCCACGGGGGGCTTAAGTGCATTAACCCCAATCACAGTTTATGGCTAGGGTTTCCTCTATTATTGCACGACGGTGGTTCAGGCCCCTTTATGACAGCTCTGGCGTGAGGCTTTGGTCGGTGGGTTGGTGCCTGGTGCTTATCTGTGGCTGGACCCGCCCTGGCATGGCTTGGGGTTTTCTTTGGCTCTGACTGTCTGCGCGTAATGAGCCCTTTTCTTTGTTTCATCATGGTGTGTTAATTTGATTAGAGTGTTTCTCCATGGTGGTACATTGCATTAGTTAGATGGCCTCCATGCGGGCTGAAAATGACTTGTGCTTCAACGGCAGCGGAATCTTGGGCGAGGATTTGGTGCCAGTAAAGTGCATTTAGTGCAAATGATATTTATCAATAGGAGCAGTATGTGTCCGTCAAATTAGAGCAGGTTAAGCGTAATTATCGATAACGTGCGCGTAACCAGCCTCACCCCCGTACCAAACTGCTGAAACAGGGTCAATAAAAGCAAAGTTTGAATCAACCATCGGTTTATTGTTTTAAAAAGTCTTTCCTTAGATTGCGTATCAAGGAAATGATCAAATGGCAACGTTTTTGTAGGATTCTGAAACGTCTTAACGTCATTGACGTCAACTCTGAATACTGCGTGCAAAGCGCAAACTTTCTTTTCTGTTTGAGATTTATTCATTACAAGAGCGTTTTGTTCAAGAATTATGACTTGGGATCTTCAGACGTCAAAAAAAACTCAATTCTGACGTGAAAATTCGACATCCTACGTTTTAATGGTTTCCATGATGTTTGTGTGTTTTCTTAAATTATAAAATGGTCCAGTGACAAATTTTAGGTTACAGTTAGCAAGTTTGGTGACCACTCTCGGCATGTAATCAGATGTTTTCTCTTGCATATGTCGTGTTTTGTTTGGCTAACGTCAATATAAACACCTTACCAGCGTATTTCTACGGTATCTGAAAAAAAAACAGTTTTCCAAAAAAAGCATGTTCTGATGTCTCTAGGTTTATCTTATATCGTATATTCACTAGCTACCCAAACCCGACGGCTATAAGTGACGTTTATCGTTTATTCACTACCATTGTGTATCTTGCCATTTTAGTAGCGTGTTTGACGCAATAGTTGACTGCATTACGAATATGATTGGACGTTTGTTTAAATTGCACATTGTCAAATCGACGCCAAATATCAAACATGGAAAAGACGGGGTTTCTTGATCTTTATTCTGACGTTGACGTCACATTTTACGTTTTCATAGGTTTTCAACTTGTAGCGTAATATGAAGCGTTAAAATAACGTTGTGGTATTTCATCACATGCTATAAATACTCAAAGAGAAATTTTCAAAAGATATTTCACCAAACCGTCATTTATTACACGCAAAAATTATATGTTTGTCTGTTGCGTTTCTTTATTCCTTAAGTATAGTTGGCATATGTTGCGTTATTTATATGCAAAGTTTAAAGAAAATCCATGCGTGGGCACAGATAAAAATACCCTTTTGCCATGTTTGACTTCTGTTGTGCTAGGCGACACATCCGATTCTCGGAATTCTAGTTCTTAGATAAAACATTATTTAAAACAAATATTTAAACACATAAAATACCATTCGATTTGAACAGTGACCTATATGAATGTGTTACATGTGCCAACAAAATGCATAATTGGTTATCGAAACCGTGCTGCATTCAATTCAATTGAGTAACACCATGAATTTTTCAACAATATGGTATTTTGATATGAATAGACTCGGACGAGCCTGTCCAGCCTCCTTTTTGTTCTTAGAAACCCCAAATTATGTTTGGTCAGTAGCTTAATAACCATGGAATAGTCAAGCGACTAGCAATAGCTCTTATCAGGCCGCGCGTATGCGCAGGTTGATCTGATACTTTGCTTGTCACACATACCACAGTGTTGGTAATCTCAATTGAAGATTTGACAGACTACTTTCATACAACGCGTCTTAACTGGGTATATAAGGAAAAATAAAGAGGCTCTCCAAGAGGCTACCTGTTACCCTGTTCTCTTGAAATACATGAAAAAAAAAGATTTCTTATCTTCCCCTGTTCCCTAATCGCATCTTAACTTGTTCACCTGTTCCCTTATAAAATTGGCCTTGTTTTCCTCAAATACAACGTAAATGGCATTTCCCCTGTTTGTAGATACCTCTGAGAGGGCTGTATTACAATCAAAAATCCCAAATATCAAAAGTTGTTCTGTCCGGAATGTAAGTTATAAAATACCATTAGACTGTTTTATGTTTCGTTATATTTTCACAGGATTCTGCTCCATCAAAATCTTGTTGAAATTTCTGATAATTATTATGCATAGTTTAGAAATTGAATTCTAACTTCAACGTGTTGCTTATCCCAAAAGACTGAACTCTATCAATAGAAGTCTTCAACAAATTATTTAAATGAGAGTCGTATTCGAAAATTAAACGTAATATCTTGCAGGCTTATTAACTTTATTTGTGGCATGCATGCGTGCGAAATGAAGTTTTAATTGGAAAATGACTCCCGTTTGAGAAATATATCCCCTCTGAAAAATCATTAATGAGACAGAACATGATATTTTGGTACTAAGGCGAGCTGCGAATGCTCAGACGAGACTGCGCGTTATTCGCGCACTCTCGCCAGAGCATGCATTCACTGCTCACTCGCGCAAAGTGAGACAGCTGGTGCTGTATCAAGCCAGCACAGACTTATAGCCCCGTTAGATAACTATGTTTGTATGTTTTAAGTATAATATTACGTATGAACGTGCGATAAGTACCACTATCTCATGGGTCGAGGCGCGTGTCGATTCTGATACAGAAGGTTTTTCATAGGGATAAATCGGAGGCATTACAACATGCACCAAGATTCTAATTATGACTTAAATACTTTAAAGAATCAGCATTTTCGGTAAGGAAGCCATTACATAATATGTTATACTTCTCGACATCGTGGACACATCTTCGTGATGATGGTATACTGATGGTAGATTATCTGCAAAAAAGGGACAAACAAACATATTATGTATCACCATTTAGGCAGTTAAGAGAAAATTCTAACCCAAGTGCCACACAAAAACTCAGTAACTGTGTTTTGTTCCACCAAAACAATGTCCCCCTTCAGAAGTATGTCATTGCCATGGCTACCATTAACGCTAATGGCTTTGACTTGATTGCGAATCCCCCTTATTTGCCTGCTTTCTCTTCTCCATCAGGCTTTCATCTGTTTCCGACATTGGAAAAAGTAATTGTAGGTACCAACTTTTGGTCAGATGATGACGTCATACATACAGTACGGTCAAGCCAATGATTTAAAGGGGACATCGCGTTCCTTACCGCTGGCAAATCGTATAGATTTTGTACAAGCAATAATGCAATAATCTGTAAAAAGGCAAACCATACATAAGTATGAGGCCAACAAATTATCCGTCATCCCTCATTTACCATAATGTCGCATAGACATACTGTGAAAGCATAAACTGAAATCTAGTCCAAATGTGCCCCTTCAAGCTTAAAGTGTGCTGCTTATGAAGAGAACCAAATGCCTCTAACGAGGCTGGATACAGGGATCTGAGAGTATTGCAGTATATTGTTATTGTGTCTACTGCAAAACATGGCACAATGTCTCGGTCGGCGTCGTCCCCGTTTCCGATCAAAAACATTTGTCATTCAAAGTGTACAGATGATTAAAGCATTGTTAAATACAGGTCAAATTTGAATTTGGAGATCATCGTCAAAATTTTGACTGAGTTGTGGCCCTTTTTTGACTTGGGTTTTGACAGTCTTTCCAATCAATGACTTTTAAAATACAGGTCATGATCGAATTTGGAGATCATTGGCAAAACTTTGTCCGAGATTGTATGCTGGCTGGGATGGGAGGTTATCAAACGGTCGAACCAGCATTTGGATCTTGCTACACCAATGAAGTATTATCTCTGACGCCGATCTTTACGTATCAAATGTTCTCTATATTGAGTGGAATCCTTAAATATGCTGCCATTCCGATGTGCAGCCACTCTTAGCAATTATATGAATGCGCTATCGGTTTAGATGTAATTTCAGAATAAATGGAAATATCGGAGTCCTACATATTAATCAAATTGTAAAAGCAGTTTAAGTTAACTAGTTCTTCGAGTTGCGTCCCTGAAAAGTTCATTTTAAGATATACACTCAAGGAAACTTTTAAACGAACACATGATTATTGCAATATAATTGATTCATTTTTTACATTTTAAAAACATTCAGGTCTGACGTTTGCAGCATCTTCTTGATAAACATGCGAAATTGCATTAAAAATGAAATAAATTTCATGTGAGAAGTCAATTAAACATGACACCTATCAAAATAAAGGTCACACTTATATCAATAGGGCACGATTTTGAGGGCAGTAGTTTGGTTCATTTTTGACAATAAAGAGTATTCCCTCCCAGATTTGAAATAATTTCGGCCGCATCTTTTTCAAGATATATTTGGTTAAGTTTGTTCATGTAGCCGAAACAGCCTGGGTGAGCAGTCAAAGGTTTTTGTTTTATGAAATATTTGACTTTTCATGATGGGTGACATGTCAGCCCGACTTGTTATGACATTAAATTTGCTTCATTGTAATGAAATTTCGCAATATTATTGGCAATTAATTGTACAAGTGGAATCCAGACCTGAAACATGTTTTAAAATTGTATTAAATAATAATGCACTTACGCAATTGATGACTGCTAGGATATTAGATATTTATCCTGATTTCCATTTCACATGATAAATCATAGACTCGCCTAATCTTTGATCCCTGGATATACCGTAACACACTTAGTGTTTGGGGTTTTCTGGGGAAGCACAATTACAAAGAGCTCAGGTGTGAACATATCTAGAGCGTATGCGTTTAGCAAATCGAACAAGCCACCATATTTGCAGTACATTAAACAATAAAACGAATTGGTGACATAATGCAATATTTGCCAATAGCAATATTACCATTTAAACATATTAGAAATCATGTTTGCATGTCATGTTTCGATCAGATAAAAACGTTTTCATTATGTTTATCCATTCAATGAAATGTCTGTTACCGTAATAAAATCGACATTCAAATGCAGGAATGAAGGCATTAAATCCAGGAATAGCTATAGGCATGGACAAATTAAGACGTCCTGTGGGGATATGCACTTACATTTAAACGTTTATAATACATGTTACACCTTTAAATGCCCTTTGTCTCTCCCATGAGTAATGATTTAATCACCTCTTAATGATACTAAATGCTATTTAAGCCACATGTCTTGCATTTGCAAAGACATACAGCTCGGGGAATAACGTAATACTGCTTGGCTAATATGTTTTAAGGTCGAAAAAGCTTTTAGCAGATGCAGTAATTATTTTCTTACCAAATTATATATACAGTTTCGTCACAAAAAAGATAAAAAAAAAGGTCTGCACAAAAGTGTACTGAAGTCTGCACATGAAATAGTGTTAAAATAGAAGACACCTGGTATACAGGGTGGCCAGCGTACGTCACAGTCACGTGATTTTTGTCATAAAGTGCACCCACAATTAGTGGACAGAAAATAAGATTATCGCGTGTGCCGTGCATATATTACAGAGCTGCATATAAATATGTTAAAGCGCAGTGGCCCCGCATTGATATTTAGTTAAATTTGCATGTTCTTTCAGGCATTTACGAGATTACTCATTCCGAATATATGGGCCACAATCCCCGGAATCAAAAATGACGAATAAAACAAAAGAGACCTTCACAAACAGTGGAATTGGTCTGAATTCTCGCCTGAGAGACAGCCAGTCTAATGGGTAAGGAACAATAAAGTAATATCCGTACACTTATGAGTGGATGTGTGTTCCATCATATCGCTTATCATATTTTTTTTAGATTATAGACAAGGCCAAAGGTAAAAAGGTTTAAGGCTTATTTGTAGCTGGACCCACCGTGGCTCAACTTGAGGTTTTATTTAGCTCTGACTATCTGTGAGTCGTGAACCCTTTTCTTTGTTTCATCATGGTGTGTAAATTTGATTAGAGTGTTTCTCCTTGATGATACATTGCATTGGTTAGACGGCTTCCATGCGAGCTGAACATTTCTTGTACTTCAACAACAGCAGAATCTAGGGCGAAGATTTGGTACCAGTAAAATGCATTTAAGCCCACCCCCACCCCCCGATGGCTTAGGCTGCTGCCCGTTCTAAGGCGGCGGTTCTGTTGTTGACTTCTTGTTTATTGTTACCCCCATTGTGGGAGTCTGTAATTTTTCTATGCTTTGTTGTACGTTACTTTATGTCCATTCTAGTTTTTCAATCATCTTGATGGGGAAGAGAGAGCTGGTTTCTTTGCTAAGTTTTCTTCCTGGCGTCTCATAATGGCTGTGTGGCTCTTCCTCGCGGTGCCATGGGTTTGTCTGCGGTTTGCGATTACCACAATCACCAGCCACAGACCAACATATGGCAGTTCGAGGAAGAGACACAGAACACTGACAGTCACACGATAGCATGAACACAATGAAGCAAAGCAATCAGTTATTTCTTCCTCCGCAAGATGACTTCACAATAATTAGAATTACACGACAAAACAAAGACCTAACACTAAACCCCCACATACAATCAGAGATCAGAGAAGTAAGAGGATAACCTTCTTACCACACTCATTGTACTCGCATACCCTTGTGCAGTGTGCAAAAATAACGTGCCATTTAAGCTTAATGAACTTTCCTATCTCTATCAGTACGACGAGTCTTTGTCAAATTTTAGGGGTGTTGGTGGTATTTTTCATTTTCATCCAAATTCTAAAAGAACATTCTGTGAACAAACAGTAGAGACCCTGTTCAGACGCCGCGCTCTGCGGAGTCTGATCTGGGTCTGCGCTGTTTGCCTATGTCCAACAAAACGGACGCTAGGCTTAAAGTTTATTAGTAGTTGGCTTCTTGTGATGTACATGAAATGCGTGCGAACCATTTGCAGATGGCAGTGCTAAAGCAGCTGGCTGAACATAATGACTCGTGACTGAGGTTCACCTAATGACACTTGTAACCGTAGCTTGGTACTGATTACTAAAATACGCCAGTAATTGTGGCAAACGCCAGTCAAAGTATCCGAGATGATTATTATTGATTTGCTCCTTTTAGAAACTTACTAGATAATGTTCCTGTATTTCCTAAATTCTTTCTTTCTGCGACAGACATTGTTATTATGAACATTTATTATCTCGTCTTGAAAAATGTGTCTAGTGTGTTAATTTGCCACACAAACAGACAGATCATACCCATCATTTGCAACATACAGTTCGGAAAGATCAGTTATCGAACACATTTTAGCTGGTTACACAAGTTAAATACGCCAGTTCAAGAGATTTCGGTACTTATCGCATTGGTGAGCAGCGAATGCTCAAGCGAGTCTGTGCATACTCGCCAGAGCCTTAGCTGTTCACATACACAAAGTAGGAATGACGATGAGCATGATGAAGTCTCAGACCAAATGTTAGATCTCTTGCTTTGCTGGATATGTTAGTATGGCCGTTTATTAAAGGCTTTTGCGCATATGCGATAAGTACTTGACTTTCATGTTATACATGTAAGCTCAGCCTAGACTGGCTCCAGTCTTAATCATTATGATGTCGGACAAGATCTTTCATATTTGTTTGAAGTACCCTTCCTTATTTTTACCGTCTGTTAACTACACGATTAAGTTTACGTCCAATAAAAGATTTGTCCTGCTCTATAAAAAACATTTAAGCATATTTTTTACTTTACGGCTCACGTGAATGATTCGACAGTTGTCAAACAACTTTCAAACCACTTTTACGTTTTCCTCTTTTCTTTTTTAATTTTGCGGCTGTGTGACTGTCTGTGTTCCGTGTCTCTTTCACGCGGTGCCGTTGCCAGATCTGTGCATTGTAATTGTGACATTTTCTTGTCAAACACACTTATTTTTTAACGTTCGTGGTTACAGCAAGTCTCGAGGTTATAAAACAATTTGAGCGCTCAACTCAACTGAGCATGAACTTTTGTAATGCACATATATATAAACAACTGTAGGCATTTTAACATTTATTAGCAGATGTAGAACATTAAAAAAAAACATTTCGGCTTTATTTGAACTCTTTTAGTTTTATGAGCAGTTGAAATGATCATGAAGTAGGTTTTATAAACTCGAGGCCTATGGTGTACTTTCGAAACGGATGACACAATTTTCATAAATTGTCTCAAGACAGGATGCGACTAATCCGACATCATTATCTTTATAAATGTAGTTTTATTATTTTCGCATTAGTTCGGCGGTTCTGTCTATTGTCGAACGTCCTTTAATGGCAAAAGATTCAGAATGGATTGGAACAAATGAAGCCGGACTTTGACTCCTAATGTGTTTTACATGACCGGCTCCGACATTGAATCCTTATAAATCTGACATTAAGTTCATATTAAAAGATATTCTATTCGTCGCGTTCCGTATTTTTTCCGGTGAGACCTTAGGTCGCGGTGTAATTCCATTTATATGGTTTACGTTTAGTCTGTGGAATGTCTACTTTAAATACAAATTTAGTATAATGGTCTTTTTTCAGTAAATAATTCATGCTGTGGCCCATAATTTGTATTCCACATCAAATCTCGCATTTTCATACAGGTTCAAAATTACAAAAATCTTGAACTTTAGTGTTTATTCCAATCTTTTCAGTATGCCTATAAAATATACGCAGAACCAAAAAAGGGAACCTATGCGTTTCTCCAGGGAATTCGTATTGAACTTCAGGAGGAATGGCAGCAGATTCGGAGACCAGTGAAAGGCAGTATCATCTTCAGTATGACCGACATGTGCTATGCATGGTTGCTGCACTTTGTTTTCATAGCTTTGATGTGCTTTACGTAAAATAAAAATTGAAATACGAGGGCATCCATGTACATGTACATTTAGATAGATAGATGCAAAATAGACTAGAAAAGCCAGTACAAACAAATTAGTCCTAGATTACACTACAGTTGGATTATCTGATCTGCGTCTGCATTGTTTGCATATGTCCTAAAATGAGGCTAGACTTTTATGGGTTAATGTTAACTCGGTTGGATAATTCTAGCTCATCTTTCGGAACCTTTCATACTTAAAATTCTTCCGCTCAAAGAGTTAAAGAGTCATTTATTTTGAAAGGTTTGTCTCGTTTGCCTGTCGCGTCCCAGGTTTTATTTGATTAATGCGTAAAAAGCTAAGAATTAACTTGCTCAATGACAGATTACGGCATGTATTCTGTGGCGCTAGGACCAACAATTTTAAATACTTTTTGTTTCGTTATCTAATTTGAATTCTTTAATTACTGTGGCATGAGTCACCGCAGATGAAAATGGTCTTTAATGAATAAGGATTCCGCAACTCAGACCTAATGACCTAACGGCTATCACATGAAAATGGCTTCCATATATTATCGGCACAGTGGCAAGCGATATTTTTGAGCCAGTGCATGAGATTTCCAACAATGTAGTATGTGCAACTAGCAAAGCCTCAGACCAGCCTGCGCATACGCGCAGTCTGATCAGAGCCTTTACTAGTTACTTGAGTATTCTATGAGTGTTAAGCTACTGACTGAACACCGTTTGAAGTTTCTAAGCTTAAAAGGAGGCTGCACAGGCTCGTCTGAGTATACACATGTCAAAATGCCACATCTTTGGAAATCACGTGTCTCGGCTCATATTATCGGCACAGTGGCAAGCGATATTCTAATACACAGACAAAGCAAATGAAGAACAGTACATTGATGGACTAGCTATGAACATAAACTTTTTTTATCAAATGACGTAACTGATATCGTCATGTTATAAATAATGTTATGACCACAATTTACATAACACCTTTTGTGGGAGCAAGTAACGCCATGACGACGTCTGTGAAACAATGCAGGTTTTTATTGAACTAAACAAACTTTCCTCGCTCTCCTTCCTATGGTGTATGTATTTCTCAGCTTATTCGTTTTGCTAGAGTGTGTTCTAATGTTGATGAGTTCAACAACAGAAACTTATCTTTAACTGCTAAATTTTTAAAAAAAGGTGATAGATATCATAAAATTCGAAAATCATTTTCTAAATTCTACCACAAACACTCCGAGTTAATTTTCAATTACAACATTGGGTTAAAAACTCTTCTGCAACAAGGCATATCAGAACTTACATTTTATGGTGATTTAGTTTATAAATTCAAACGAATTGTTGGAAAACCTAATTTTAGTGATCAATTAAAAAAGATAGTAAAACGTTATATAAGGGTTGGATATAACTTGGATATCATGCGACAGTCTGCATGCCTAGTTTAACCCCAATCACGGTTTATGGCTATGGTTCCCTCTTTAATTGCACGACGGTGGTTTAGGCCTCGGACCCTATGACGGCTCTGGCGTGAGGCTTTGGTCGTTGGGTTGGTGCCTGGTGCTTATCTGTGGCTGGACCCGCCGTGGCTCTGCTTGGGGTTTTCTTTGGCTCTGACTATCTGTGGGTAATGGGCCCTTTTCTTTGTTTCATCATGGTGTGTTAATTTGATTAGAGTGTTTCTCCATGGTGGTACATTGCATTAGCTAGATGGCCTCCATGCGGGCTGAAAATTACTTCTGCTTCGACGGCAGCGGAATCTGGGGCGAGGATTTGGTGCCAGTAAAGTGCATTTAAGCCACCCCCCCCCCCCCCCGTTGGCTTGGGCTGCTGTCCGTTCTAAGGCGGTAGTTCTGTTGTTGTTGACTTTTTGTTTATTGTTACTCCCATTGTGGGAGTCTGTGGTTGTTCTGTGTTTTGTTGTGCGTTACTTTATGTCCATTCTAGTATTGCAATCATCTTGACGGGGAGGGGGGGGGGGGGCTGACTGCTTTGCTTAGTTTGTCTTCCTGGTGTCTCGTGGTGGTTGGGCGGCTCTTCCTCGCGGTGCCACGGGATTGTCTACGGTTTGTGATTGTGGTATTTCTTGATCGTACTCACTTACTTTTTTTGAATGCGATACAATTGCATTTAAAATGTCAAATGATAAACTGAATCTTACTCGAGTGGCCTTTTCATAATGCAATTTTATCAAACGAGCCTTTGGCGAGTTTAATAAATTTAATATGAAATGATTCCTCGTGTAAGATCCTCTGTATAAAGTAAAGTGTAATTTCTAAATATGGTTATATTACAGAAAGCTCTTTAATTAGCAGGTTTATTCTGGTAAGAAGTCAAACCCACATTGCCCACTCACGCTGCTCAGAACTAAACAAATAATTTGTTCGTTTTTATATTCATATCAATACAAAGTTCGTACTTGTGTTTGGTCTATAGGCATAATGGTGCTGAATTGTTGATGCTCAAGCAAAACAACTGAAGAAAAGTGGATTTATAGACTAGCAATGGACATAAAATTTAGAGAAAACAAATATAACTAGAAACATTTACATGTATTACAAAAAACATTTGTATTAGCTAAAAGTCTAGCCCAAAGTCACTTAGCTCCACCCACTAACTACATGTATCTCATTACTAAATCTAAGCATTCCAACCTAGCTTGACTGATCTACATTTAACTTCATCCTTTTCCTGTCATTTATCCTTTTGTTTTTAACTTAGACACACTCTTCAATATTCTCCAAAGACAGTAACATCTCTTATCCACGTGGAGGTTGGTATTATGTAATATTTTGTTGTTGTTGATTTGTCTGTAAGGAGAACGGTGAATGTCACCTGTTCTAATCAGACTCTCAGACTTGTACGTGTATGTTTGGGACAAGCGTAACATTTATCTGTATCAATTGGTTTATGTTATTAAACTTGTTCTTAAGTTTAATGGCATAGCTTTCATTTGTATTTGGTGTTACATATCACAGTTACCATTTAGCACATATTTTCATGTAAAGGGATACCGTTTACCAAAGTCAATAGACTTCCTGAATCCCTTTTTATGTAAAATTTGTGTCTATTTATTTAAGTGCTTGTAATTTTGCTAGTATGTATATAAACAAAGCAATAAAGTTTAAACCACCATGATTATTTTCTGCCGTCTGTCAAAGATTTCTGCCTTTAAAGATACGGATAAAAGTGAATACAAAATCACCCATTGCATACCAAAACACGAAATGAGAATGAAAAGATACAATAAGACAATTAAACCAATATTACATACAAGAACATAACAAACAAAGCAAGTCCCCCTCTACCTCATAAACTTGGTTGCAATACCGGAAAGCGCACAAAGCACTAAATCACAGAACACTGGACAGAGCGCAATCATTGTTATGGAATAGTATACACCGATCCATGTCCAGATCTATCCAAATCTAATGATTCCATATTATTCCTATAACAAATCTTACTCATTTACTATTTTTGAACAAACACTCTGTCACACGATTTAAAAAGGCGAACACACACTCTAGAAGCAAATGTCGTGGGAGTCTACATGTACAGTCGCTGAAAACTGTGTGTTTGACAGAGTATTAGTTCAAAGTATAAATCGTTTTAGATAAGTATGTTATCAATAGATTTGGACATTATGGCTTGAAAGTGGTGCATGGTTTGATAGCTTTGATTTCTAAAACAAAAAAAAAACGCTGTTAACTTACGGGAAGGAACCAACTATCCGTGTATTGTGTCGACACAAGAAAACTGAATTTGCCATCCCGTGATTGCACGCATTGATTGTAAAGAAAATTAATGTATCAACAATCGTCTATAACATTTTGTTAACTAGCAGTATTTTGCAAAAGAAGTGCGTGGAAATATAGGGACTGTTTTCAAATATGTACAAGGATTAATTTTACAAGCCATATTAGAGCCCACTCTGCCATCCTTTTAAGGTGTTCTGTGGTCGCGTTTGGATCCTCAACAGCGATAAATAGTCTTGTATTTTTTGCAAAAAAACGTATGTATAATCTAATGCCGCCAACTATATCGTTTATAAATAGAGAGAAAAGGAAGTGGACGAAGTGTAGACCCTTGTGGTACCCAGCTCTGAGTAAGAAAGGCGACAAAGATCAGGAATCAATACAATCAAGTACCACACCTGACCCAGGATTCCACATGGAAAAATGATAAAACACAATTAAACTTCACAAACAAGAGCCAAGATATCAGCCCTTTCCCAGCAGGTGACCACAATGCAGCAATGCATGAAAACACAAGACATAACAAACAAATGTCCACAAAAGAAGTAACGCCTTGGAACGGTCAGTAAAAATATTTTACTGGAGGGTTTAAGCTAGTTCCACAGCGCCAATCTCGCCCTTAATTCTGATGTGGACCAGGATACATTTGAAAAAGTGACAAAATAGTAAGTGAGTATGATCAGGAAATACCAAAATCACAAACCGCAGACAACCCCGTGGCATCGTGAGAAAGAGCCGCTCAACCACCACGAGACACCAGGAGGACAAATTAAGCAAAGCAACCAGCTCTCTCTTCCCCATCAAGATGATTGCAATACTAGAATGGGCACAAAGTAACGTACAATAAAACATAGAACAATTACAGACTCCCACAATGAGAGTAACAACTAACAAGAAGTCAACAACAACAGAACCACCGCCTTAGAACGGACAGCAGCTTAAGCCACTGGGGGGCTTAAATGCATTTTACTGGTACGGAATCTTCGCCCTAGATTCTGCTGTTGTTGAAGTACAAGAGATGTTCAGCTCGCATGGAGGCCATCTAACTAATGCAATGTATCATCATGGAGAAACACTCTAATCAAATTAACACACCATGATGGAACAAAGGGCTCATGACTCACAGATAGTCAGAGCTAATGAAAACTTCAAGTTGAGCCACGGTGGGTCCAGCTACAGATAAGCATCAGGCACCAACCCACCGATTAAAGCTTTACGTCAGAGCCGTCATAGAGTCTGAGGCCTGACCCACCGTCGTGCAATTAAAGAGGAAACCATAGCTATAAACCGTGATTGGGTTTAAAACTAGGCATGCAGACTGTCGCATGATATCCAAGTTATATCCAACCCTTACATAACGTCTTACTATCTTTTTGAATTGATCACTGATTTAAGTTTTCCAACAATTCGTTTGAATTTATAAACTAAATCACCATGAAATATAGGTTCTGATATGCCTTATTGCAGAAGAGTTTTTAACCCGATGTTGACTTTAACAATTAACTCTGAGTGTCTATGGCAGAATTTAGGAAATGCTTTTCGAATTTCGAAAACACAACAAACAGGACAGCCAAGAGGTCAGCCCTTTAAGTTCTCTTATTGCATGGTTACTTATTCTGTCGGGCCCAACTTTACAGACTCAACTAACTCCCAAGTAAGAACAATATTCCCATAGGTACAAATTGTTCTCCTCTTGTTGCAGATATGTTTTTGGTTTGTTATGAGAGAGACTTAATGTTTTCTCTTTCTAACAATAATCAAGCAGATATTGTTCAAGCATTTATCTCTACCTCAAGATATCTAGATGAGGTGCATACTATTGATACATGTAATTCTTATTTTAAACAAATGGTAAAAGTAAGTAAGGGTGCAAATATCAGGAATCGATACAATCAAGTACCACACCTGAACCAGGATACCAAAGGGAAAGTGACAAACCCACAGTAAGACACCACTAACGAGAGCCAAGAGGTCAGCCCTTTCCCAGCAGGTGACCACAAAGCACAATTAAACAGACGCACACAAAGACATAGCAAACACAAGACAGAACAAAAAACATAAAAGATCCACAAAAGAAGTACCGCCTTGGAACGGTAAAATATTTTACTGGAGGGCTTAAACCAGTTTTACAGCGCCAACCTCGCCCTTATAAGTCACACATATATATATATATATTCCACTGAGCTTCATTTAAATAAGGTACATTCCTCAGATACTGAAGCCACATTTTTGGATTTAGACTTGTTCATTACAAATAACATAGTTTCAACTAAAATTTATGATAAACGGACGATTTTAATTTTGAAATTTTTAATTTTGCATTTCCTCGCTTCCTTCCCTATGGTGCATGCAGTACATTTCGCAACGTATTCGTTTTGCATGAGTATATTCTAATGTTGATGACTTCAACAACATACTTTGACTTCTGATTTACTAAAATAAGATTATCGATACCACAATTTTCATAAAGCTTTTTTCTAAATTTTATTACCAACACTAAGAGTTGATTGTTAAATACAATATTATCTTAGAGTTTCTCCTGCAATAAGGCATATCCGAACCTATACTGACGTCAACTAAAAACGCCTCAATCATTATCACTGATTTCTTAGCGATGAAATACAAGAATGAACGGCCACGTAATGCTTCTTTATGTAGAGGTTGGGCGATGTTGGAAAATGGCTTTAATTTGATATGCAGGTGACGCGTTATTCCGATGACATCATACAGGCTCAACGTACACACGACGGCATTGTGCATTGATCACTTATGATTTCAATTTGAATTTGCACCCAGTTTGTGCCGTAAATGTTTTGCTAATCAATGAACGAATTTTGGATCATTTTTTCAAACAGTTGTGCTCGCGAGTAATAACTTTATGAAATTATGACGTCATATTAAAGACAAAATGTAAGGTCCGTTTACGAAACTTGCCAACATTTTCGTTTTGCTTTAAGTAATGGAAAAAATGATAAGGTAGTACATGAGGTAATGTACACAGAATATGCCTATATAAAATTACGTCATTTAAGATGAGCTGTAACACCCAATGGACAGTCTTTGGTCTACGTTAACGTCATCCAAAACGGCCGTCTGGAACACGTACCAGATTGCGCTTCCTCCGCAATCGTCGCTAGTTAAATACTAAAGACTTTTGCAAAGGACTCGTACCAATATTTTTACCCACTTTGCAGAGTCATGACATTTAAGCTTTACTGAAATGCATGGCGAAAAGGTGGATGGGGTAAGGTGTTTCGTTCAGCAGACGCATTCAAACATTGTCTTGATATTATAAACGCATTTTTGGTCAAATAGAGACTGTTTTACAATGGTAAAACACATTTTTCCTGTCAACAGATTGTGTCTGGAAACAAAGCAAATGTGGCTAAAATCTTGTGTCGCACGAAATAGTGACCCCTGTCTTAAACCGATGTCGTTTTCTCAGACTCAAATATTCTTTCAGCAATTTTGTTTTCATGAGATACGCTTGACTGATAAGATGTTATAATGCACTAAAAATTCATAACTTTAATCTTATCAGTCTTAGAGATATTCACGTTTATTTTTAGATGAGGCGTTTTTTCTTGATGTCAGTATATATTTTATGGCGATTTAGTTTATAAATTTAAATTTTTTTGGAAAGCCTAATATTAGTGATCAATTTACAAATATTATTAAACGTTATAAAAGAATGAGATACAACATGGATACCTGGTATCCATGCATGCATGCCTGATTGTCAACCCAATCACGGTTTATAGCTTTTGTTTTCTTTTTAATTGCACGACGGTGGGTAGGGCCTCAGACTCGATGATGGTCCTGACGTAAAGCTTTAATCCGTTTGTTGGTGCCTGATGCTTGTCGTAAAATGGGCCAAACGTAGTTCAACTTGGGGTTTTCTCTGTGAAGAGAGAGCTGGTTGCTTTGCTTTTATTGTCATATGGATGCCTTGTTACTGTATATGTTCTATGGCCCTTCTTCACGGTGCCATGGGTTGGTCTGCAGTGTGTGATAGTGTTTTTTCCTGATCATACTCACTTAATCTTTAACAGGGTAACTATCTGGTATCTTAAGAATTTGTTCGTCGCGCAAAGTTTGGTATCTAAAGAAACATTAAATATAGTTGCCTTTTCATTCTTCTGTATAAAAGTTGCCCATTTGTTTCAAGAGGAGGGATAGAAGATTTTGAATTGATAGCTTTAAAAGATTTAATCGATTTCCTTCACTGTTCAGATGTAAGTGGATCTGATCTCTGTAACTATGAACATTTTTCGAAAATTTTTATTTTCTTTTTAAATCATTTGTAAAAGTAGAATCAAGCTATGTTTTTACAATAAAAATGTTCAGTACAGCTGAAAACTGCATGGAAAAGTGAGTTATCTTATCAAATAGGTGTATTTTTTCTTGTTGGTAATTATTTGCGTCCCTCCAATAATTCTAGACCGTTGAATTTTAACAAAAATGCAGTTATTTTGATAGTGATAACTTGTTAAGATTTACGAAAATGATAAAATCTTGACCAGAATTTGAGTATTTTTACGGTGTTCTTGAAAAATAAAAACATTATTTTTAAAATTAGAAGATCAAAAGTTACAGACTATGCAGCTTTAATGAATCAGTCTTGTTTGTGTTATAACATGTACATAATGTTACTAAATGTGTAATCCATTTGTGGTTAATGGCGTTCTATCACTCCCAGGACGTCATGCGATCATACGATTATTTCAAGTCTCTGCAGAGTTTTTGGCATCGAGTGTATCCCATACCCTTGGCATTCAATAACTGACCATTTATCAAAGGACGGACTCGCATAGCTATTAATTATCACACTCCACTCGTGCAATTTATGGCTCCTCCACATTTTGTCGTGCATTATTGGAACGTGTCTCAGAAAGGTGACAACTAAAGTGTATACTGCCAAATAGGGACAGCAGACAAATGTATCTAATTAATAGTCGGAAGAGGTTCGACAAGAGACAAATGTATGGTGACAGCAAACGGAAATCACGCCGCACTGGCATGCTACTCGGTACTGGCTACATCAGTTATTATGTTAGCCGTGTCATATCAAATACTTTGATATAGAACTGTATTGCACATGCATCCTAGCATGTAGTTCCCAGTTTCCAGTTTCCTTATTCCTGTACCATAGAACTCGGGTGTTATAAGGCAATAACGGACTACACACCATGCACACGGCAAATTTGACAAAAGTTTAAAGAGTCTCACTTAATCCCTTTAAAACTGATTTTTTGACAGAAAAGATTCAGAAGACCACCGTATTTAATCAGGGCCTACAATAAATGTTAGGATAAAACAATGTTCAGCGACAGAGCTAAATCTGCATCATAATCTAGACATCCTGACCTACTAATGGGATCCTTATTTTATCAGGTTCGGGAAAACCATCAGCAAAATGAGCCACGGCATGGTATTTCCAACAATGTGGTATGTGCGACCAGCAAAGCCTCAGATCAGCCTGCGCATACGTGCAGTCTGATCAGAGCCTTTGCTAGTCGCTTGAATATTATATGAGTGTTAATCTAATGACCAAACATCATTTAGAGTTTCTTAGCTTGTAAGGAGGCTGCTCAGGCTCGTCTGAGTCTACTCATGTCAAAATGGCACATTGTTGGAAACCACATGTCACGGCTCAAATCGGGTTCTCAGATGATACAAAGTGCCATTATTTCATGGTATGGCTCATCTGTCGCGTGGCGACTCATGCACTTTGCTGACCGGAAGTGCCGTCAGTCTACGATATTGGAAGCTTGTCAGATTATTAGTCGAATTTACGTTCCTCGCAGATCCAAGATGTGTAATTGAAGTGGGTTTTACTTTGTTACTTTCACAAATTTTTAGTAGCTGCATTAATTGTGAGACCTAAAGAAAGTCCTAATGGTTGACCTTCAAAATGTGCCCAAAATAATCCAAGGTGGAATACCAGTTATCAAATAAAAGGCCGTGTCCCACACTATACATGTATGCTGGTACAAATGTAGAAACATTTGGGACAACACATATGACTTTGGTACTCTATATCTTTACTTTGTAAGCGAGCGGCGAATGCACTCATCTTAGCCTCTATGATGCGATGCGTGCCGATATCTCGTGTTTCTTGGAGACTAAGAGTCTGTCAAAGCTACACAGCTACACGTACTGTCATTTTAACCATACTTATATCAATAAAGATGGCAGTACATCTATGTCCGTTCAAAAAAAACGCAAAAAAGGAATTGTTCATGCGACACAAAAAGAGAATGCAGAAAAATGAAATACATATTTGTTTTAGTTTGAACATTGATTAGTATAGTGACGGCATGAAAAAAGCCTTTTAAGTTCAGAAAATATAATACATCTACTCGTGTTTTGGTCAAATGAACTGCCAGGTTTTCTTTACAAATCACGAATACAGGCCTCTTGACTTATGGTAAAGTTTGGTTGGCAAAGTAAACAAGGGTTTTTTTTTTATAAAGTGTGGCTTACTTTAGTTTCGTTTAGTTACACATATGCGTGACTTAAATCGGTAAATATGCTTTTCTCGTTAAGAATGTTCTATGCTTTTAACAAGTGGTTGCGTGAATGCTAATTGTGCGCCATTTAGCACGTCATTTATTCATAAAAGGGATATCTAGGACATATATATGCTCTGTACAGAAAAGATGTACATATACTGACGGACTTTAAAAACGCAACACTTGGATAACAGCTTTAATATATGTCTCAAAAAAGAAGACAAAACGAGCGTTTTGTTTGTATGTTAAAGAGTGTGCATTTTTAAGTAAAAAATAAAAACAAATGTCCGATTGAAATCAATTTAAGGCATTGAAAATGTAAACTTTTTAGATAGGGGTCAATTGTTTCGTGTGACAAAATGCTATCAGTGAAAGATTCCCTACGTCTTTAAATTAAGAAACGCGAGAAGTATCAAATGTGTGTCATGGACTTTGCTATTCATCGATGAGTCACTCTCATATTGTTTACAGCACATTTGCTTATTTGATGTTTATCTATTTGTACCGTTTCATTCGATGGCGTAAAATCTACTCTCCTTAAGAAATGTTTCAGTGACCTAAATACGAAGCAGTAAATTCACCAGGTTTAGTCGTACAATTAAAACTAAAGTGTTTGCTGATGTAACCAACTCATGATGACAACATCGAAGCAAAGGAAGTTTACATTCAACTGTCAATGGAAGATATAAAAGGAAGTTAGTGTTGCGTAATTAAAGTACGCAGTATATATGTTTGTTATATGACTCCTATAAAAGACCCCCTCTGATTGGCTGAAACTAGCTTGCACTTTGTGACAAATCTTGATGTCAAACAATGATGAGCAAAAGACAGGTAACATTACTGACAGAGAGCTAAAAATAATTTGAACTAAATCTAGCCCATGTGACATGAAGTTTTGTTACTGCTACCTGAGAGCTAAAAATAGATATTGCAACACTGACTGATTTCTTATGTATATTTCACAGGTAAAATATTTCAATTCAGAATTTGTTCATTTTATGAGAACAGCATTTAACCCATTTATGCCGAATGGAATTTCACACTGTTATCAATTAGAACAGTCCATTTCTGTTTTAAGGGGTGTTAGGTGGTATTTTTCATTTTTATTCAAGTTTTAATAGAAAATTATGCAAGCAAACAGTGGAGACCCTGATCTGCACTATTTGCCTATGTCCCACAAAATGGACGCTATATTATGGGTTAAAATGCAATTATTTTGCTTATCTCATAAGAGTTGCAGAAATTTGGGAAGTATATTGTTGAAATAATCTTCCTAGGAACATCTGACGTGAGTAAATTTATAAATATGAAAATAAAAGAGAGACAGTGTCATATAACAAAACAATTAGTGCATTCATTTTCGGTTCGCCCTGGTGAACATCACTGTTCTCGGGTTGACAAATCCTGATGTTAACATCAAAAGAATGCATCAATTGTATAATGTAAAGAATGGGTATTTTTTATATATTTTGCCGCATTTTAATATGTGGATTTTATTATGTTCGGAGCTAAGTCAAATATTTATGACTTGTACTTTCCAAATCTTGTTTGGACTAAAGCACATACTTTACGTACGTTTTACAGTTTAAACGTACATTTGTTGTGAAAACGACATAACATCGTCTTATTTCAATATCACAAGGCTGTACGTGATGGATGACGTCATAAACAATGGAACCGGCAGCCGCATGACGTCACGCTAGTCCGTGCAGTGATTTGTCAACCAATAAATCACTGAATTTAACCATTGGCTTTTGACGATCAGTGTTAGAATACTTTACCATATTCATATTGCTGTTGTTTGAAACAAATGACGCTACACTACTATATTCCAAGTTCCCAAAGGCCCTTCCTCATTATAAGCAGTGTATGAAGAAACACGAAAGTTTTCTAAGGTTTGAGAAAAGGAAGGGAACTCTTTTTTTCTAATTCATGATGGACTTATTCTTCTTCAGTCTATCAAATAACTGTACAGAGTTTCTCAGAACTCTCTACACTATATAACCTATTCTGTTTATTTACTAGCATATATACTTTAGTTTAAACAATATTTTATTTCTGAATTTACAAGCATAATACAATGTATACTTATGTATAGTGGTACAGGATTTGACGGTAAGCTGAAGCTTATATTTAAGTCATTTCCTATCATATATACTTTAGAGAGCCTGTACATCAAATCGAGTTCACACATTAATTTTCCGGCTCAAATTCTGGAAATATGACTAAAGCATTGGCGTAGCACCCATTACGCAAGTTACTTACGTGCGTAATAAAATTGTAACAATCAAGGGAGGTCACCTAATGTGGTAGAAGTGATTTTCCATTCCGTAAGGAACCACTCTTAAAGGAAAGAATTCGCTCCCTCTGAGAAGTTGCCATTTGAAAAGGGACGCAATTGAAAACAATCGTTGCTTGATCCAGTAGTTTCCCTTGAATGTGCGTAACTGTTTCAACGTTCTCGCTACGTCATTGAAAAAACTTCTGTACTAGATATACTAGGAGGACCTCTTTTTAAAAAACCCACATTTGGGACCTTGATAAAACAATGAATTGAACAATAAATAAAACCCTCAATGGTTTATACCACGTACTACATAGTATTCACCACAGTTTGCACCACAAACCATTCACTACTTTTTTGCGGGGTGTGGGTTGGGGAGGGTGGAGGTAGAACTTAACTATTTTGGCCGGTTCGACCCTCGTTTCATATTATCACAACATGCAGCATTATTAGCACTGCCACACCATTGTCTGATAACTAAAGGCTCCACAGATTATCAAGGTAAAGTTATACTTACATGGATTAAACTCCAAACTTTACATAATACATCCAATACCAACTCCCCACAATGTGCAATACTTCCCAGTACGATTGTTTGATATATGGAATTTTGATTTTAGAGCAGGAAAATGCATGAAACAATTAAAGTTATGTTTGTAAAAACTAAGTTTCAAAACGTACAGGACTTGGGATCTCTTATCAATGCTGGTTTGATTTTATACAAGGATTTTTAATCGAAATGGTATACCTGTTTCGATTATTAATCCTTTTATGCCTAATGGAATTTCCCCGTCCATATCAATTAGACAAACCCATTTCGAATTTAAGAGTGTTTTTTGTAGTAATTTACTTTTTCATTCAAATATCAAAAGAACATTCTGTAATTCTGTAAGCAAACAGTGCAGGACCTGTTCTTCATTGTTTGCCGACGTTCCATAAAAAAGACGCTAGGCTTCATTGGTTAATGTATGATATAGTTTGAACAGTCCAATCATTTTAAGACAAGTAAGTGGCACGATCACGTATAACACTTTTTCTGTTTTCTATCTTGTTATGTTTATAAGTAAAATGCATGTAGAATTTAATAAATTGCCTACATAATTTCTTTTTAAAACATCCCTTCTACCAGCAGAAATATAACTGGTGTGTGTGTGTGTGTGGCAACGTTACGCCCAAGGAGGTCCTGTACCCAAATGACGCTCCACACACATATTTCGTAAAATTTAAAACACTATTTGTAGTATTTAAAAAAAGTTAACATAAATCACGAAATCTTAAATAGCCAATCAATAGAATAAACAGAATACATCTATGCTATGTTTGGATCATATAGTAAATTAAACAAGTGAATATGACCAGGAAATGCCATTATCACACACAACAGACCAACCCACGGTACCGCGAGGTAATGACACAGAACACTGACAGCCACAAGACAGCAATAACACAATGAAGCAAAGCCATCAGGTTTCTCTCATCCACAGCATCATAATAACATAACTAGACAGGACACTAAGTAACTCTACACAAAACGAATACCCGACACCAAACCTCCACAATATGGGAATATCAACAACAACAATAACAATGTTTACACAGTAACATAATTCGATACTTGTATGTGGAAACACTGTTTGTGTTTGTATTGTAGTGTAGTTTAGTTTAGCACTCTTTGTTCTTTGAGACAAGTTGGACAAGTGTGGATTCGGTGTTGCCAAGCCATGAAATGGCTATTTTCAGAATATAAATATATAACCCGTACATGTAAAACTTCAGTATATAGACAGATTTTCATTACATATTGAATCCGTCTCGTACGGTCTTCCTATGTAATCTCTGCAGATAAACCTAGTTTTTTGGTGTGGATAAAAAAGTAAGTGAGTATCACCAGGAAATAGCACAATCACACACTGCAGACCAACTCATGTCACCATGAGGAACAGCCACATAACACTAACAGTCACAAGCCATCAGGGAGATAGCTAAAGTGAAGCAACCAGCTATCTCTGCTCCAGCAAGATGATTGCAAAAACAGTAAGTGAGTATGATCAAGAAATACGACAATCACAAACCGCAGACAACCCCATGGCACCACGAGGAAGAGCCACTCAACCATCATGAGACACCAGGAAGACATATTAACCAAAGCAACCAGCTCTCTCTTCCCCATCAAGATGATTGCAATACCGGAATGGACATAAATTAACATTCAACAAAACAAGAACAATTACAGACTCCCACAATGGGAGTAACAGTAAACAAAACATCAACAACAACAGAACCACCGCCTTAGAACAGACAGCAGCCTAAGCCATCGAGGGGCTTAAATGCATTTTACTGGTACCAAGTCTTCGCCCTAGATTCTGCTGTTGTTGAAGTACAAGAAATGTTCAGCTCGCATGGAGGTCATCTATCTAATGCAATGTATCATCATGGAGAAACACTCTAATCAAATTAACACACCATGATGAAACAAAGAAAAGGGCTCATGACTCACAGATAGTCAGAGCTAAAGAAAACCTCAAGTTGAGCCACGGTGGGTCCAGCTACAGATGAGCATCAGGCACCAGCCCACCGGTTAAAGCTTTACGTCAGAGCCGTCATAGAGTCTGAGGCCTGATCCACCGTCGAGCAATACCTATTAAAGAGGAAACCATAGCAATAAACTAAAACTAGGCATGCAGACTGTCGCATGATATCCAAATTATATCCAACCCATATAACCAATAAAAGGACATTAAATAGGGCATTTCATAACAATGATCAAAAACAATGGGAGAAACAATAAACAATGAATCAACAACAACAGAACCACCGCCTTAGAACGGACAGAAGCCGAAGCCACTTGAGTATGTGGGGTTTAAATGCATTTTACTGACAAAAAATCTTCGCCCTAGATTCTTCTGTTGTTCAAACACAAAATTTGTTTAGCTCACATGAATGCTTTCTAACTTATGAAATGCAAAGTATTATCACATAACGTCGCGTCTATGAGTAATATAACGCCATATAGTAAATCTACGAATCACCAGACTTAGTGTTTTACATTATATTCTAACACACCTCACCTGTATACCCTATGGCTAAATTCAGTGATTTATTGGTTGATAAATCTTTGCACGGACTATATTAATTAGTCGCCAGTTTGATTTTCATGACGTCATCTATCACATACCGCATTGTAACGTTGACAATAGGCGGTGTAACGCCGTTTTTACAACTATTGGACGTTTAAAACATACGTAATATACGCATTTCAGTCTTAACAAGAGTTGATTCTGACAGTCTGTTTAAGATGGCGGACTCGTTATAGACTTTAAAGGAGTTGTTTATATTTTTAATCTTTTGTGTGTTAGAATCGAAATAAATTCTCACTGGCGGTGATTTGTTGCTTAATTAATTGTTGCACTGTCTGTCGGTCAATCCTGAGTGCATATAGTGATATATTAAGCAACAAACCACTGCGAGCGCGAATCTATTTCTTAATTTTAGTAACGTTAGTTAATAACGTCTATAAAATCTGTGCGTACATAATGGCAAAATCCCAAACAAAGTAAGTTTATGTATTCTGATAAATGTTATCTAGCGTTCGTCCTCCTATATTATTGAATTTATAAAACTCGTTATGAACTATGAGATAAATTACTCGACAAGCCTCGCGTTTTGTATCTTAACCTCAACTCATTTAATAAATTCAATAATACATGAGCACTCATGAAAGATCCTCTATATGTGTATAAGACCCTTCATTTTTAAGTTGTATGGCAAATTCATAGATATTCTTGACGAGTATAAACAGAACAAACAGTCAGTAACGATATGCAGAATTCTCTGTCGCGTAGCATAACTAGATTTGCGTGAGACAGGAAACGCATATTGACACTTGTATGAAACTGCTCCGGTCTCTTGAGACTACTTGGTGAAACTTGTGTCTTTAATAATTTTTCAGTTTTGATTTGTCTTGAAAATTACATTTGATTTAAGACAGATGATTATAACTCATGATTTCCATTTATATAGCTATGGTAATCGGTTTGAGCAATAATGTAGATTAGCCAACCATACTATATTAAACATTTAAAAAGCAAATAAGTATGAACATGAAATGCCAGAATCACACTGCGAACCACAGACTAACCCATGGCACCGCGAGGAAGAGACATGGAAAACCAACAGCCACACAGCCGCAATAATGCGGTTAAAGTAAAGGAACCTCTCTTATCCTCAGCGAGATGATTGCAAAACTAGAAAGGTACCTAGGTACAGCGTCAAAAGTCCAGCTCCACTAACTTCGAAGCTATGTGATGTACATAAACCTTATATATATGCATCAAACAGGGATACGATATTGAAACATTCGTGCTATTTTACCAAATTATGAGATGGTGAGCTTAACAAAAAGCACATTGGGTCAACTTATTTTCATTGCAACGTTGTGTACATGAATAAATGTTGAAATTGTGTGTAAAATGGCATAAAATTTGATTCAATATGTTGGTGGTTACTTCTTAAAGATTTCTGGGCAATAGCAAAAACTTTTGGTAAGTCGCGAAAACTCGTGATTTTGCAACAAAATCCAACTATCACATGTGTTTTGTTTTTTTTTTATTTCATTTAAAACTCAATGCAGAGCTTTACAAAAAATAAAGAGTTTTCGTGTTAAATAAAATCTCTTCACGGTTATCCGAAAATTGTTTCAGCAAAAATATAGGTGGTTTTTAACTTTTGATGCCATGTATACATTACATATTTTCCATAGATAAACACAAACCCACATAAAAAATGGGAGTAATAGTAACAATAGATAATGGATTAACAACAACATAACCACCGCTTTAGGACTGTCTTCAGTCGAAGCCACTGGGGGTTAAAATAACTTTACTGATCAAACGTTTTAACCCTTTTCATTCTGGTTACCTGCAATTAGGTACTTTGAGTCTCTGACCAAGATGTTAATGTGGCATTTCATCAACGTTTGCACTGTTTGCAAGGATAAAACAAATCTTCCTAACAGAAATGCAACATATTTTGGAAAATTCTACCTGTGACAGCTTATAATATTAATTGTGTATTTCTATACTGCACCATCTCCATTTCATCTTGGTCTTCACTGTGTGCCGAAGTTTACTGTTTTAGGGGTTTTCAGTTCTCCTCCCTTCCGCTGATTCAAGAAGGGTTGTTGTCAGCTACAAGCTTGCCCAGGAAAATGTGTGGCTAGGTGAAGTGACCATCACGAAATGACCATAGCTGTTGACTGGGGCGTAAAGCATCAACCCAAACAAACAAACAAACATAGGGTTGACTGGGTTAATGTAGCCACACTCTATTGCTACTCTATTTAGCCAAGTTCTCGTCTATAATGTTTTGGAGCTAAAATAGATGCTATAATTGCAATTACATAATCACTCGTGTCCATTATATGCTCCTTTAAGCCTTTAGTGCACTTAAGAGAGACGACATATTTTGGCTTAAAACGCTTTTAATAATCTTGTTTCCGTTTCTTGTACAATTAGCATCACCAATTTGTTAAACCATTCTTGGAATGGATAAAAGTTTTCCAATGTTCTTAAAAGTACAATCGTGCCCTTTAGGCCGTGTGCTGACAAGGTAGGGTTCACGCCCACGACAAATTTCAACTATCAATTTTATTGAAAGAGTAGTATACAGAGACGCAAAAGTGAAAATCCTCTAAATCCGTCAACACCTTCATGCATCTGGAGACTGAGATCTCATAATTCAGAAAATAGTTAAAAAAAATTGAATTAGCCTAAAACCGGGCATCAATAATTATTCAGGAATAGATCAAGACACAATCCAATAAATTTGCCAAATACTGTCTCCAAATCGTGTGTCGAAATCCTCGCGAAATTTGTTTACACATTTTTATTACTCGTATTTATAAGAATATATCTACTTAGTCGAAACTTGCTTTCCCTCGTATAGTGAGAAACACTATGATACATGTATGTGGTGCTGTGGTACAGCCTGTGCTTTGGAGGTGCCAATGTTGTTTCAAAATTTCAATCAGCCGATATAGTGCTGCAGCAGAGGTCACCAAAAGTGACATGTACCCATACCGGAAGGGTAACAAGTAGCATCATACATCATTTTAAAGCTTAGATTGTGCTGAGTTCAGAACTGCATGATGCCACTTTCAGAATTTTGTGCGAAAAAAATTACGGCCCTTTAAACATGGGTACCGTCATCATAGTTCAGAAAGGAATGATGATTTCTTTTTATGACAAGAAGAATACATACTGTATAAAATTTATGTTATTAGGTTGTATATGATCCAATAGTTAATATTAATTTTGTTTGCATTTGATATGCTACTTACGCACATTGACAACTATAATTAAAAGGTCATTGAGTGCAAAAGTCGCGAAAACTAATGATTTTTACAAATAGTCACGTTTATTGCATTTGATCTACATGTACATTTTTAAATTATAAAAAGGAAATTTTCCGTGCAATATCATGTAAATATAAATGCATTTAATGTAGCATTTAATCCAATTATAATGTCCCCCAACAGTTTATAGCAGTTATAATACAACTCTGAAGGGAATGCAAACGTGCATAAATGTACTTGTTCACATTTATACGTCTGCATATTTTGATATGGGTTTATTTACGAAAGCTTTAGAAATCACTTGGGCTAAACCTATGTACATGAAATATATCTTTCTATGTGAAGGTGTAATGCACCTTCTCACAACAGGTTTTGCTAGCATTGGATACCTTCATGGTAAGGGGAGACTCGGAGAACTGTCATATGAATTTGAGTTTGTCTGCAGTTTGTGATTGTGGTATTTCCTGGTCATACTCGCTTTGTTTTTTGATTTCTCTGCTGTTGACGGTGTAAAACAAAAGTTGTCTGGAAAAGAGTGTGACAAAGCTTTACGAGCTTTGTTATGAGTCAGTTATCATGCCTTGCCTTTTCCTCACCATGCTGTTGGGGGTGATTGTGGCAGTTCCCGGTCGTACTCACTTACTTTTATACTAATATTTTCTAAACAGTTCTTGAAAGTGGTGCTGCAAGAACAACAGAACTTTCTCTGATGATGTCCAGTGTCATTTGCATGAGTTCTAAGATGAATCCTGACTATGAATCAGACACAGAAATGAACATATAACTGTTATTAACTAAAACTATCTGGTCGTTTTTGTGAAGTTGTACAGATTAACCTGGTATCAGAGTTCAGGTAAAAGGGAATATCTATTTCTTCAACTTTAATACTTTTGAAATGACTCGCTGGAGATAGTAATGCTTACTTTTAAACTATTCCTCTCCCCAACTAAGCTTTGTCTTTGAGATGTGTATCATTTTGCAAAGGCGAAACTATTCCCTCTGATGTTTACAAGCAACATATATGTATATCATATCAAATCCTTCAAATGCAGTACTATTAATGGTTTCCATGAAGGCTAATGTACTATAAAAATATCAGAGGACAAGTTCTATTCTGCCTGGATTAACTGTTTGGTCTAAGCAACAGAGTACAAAGTTTAATAGGATCTAGAGGAATCACGGGACTAACCTGAAAGGCAATTCATTGACTAGGTCACGTGGTTCCTGAGCCAAGCCTGTGACCGCAAAGTACTCAATGCTGTTCCACAAATATGTATGTCGAAGTGCATGTACATGTACAGGTAAACCAAACCAGAGTTGACTTCACATCATTCTGATACAAAAGCACTAATATGATTCTGTTGTAAAAATGATTTAGATATTTGACAGTCGATTCATTGATCCCCATTTGACCCCACAGAGGCAAGGCCTCACACTTCTAACGGATTTTGCAACATGCGATATATAACCCAGGCTTGCTTGGTGCCTTAGACACAGGAAGTGAGGAAATAATTCACGAAGGAAGGATTTATAAAGCTTGATGGACAAGACAAACCTCAGACACTGGCAGACATGCCAAATATACAGCAGTGTAGTCATGAATGATTAGGTGATGCGTCTGTGTTTGTAAGCAGCTTGCTCTTTCGGGGAGTTATCTTGTCTTTCGAGAATGCACAAGGAGTCTTAAAATACTTTCAAAAACTATGACTAGAATCAATGACCAGATTTCATCCATTAACTCAAAAGCATATCTGAAGGCAAAGTAGCATTATTGAAAAAACAGAATGCATTATCTTTGGTGCTACAGCTTTGATACAGATGCTACCAATACTGTCTAAAACGGCTAAAGTAACATCAGTAGCCATAGTTGAACAGATCCATGTCTACATACTTTAGGCCAGTTGCATCTATTAGTCCGTTTCAGAGATACACATTGTATTTGACATGTATAGGGATAATAGTGTGAATACACTAGTATGCAAAAAAAGAGGCAACACCACAATGGGACATAAAATGCTTCTACAAGCAGACATGAAAGTACTCAAAGAATAGGTGAAATTATTATCCGGAGGCAAAACTAAGGACAACCTTGTAGCGTATTACACCGACACTGATAAAAGCCAGTTGAACAGGAACATACAATCTTCATCAGTGATGGACTGAAGGAAAGAGTCATCAAAGCGACCAAAGATGAGCATATGGACATCTCAGAGCTACGAGAGAAAGCGAACACAAGGCTGTATACATGCCTCAGTTGCTGCAAAATGTCCCAGTACAGATTTTCATTTTCTTATTGTAACTTCCTCATCATAGATAAAAAAGAAGCTACAAATGAAATCTTTCTTACATGTCGAATTGACATATGATGTTGCTATGAGACATAATATCCCTGTTAACATCTTCTTCACCAGTCTTACAAAGGAACAACACACAATACTGATCATAAAAAATACTGTCTGGCTGGATGGGATATAGGCAGTGTTTTCTTTGGGGTTGGTAAGAAATCCGTTTTCGAACACATGATTAAAGGTGCACTGAAATTTTAGGGACTGAAATATCTTGGCCATGGGCCTTTATTAAACTGTCAAAAGTTTACTTGCACTCAGTCTGTTGGAGCAATATATGAAAAACTAGACCCTACATCCCTAAAGGAGGTAAGCTTAGCAAAGGCAGCAACAAAAGTCCTATTGACAAATAACAGTTTCCATTTGCATATTCTACATTCTACCCGCCCACCCAACACAATGAATATAGATAAAAGAGAGTTGAAAACAATAATGACACACTTACTGTATGCGTCCACGATGATGAACCATTCAGCAGCTGCCCCATAGCTTTTAAATGACCTTACATGCAATTGCGAGAACAGTAACCGTGACGATAACTGTACATTATACATGTCTTCACAATGAACAACTATGTGCACTAATCTAACAACCTAACCTATGAACGCAAAAGAGCAGCTCCATGAAAACACATTTTTGTACATTAACCATGCAAAACACAAGTGATTCGGAATAGAGAATGTCATGTGTTTTAACATCACTCTTTGACAGATGGAAGGATAGACCAATTTGACTGTAAATGTCTTTGGTGAAGAACTCATTTTCATGGTCTTTAGGAATTCCACTTTGTCTTAAACAAGTAATAGTGTCTCACATGCATGCATGCTAGTCATTTTAGAGTATGGCAGACACAGCTGAGCATTATAGCTTCATCCTGTTTTGATATTGATAAAACATTATACATTAGTTCTGAGGGAACGCTGTGTCACACCTGCTCGAGTGAAGTTATATATATATACAGAGGGATATAGTGAATCAACTGAGCCAAGAGACTATATATAGAGTGAGAAATAGGCTAATGCACCAAACGAGATAGCTGGGCCCTTTTTAGGGCTTAAATAATCACATAATTCATGTATATAGTTATATTTCGTTAACTATTCACCTAATCTATTGTGTCTTGAAACTCTGATGAAGGCGAAAGCCGAAAGCGCTTAGTTTAAAAAAAAATTAGCACTGTTTTTTGATTTATATATATATATAGTGAGAAATAGGCTAATGCACCAAACGAGATATCTTTCCTGTGGCACTGGATCCAGTGAAGGATGCTAAATTGATTTGAGAAATAAATATAAACGGATATAAATCAAAAAACAGTGCTAAAAATTTTTGAAACTAAGCGCTTTCGGCTTTCGCCTTCATCAGAGTTCCAAGACACACTACATTAGATCAGAGTTTCAAGACACACTACATTAGATAGATAGTTAACTATCCATCTAATGTAGTGTGTCTTGAAACTCTGATGAAGGCGAAAGCCGAAAGCGCTTAGTTTCAAAAAATTTTAGCACTGTTTTTTTTTATTTATATCCGTTTATATATATATATATGTCTGTCAAAGTCAAAATACTGGAACGTAATCACAAAGCAAGGTTAAAGAGAATGCGAGGACAATTACTATACAGCAGTGATTTTGTTACCCGCTCATCCTGCGTCTTTTGCGCACTATTTTGTCTCCGGGATGCAAAGTTTTTATTTCGGCGAGTCCAAGGATGCAATTGTATTGCAGACTTGTCATTAAAAAGTATTCTGGACTCATAAGTTTGTAGTTGGACTCGTTGATATGGGAAACAGCGAGACCTACGACCCATAAGCCAAACATTGTAAATAAATCACTGTATACAAGGTTTGACACTCTCAACTATCACTGCTGCAGAGAACTCACTTTAATGTAAATTTTTCATGGACGGATGTCAATTTATATCAAAGTCACTGGAGCGTAAAAAGTAGGTCAAGGTCAGCATGCCCCACTGTATACTCAAAGACTATGCAGAAGACAGTTACTATGCAATGTTTAATAACAGTTATCATTGCTGCAGAGAAATTCACTTTAATGTAAATTGTTGATGGACGGATGACTGACGCGAATTTGAACTCCTGTGTAACACCCTGTTTAAAAAAAGCCACACCCTGCTACAAGTAAGTGTGACAAAAATAATAAGATAGTATAGATTAAATATTAACAAATTCTGACAGTAAAAATCCTTACAAAATTGAACAGGATTACATGCAGTTGCATCCAGATTAATGTTATGTCAATGTCATAGGTTTTCGTGACTTTTGTACTCAATGACCTCATAAAATGTTGAAAACCAGACTGGATATTGTCATTCAATATCTACAATTATATTTATTCATGTTCAACTCCACAATTTACAAGAAATAGATTTTTATGTGCATATATGAGGACAATACCTGCTTGGGAAGCACACAGAAAACGAATACTAACAATTTAGGGTGTATACTTTTGAAGGGCCGTAAAAAATTTCGCACAAAATTTTGGAAATGGCATTATGCAGTTTTGAAATGAGCAGACTCTAAGCTTTAATTTGGTATATAGTAGAACTTGTTACCCTGCTGGTATGGGTACCTCTAAAATTAGGCTACTTTTTGCCACATTGCTGCAGCACTAATAGGTGCGACTGATTACACATTAAACTTTATTAAATCTTTAAGCTTGGCATTTTTTTCTTCAGCATATGGATATATGTTACAAATCATATGTATTTGCATGCTTGCAGTTATGGTTTAGGATTAAAAGACAGGATAATCTGTCACTTTTACTGGTAATCAATATGTTATCACGGCAAGATGCGAAGGCATCAGAGTAAAGGTACATTGTACCGTCAGTACACTTGTTACTTGATATTTATAATAAATGAGTTGTATCACTCCTATCTGTATCCCAGAAATATAAGAAACTGTCAGCAATTGAAATAGTCAAATACAGTCTCCATATTGTTTGTCAACATTCTTGCAGATCCAATACATGAGCTATTTTATGATTTTTGGTATTCATAGGGAACAACTTAGGCCCAGACGAGCCATTACGTTAGCTACTCAGGAAGCATATAGAAGCGGGCCACTATCGGCCCGCAAGCGAAAAGCCATTTAAATGGTGTTTCACTGGCGGGCCGATGGTTGTCCGATATATCATGCTGTCAGGGGATCGCACTTTTTAAGTAGAAACATACATGAAGGCGCATGCCAAACTTTAAAACCCCTTTCACCTTTAGATAGTCGCGCATGCATGTTTAAAGAATGACTTTACGCACGTGCGATAAGTACCAACATCTCAATGACTGCCAGCTTATAATTGGGTCTCGACGCGGGAAAACCTATCTTCGGGCTTTCCGACCAGGCAATACCAAAGCCAGCCTGCTCAGCTACAGAGAATACATGTACCTAGAAATTTAAGATTTCGCTTGTTGCAAGTTTAGATATGATGGTTTCTGATAAACGAATAACAAAGGCACTGATTCGTCTGCGCGGATGCGAAGGCTGGTCTGCGTCTTTGTTGTCCGCAAACACCGAAGACAGTTTTCCTGTCCAATGCTGGTCGCAAAACCGCGGAATATTTATTTATTTTCCTCCCTAGCAATGAATCATGATAGAGACCATTTATAGTGGATGCAAATACGGGAATTCAATTAAATACAATACGGGTTGTTTTTAAACACCATTTTTCACGCGATATTTGCATAGAATCCTGTGTTTAACAACAAATGCCTCGTTATTTATCAATACATGTCGAGCGCGAGGACCAGGAAAGCACAGCCTATCAATCAAGGCTCGGAAATAGGCAACAGTTATCATGCAAACGAGTTAAAGTAATTTCCTTTGTATTTAATATTGCTGTGATAAATATTTACCATTTGTTTTACACGTGTTTGCCTTAGAATTGTATTGTTTGGACACGGCGAGGACCTTATAACATTAAGAATGCACACCATTTTGACGCGCTATCTTGAATATAACCAAGAATCAATCAACCGACAGTAATGTACACGGCCTGTGGTGAACGTAGATCAAAGAAACAACCTTTTAAAAGTTAAAAACAGTGTGTATTGCTCTGACTGCGCTGAGACTAAAGAAAGGGCGAGCATCATTGGTGATCATGGTGATAAATTACAGTTACGGTTTCACATTTCACTCATGATTTGTATCAGTTATCTTTCTTGCCTTGACTGGTTGAGTCAGCTACACATGGACAAATTTCATAATATAAGAGGGTAGCCTTCAATGCTTGGCTCTAAATACATTTTGAAGCATTTTATGCTGTAAATCATTGCTCTGTGTGTCTAGGGGTGTATGAACATCAACAAAAAGCATTTTTATCAACTCAATATACTAAATGTGGCTATCTGGCCAAATTACGAAAGTGGGGCTGGGGCACGAAATAACTCGCAGTTCAACTTTCATTTTCATATATACACAAACTGGAAGCTGATTAATGAAAACTCTAAGAGGCTGGCAGGTATTCAGTTTGATCATGGAGATGTTCGATGATTTAGCAATATTTGAGCAGCTGTCCACAAGGGCCATCAAACTTGGTACATGTACATTTTGTCGTAAAAATTGTCGCCGAAAAAGCGGGTTCGGAGAAGATTTTTATGCTGCTGACTTTTTTATGGTACATCAAATTTAGATTTTATTTCTCTAGAAGCCACAAAACCGTCTCTAATACTGATTTAGATTGAAGAGAATTGGATTCTTTGGTTGAGACTGGTTGAAATAAAGAATTTGTCTGAGTGTGCCGATTGCCAAAAGAGACCAAACGGTTCTGCTCCGCCGAACAAGATAGCCACCAGAGCTATAGATAAGGAATATATTAAACCGACATCAGCTCCTGACACAATGTTGACATGCGCACGTATGCAAAATTTGATCAAAATATACCAAGTGCTTCAAGAGTTATAATCATTTTCACTAACTGACCACGGACGGACGGACGGACTCAGACAGTGATTATAATGCACACCCACGGTCGTGCAATTAAATTACCGGAGAACCGTCACTGCACACATTATAAGCATCTGGCACTAAGATGCGCCAAACTTGCTGAATGTCTGGTTGTAAACCCCATCATGGTTTACAGCTATAGTTTCCTCTTTAATTCCACGACAGTGGGTCAGGCCTCAGACTCATGATGGCCCTTATATAAAACTTTAATCGGTTGGTTGGTGCCTAATGCTTGTCTCAGGTTGGGCCCACCGTGGCTCAACTTGATGTACCATGGATCTTAATCTACCAATAAAGCACACAGCGCGGACTGAATAACCTGCCAGTGGACAGATGATCAGAGTGATCAGTTTTAATTGTTTAGTAATGGAGTGGTTCAAATAGTTATTGCTTCTACATGTAGTCAAGCCCACATTAAAATAATTGTCAAAATATATGGTGGGTGAGGGCCGATGCATTATCTGCATTTCTGGTGATATATTGGCAATTCAGCCAGCCCTGGTTAAAAGGATGCAGTTCTCCAGTAGTATATCCCAGTAAACATGCAAAATGGGGCAACTGTCGCCCCACCAGCGAAACGGGCCGATAGTGGCCCGAGACTGTATGCTGGCTGGGAAAAGCGTGCATATGCTGCTATGGTGTATCAAGCTAGGGTTGGTGCATAGTTTTGGGTCTGAATCTCCATCTATTTTTTGAACAGCGAAGGCTGTAGGGCGACTGCGTGGATCTACAGACTCCAATTTCATACATTTATCCTTTTCGTCTATGAAATATATACACAACTCCAATGAGCTATTTCTTCTTATAAAGATTTGACTTTAGTGTTTGTTCGTTTTTTGCAGTGTTCATTTTATTTTCACTTTCAATTCTTGTATGTATCATGTTTCTTGATGGAATCTATGATATGCATCAATTGATGATATTGAAATTTTAAAACCTCTAATCGCGTTTCTTGCATAGTTTGTCATCTTCTGAGACATAAAAAACCTTTTGATAAATTGTGTTTTTGCGACCAATTCTATAAGCGTAAAATATCCTAGAGATTGATGTACGTATGAACTTTTAACCCATTTAAACCGAACGGAATTTCCCACTTTTATTATTAGGACCATTCCATTTCCGTTTTAAGGTAGTGCGGGACCCATGTCAAAAGATAAACTTACTTTTACTTAAAAGTAAGAGTGTAAGAGTTATCGTTCCTGAATCTTGTTTTTAAAAGAGAATACTTATTTGTAAGACGGTAGATATTATTCTCCCCTGACAACTATTTGATGCTTGAAACGTAATTCCGTAAGTATTTTGCTTTCACAAAAAGAAGGAATGCAAGTATTAGCTTTTAAAAACATCACCCAGAGTATGAAGTCATTCAGTATTTTGATGGTTAAAAGTTGCGGACCGTATAAATATACATACTATATACATGTCTCGGTTGCTATTTCTGCATGCTGCCACTTACCTAAGACCCACCCCCACCCCAAAAGGGGGGGGGGGGGGTTGTAGACGTGCACATGCCTTGTATGTGACATTCTCATGTTTTAGGTCCCATGGAGGTACATGGTCACTAATGTTTTATGGAGAAATGACATAACTATTTCAATTACCTTATCACACCGGATAGGCAGCAATAAAAAACAGTCTAAACAATCGATGAATGCTGATAACACCTTGCTAGAAACAGTGTTTGTGGTTGTCATTTGTTGCCTATCGGACTACAAACAACAATCCAAAATTCTGTTACTTACAATATTCAACTACGTTCGTCGATAGCATTAACGTTTGTGATTGCCGCCTATCTAGTGTGTTTTTGATATACTGAAGACGTAGCCAAAACAATCTGATACAAGGGCTAGGAGTTATTTCATGTTTCTGCTGATAAAATTATTTTGTTTCGTTGCACGTTTCATGATATTAAAATGGACATTTCTGCATACATTTTAATAAAATTAATTAGAACTGCATGTGCCTGAAAGGAAGATATATGTCAATATAACATTCTTTTCTGTATATTAACGGTTGGCAAGCATGGTACAGATGCGCGGATCCAGGAATTTTCATCAGGGGGGGGAGGGTCCAGGTCAGTCTGACAAAAAAGCTCTGATAACGATTTTTTTTAGTCCTCAGCTTATTTTACAGAAGTCAAATGGTCAATTTCAAAGAAATCTATCGTTTTTCAAGGCTCCAGATGGGGTCCCATTTTTTCCAGGGGGTCCAACTTTTTCCAGGGGGTGTCCAATTGCTTATTCCCTATAGAAACCCATTTAATTTGTGATTTTCCAGAGGGGGTCCGGACCCCCTGCCCCCCTCCCCCCCTCTGGATCCGCACTTGGTGCAGCCCTCACAGCTTCATGGTTAAGGCTACAATACATTATCTCATTTGGGCTTGGCAAACGTTAATAGACAGAAGAATTTATCATCCTTTTATTGTTATATACCTTATTATAAGTGTTTACTATAGAAACTTGAGGTGTTTCAATCGCTGACAATTGTACATTTTATTTAATAATGTGTCATATTTTGGTTGATCGTTGACCAATCACTGACCACGGGCTTTATTTCCGATAAAACATGACTGCAGAGGGCTTAATTGCCATTTCAACCTGCTCACGGATATCCTCTGCGAGTCAAGATACCGTCGCTTATGCTTTATTGAGAAATGACCAAAATATTCAATTATCATAAGATACGCTACTTTATTACATCTGATAGGCGACAATCGAGAAGGCTCTGAACGTCGATGAACGTGGATCGCAAATCGCTAGAATTTTCCATTTGTCGCCAGTCAGGCAAACAAACTGCAATCCAAAAAGTCTGTTTCTGACGGTATTTGATCTACGTTCGTCGATAGGATCAACGTTTTCGATTGCCACCTATCCGGTATGTGTATTGATACAATGAATACGTAACCAAAACAATCTGAAACAAGAGCTAGGAGTTATCTACATTTTTCAGTCATGTTTCTGTTGAAAAAAAAGTTTTGTTTCCACACCCGATAGTGAGCAATCAAAAATACTCTTAACCATTGACGAACGCGGATCAAAACTCGCTAGAAACAGTGTTTTGATTGCAAAGTGTCGCCAGTTCGATGAGTGATGGTAATAAAAAAAAACTATGATTCTAACTATTTTTGGTCTATAATCGTCGATAGTATTGATGTTTTCGATTGTGCCTATAAGGTGTGGTTTTGCTGTATGCTTCACCATGTTACAGTGGACATTTTTTTGGAAATGCTTTTGCTTGAAAGGAAAGTATTTTAGAACTTTTTGGATACTGTAAAGGCGGCACCTCATGACTGCCTTATTAGTCTACTTTAGACATAAAATCTGAAAATGAGGCGTTATAACTACATTCGAAAGTGTTTGTTTATTGTTTAACATTAGTATAGAGGCAAACAGTGTGAGCAGTCTGCTCTAGATCTACACTGTTTGTTTAAGAGGCTTCATAATATTTCAATAGACGATAAAAACATACGATTGTGTTGTAATATACGCTTTAAGGGTTAATAAATGTGGGTTCAGTGCATTAACGGACAGGAATTTCATGAAATGCACGCAGACCTGCGCGGCTCAAACAACTTTTAAACGCGTAACCAATGGATAGAGCCTGATTTCCATTCTTGAGCAGTTGAAATAACCGAACCACGCCTAGATATGAAAATTAAAGTTGCCACCTTTACAGTACCCAAAAAGTCCTACAATATATAACAATGACAATATAACATTCCTTTCTGTATATTAACGTTTGTCAAGCCCTTGTGCAATAATATGTTGCAGGCCTCACCGCTGTGTGGTTCTGGTTGCAACACATCACATTCAGGCTTGCCAAACATTAATACAAGGAAAAGAATGTTTTATCCTCTTATTGCATATTTGTAAGTTTATTCTTTAAATGACATTTAGATCTATGCATCAGGAATAAAGCTATAATTTTTAGCTTTTATCTACATTGAAAGCATCAAAGTATCAAGACATGCTATAGCCATGCTTTAATGAGAATCATAATGTAATGTGCTGGGTCACATATGCTAGGTCAAAATCTTTTTTGTCATTTTCTACGCCCATTTGTCAGTGCTCAATCAATAATAGCTATGTCTCCGCCCAATGATATACATAGGGCGTAGACAAACAAAAACATTGGTTAAAAGGGGAGACAACACTTATTATAGTCTTTACTTGTTCAGGATTTTTCAGAAAAGTCACCAAAACAAAAAAACGAGCACGGTGACACAAGTTTTTTATTCAATCATTAGATTCTTCATGAAAATATCTTTGTAAAAATATGTTTTTTGTTGCTCCAGTTACATTCTCTGATATGTTTATTTTGAATATTAATGTTTTTTTTGGCATATATTCGTTTGACTTAATTAGGATTTTGCTTAATAAATTGTGTAAATACGTGTTATTTCACTATTTTTTGTTTTTATTTATATCTCTGGTGTGAGTAGTATTTGTTATGAAAAAAAACTGTATTGCGTTTCTTGTTAATTTGTTAACAAAATCTGTGTTTGTTTATTTCAAAATTCTGCGATTTTGCAGTTTTTGACATCAAATAACTTTTTAAAAAGAACGGTGAGGTATTGTTTTTTTTGTCTTAGATTATAAGTCTATATTATAACATATTAAAAGATAAAACACTTTTGGACATATGCCGGTGAGTCAGGTACTACCTTAAGGGTCGATGGATGGTATTTTTCGTTTTTATTCAAATTTTGACAAAACATTCTGTAAGCAAACAGTGGAGGCGCTGAGCAGACGCCGCTTTCAGCGGTGTCTGGTCTTGGTCCGCACTGTTTGCCTATGTCCATAAAAAGAACGCTAGGCTCATATGAGTGACAGTTGACCTGATGCCGTTATATCGTCAGAACAGCCATTGCTGCCTCGTGTGAAGGGAAGGAATTCAATTTCAGTAAGCATTATGATTTGACGACACATTATCTACCTTTTCATTCGTCATTACTCATAAACACTTCAGTTACTGCCTTTGGCGTAGTTAGAATAGGCAACTATAGTACAAAAGCTATATTGATGTAAAGTGTAATGAACTTCACAGTTCAAGTTATTATATCTAGCAACTTCTCATTAAATTGGATCTGTAAATAAGTACAACAGTGTAAAAAATATTTCTGAACCATTTTTAAAAGTCGGGTCAAGGCCAAATACTTACATTTTGCAATAACTTAGTACGTTGTCAATATTTTCTACCAAAATTCATCTTGCATACAGAGAAACAACAAATATGAAACATATCAAACGAGGTCAGAAGTTGAAGGCCTGGGTCCAATCGCCTGGGTGGACTTAAGGGTTGGTACACCAAAACAACGCTGACGGGACAGCATACAAAAATAAACAATAAACATAAGCAACAAAAAAGATCCAAAAAAGGAGCCCCACCTTGGGACGGTTAGCAAAAAATCACTGGAAGGCTTAAACATTATTAATGGTACCAACCTCACCCTTAGTTCTGACGTGGATCATGTTCGCATGAAAGATTCCTAACTTAACGATGTATCATCTCCAAGTACATACATATCAAGATATGAAAATGAGATACAACATAAATAACAAAAAGGATCCACAAACGAATCACCGCCTTGGAACAGTCAGAAAAATCATTGGAGGGCTTAAACATGCTTAACGGTACTAACCTCACCAAAAAATAAGTGAGTATGATCAGGAAATACAACAATTACATACTGCACACCAACCCACGGCACTGTGAGGAAGAGCCACAGATCAATTAAATTAACAATACATCTGCAAGATAACACTAGCAAAGCAACCAGATTTCTCTTCCTCTTCAAGATTATTGCAAAACTAAAATGGACACAAAGTAATGCATAACAAAACACAGACAAACACAGAACTCATACACATGATGGGAAGTACATTAACCAATATATCAACATCAACAGTCAGTTTTCTGTAATCCATCCATTAGAAGAGAGTTTCGAAATTATCCCACAGAATCATTCTATATCTTCAAAGGCAAGTCAGGGGCTTTCGAATTGTTTTGAAAGGACAATGACTGATTGTCGGATAAAAAAAGATTTGATACTGGTGTAAACTAGTCATTTCGACACTTGTGTGCGAAGCAACTGTTCTGCCGTAGGCCTAAACTACGTTCTTTTGTCAGCAAACTAGATTAATTGACCAGACCATACTAGGCTAGGCCAGAAATTGTTTCATTCACTATTAAGAAATGCAACTCAAAGTTTTGAGAGTTACTGAGCACACACAGTTATTTCCCAGATGTCATATGCCTCATACCTGATGCAAACAGACTGGTTTGTTGATATAGACCTAGACCAGTGATCGAGAAAGTTTTACTATCACAAATGCAACCTGTGAAGGCACAGATAGCTGCGCATGATGTTAAAAGAGTAACTTTGTAGTGCTCTATATACTATAGATGAGGTGCGAAAGGTAAAGCGACTTTGGTTCAAAAGTGCAGTCTCAGTTGAGCCTTCACAAACATACACAAAGTGCGTTATCTATAAGTTGGCCAATATTCTAAAAAGACATAAATATTGCCAAATAAATTGGCCCGATACAATGCAAATACAAATAAAATCATTCCCTCAGGATTACAACATGTAACCAGCGTGAGATTCATAATCCTACACATCTGTTTGCTATAACTACAAAACAAAGTAGCGAGTCGATTTAGGACGAAAGAAGAATCAATTTTGGAAAAGTAGAATTTTGGTTAAATCTTCGGAAGGACTAACTTTTACTGAATGTATGGTTGTACCAACCTTACAAAATATAAACGTTCACTTTCCATTTTGATATTCACATATGCACAACATAATATGCATATTATATGCGTGAATATCCTTATCATTTGATACATAGCAAAGTTTTTGATATATTACGATTTCATAACACTCAATTTGTATATACAAGTAGAATGGATTAAACGCAATGTTAATAAGATGCAAAAACACATTATTGTAGTTCAAAATTATATAAAAAGTAAGTGAGTATGACCAGAAAATACCACAATCACACACTAAAGACAAACCCATGACACACGAGGAAGAGACACAGTCACGCGACTTCAAAAGGTAATTGATGATTGCAAAATTAAAAAGACGCTAAGCGCTGCACAACACAACAAAGACCAAACACAAAACCCACGCCAAACCATGAACTATGGAACAACAACAACAACAACAACAACAGAATCACCGCCTTAGAACGGACAGTAACAGAAACTGAAGATGGACCCAGCCAAAGAAAAACATCAAGGACTGACCCACTGATGAAAGTTTTAAACCGGGGTCGTCATTGAGTCTGAGGCCTGACCCTACCGTCGTGCAATTAAAGTAGAAACCATATCTATAAACCGTGATTGGGTTTACAATTAAATGATTATGTTTATGCTGTATTAGCCATATCAGCCAAAAAGTAATCAAGCCCTTTCTTTCTGATCTTTGCATTTTCGGTTCTGAAATTATTATGAGATCATAATCTCATAAACATGGAGGCTTCCGTCAGATAAATATTGGCAAAAACAAACGCTTACCCAAATATTCTCTTAATTTCTCAGCAGATTATCATAATTATTTGCCAAATAAATACTAAAGAAAGTAAGTGGATATGATCAGAAAATACCACAATGACATACTGCAGACCAACCAATGGCATCGTTAGAAGGAGTCACTTAACACTAACAGCCACAGTAGATCAGGAAGACAATTAAAGCATAGCAACCAGCTCTCTCTTCCCCATCAAGATAGATGCAAAACAAAAAGGACACTAAGTATTTCATAACAAGAAAATGATCAAACACAGAACCCCATAAACAATGAGAGCAACAATAGACAATGAATCAACAACAACATAACTACTTCCTTAGAACGGACAGTAGCCAAAGCCACTGGGAGGGAGGTGTCTTAAATATATATTATTTGTACCAAATCTTCGACATGGATAATGTTGATATTACAGCACAAAAAATGTTCAGCCCGCATGGAGGCTCCCTAACTTATGCAATGCATCATCACAGAGAAACGATCTAATAAAATTATCACACTCTATAATGAAACAACCATGACCCAAGTTGAGCCACGGTGGGCCCAGTCAAATATAGTGAGTATGATCAAGAAACACCACATTAACAAACCGCAGACAACCCCATGACACCGCGAGGAAGAGCCACTCAACCATCACGAGACACCAGGAAGACATTTTAAGCAAAGCAACCAGCTCTGTCTTCCTTATCAAGATGATTGCAATGCTAGAATGGACATAAAGTAACGTACAACAAAACATAGAACAATTACAGACTCCCACAATGGGAGTAACACTAAACAAAAAGTAATGTACCGGCTTCATCTTACATTTATGACAATACTGACAAAAGTAACCAGATTGTGTTTGTTTTGCACATGTTTCTTGGAGGAATAGCAACTGCTTTTGTAGAATGGCAACTAAGCTAATATTAGATTTGTATGATTACCCACTCGTATATCCACAATTTTTTCACAAAAGTTAATCTTCTAATGCCCCATGTTTTATTTTTGATACACCAAAAGTTGTTATCTGTGACTGAGAACACTGACTCAACTAATCATTTATAGATCTGAATCTATTAAAAATACAAATAAGATTTGAATATTTTTGGGTTTATTTACAATCAACAGAGCAAACATATTATGATATGAAAGAACAAGTCAACCGTGACCATCACCAGTAAATTCGCCATGTACCATATATGCTACACTTCACTTGGAGTTTTTTCTCATCTTTTTGACATTGAAAACTATGAGGCAGAAGGCAAGTTAATAACCATCATATTCAAAGTTTGATGTTGTTGCTCTAAAGTCCATGTCTCGTATATAATATATGACCTTTCCACTCACATTGACCTGGATTGATTTAGAAACGAGCATAAATCTTGTCCGTTGACCTTACCTATCCACCATTTATCATATTAAAACTTTTTCTTATAACTCCTTGTCTTGAACACTTGGGGGATTTATGGTTCAGAACTCATGATATGTTGCTGCCTTTTAATAATTTTATGGAAAATACCTCCAACAGAATCCATGTGCTATGTCTGTTCGCAACTTTGTCGCTAAATGATGTTCAATGGAAGCAAAGACAAATCCCAAACAAAAGTCACATTCCATTTTGTACCAGCTGCTTTCTTTCTAATCTTACCACGTCCCTTGTTGTAAGCTGATAATCCTATTTAAACACAATACAACAAATGATCAGTCTAATTTCTGTAAGAACGCGTATTTGATGATGTATCTGAATGCTTCCAACAAGAAGCATAACACATGTTTTATGGCGAAATAAGACTTGTATACGAAACTTAAACTGTAACGACCAGATTATTTTTTGGGTTAATTAAATAAATGTTAGCGCACGGTTTGTCGCTCTACTCTCATGGCGCACGAACTATAGATTGACAGATATGTTGTTTTTATCGTTTATTTTTGATTATTGGTAATTGTTACCCTGGATTTCCCATCATTCAGGATATTCGTGGCGAATGTCATTTTAGCAAAGAATATGATGCAGTTCCTTATACCATTATACTACAGTAAAATGCCTGTGAATACTCGTAACTTATAGGGACCTTTTCATAAATCGATTAACATGTGCCTTGTTAGTACATGGCCCTATCAGAAAGTCCCTGATTGAGGTGCAGCGTGTAGACACATTACAACGAGGCTGCTTCCGTGCTGCAGTTACAAACTGAAGCAAACTCCATGTAACAACGCGCTTATTTTTGTTTGTGGCAAAGATATAGACTCAGTAAACATCTACTACTGTGCCAGCCAAGAGAAACAGTGACGTCGTGCTTTGTTTACAATTGTTAAGTAAAACATTAACTTTTACACTCAAGTTGAGCTAATGCGAATCGATAGATCAAATCTATCGATTCTAAGTCCCTGCTAACTTTGTAAACAAAACATGAGGTCACTGTCACTCCTCGCTGACAAGACAGTAAAGGCGGGCAGATCGTATCTAAACGCCATTTGAATTGCGTTTAGCTGGCACAGGCCGATGCTGGCCTGACACTTTATGCTGTCTGGGCGATATACTTGTTTACTGCGAATAAGTCCGAAGCCTGTTATTGTTACTTTTGTCTTCAATCAGATCTGGAAGAGATGTTCCGAGATCACCTTCCGGTGTTATTTCAGGATCACGTTGTTTTCGAACCATTTCCTTTAAAGTTAAATTTTCCTCCAGCAAAACTTCGACTTGATTTCTCAGTTCTTTATTTTCCATTTTAAGGCTGTTGTCAGTTCTTTGTAATTTAAGAGTCGTGATCGCTTCTTCTTGTTCATCTCTTTCTGAAGCAAGCTCTGCAATAGCATATTAACATATAATATCTTATCGTACATTTGAGTGGTATTCAAATGTTTTAAATCAAATATTTCACAATGTACATCAATACACATGCATGTTGGTGCAATAATAAAGTTTTTGTATGGCTGTGTGTATTAACAGGAGATAATCCACTCGTTAAAGCTTGTGGATTATCCTCCCAAACATACGCACAAACCATATAATAACTTACACTTACACGTATACATGCAGACCTTGATTAAGTTATGTACACATGTCACGTCAGAGCCTTCTCTTCTCGCATACATAAAGTATGATAGAGTACAGGAAGGATTAGGCCTAGACTGATAGCAGGATACACAAGCATGGGTTAAAGGAGGCATTTAAGCATATGCAACAAGTACTAAATATTCACGTGCCGGTCCAAATATGCGGAAACATCACAAAGGCCCCTGTTACTCCTTGCAATGCATGTATTACTTAAAAATACAGTTTCATGGGCATGTTTGAATGCTTGTGCTATTTTGCAAAACAATCTATTCATCAAAATAGCAAATGCTTTAGAAGTAGATAAAACATATTTGACAGAATCTACATAATTAGCAAGCATTAAATATAAGATCGTCTGGGCAAACAATGTAGAGAGAAGCTTGTGTGCATAGCTTACTGATTGATCCAACTTAAATTAAACTTTCTGAATGGCCAAACGAAATTATTCTTGGCAATCAAACGACTACTGCTGGTAAACGTGAGTTGATAATGTAAGTTCTAGCTAGATAACTACGCATACATTTTACCCTGCTTTCTCCAGGCCTACACGCAGCCTTCTATATATTTGATCTCTGTTTTAGTTCTCTGGCTCATTTTACCGGGCCGCGTAGCGCAGTCGGTAACATGTCTGGCAACAGATGCGAGTCTGACTGCAAATCCAGGGATCGTGAGTTCGATCCCGGCCCGGTCCCATACTTTCGTAGAGATTGACCATGAAATAATTTCTACGGTCATTCTCCTCCTTCCGCTGAATCATTCATGAAGGGTTGTTGTCAGTTACAAGCGAAAGTATGTGCACGAAGTACTGGTTAACTGCTTGTTCAAGCTTGCCCAGGAAAAAGTGTGGTTAGGTGAACTGACCGTCCCGCAATGACCATAGCTGTTGACTTGGGACGTAAAGCAACAAAACAAACAAACAAACAAACATTTTGTTTGCATGCTAAAAGATGGCAGATATTTTATGTGTTAAATTACATCGGAAATAATAAGCCTTAGGACCAAAAAGGCAAAACACGAGCGTAAAACTATTTACCATTTTAAACAGAAATAAGAAAAAAAAACAATTACGCACTCATATCTAAAGACCTTCCGAATCAGCTCAGCATGCTTGCGGCAAGCAGAGTGAAATGAGTATCATCTTTAAACAGATATTAAGTGACATTAAGTTCATACGCTCACCTGTACACAGTTCCTCAGCAAGTTTCATTCTATCTAATAAATCAGCATTTTCTGCTTGGAGCTCTTCTCGCCTTTCCTGTTCCTCACAAAGACTTTGTTCCAACTCACATACACGTACAGTCAAACAATCCACCATGTCATTTAGGCTTGTCTATGGAAAACGGACAAAGCATAACTTAATCAAATCGCCCATACAAGTTCAATACATAGTGACCATTGCACGAGATTCCAGTACTTATATCATCATCAATCAGGGAAGGTTCAGGCGAATCTGCGCACATGCACAGATTCGCTAGAACCATCGCTGTTTAAACCATATAAGCATAACGTCACCACCTTTTGCATACAGAATGGTCTATTGAAATTTTCATAAACATGAAAACTATCACCCAACAACCCTTAAAAATAAAATGGACTGGTCCAATTGATCAAATTGGGAAATTCCATTCCGCTTAAATGGGTTGAGATGCGGGTTCCGACCAAGATTTGAACCTCTAGCTTTGCTTACTACTACTATAAGAGGCACTTGTGCACATAGGATAAGTATCAAACTCTCGTGTGCTGGTCCATATACGAGTATGTCGCCTATGGCAAAAACTATAATCTTGTAAACATCCTCTCAATTATCTGTAAAACAAACCCTCTGGACACGTAGTGAATCTTCATGATTTGAAAACATCAGACTCGGATAAACTGAGTATGTTCGTGAGAATAAGCGCAAAACCCCTCATGTACCCCTTATCTGGCCTATTGTTTTGGGAAGGCTTGAATTACATTTAACCATGTATATTGCGTCTGACTGTAATTTCATAATTTGCTATAATTAAAATTAATAATCATAATCGAGGTTACAAAGTGAGTAAGGTTGCAAAGATCAGGAATCGATACAATCAAGTACCACAACTGACCCAGGATACTAATGGGAAAGTGACGATTCACAGTCAGACACCACAAACGAGAGCCAAGAGGTCAGCCCTTTCCCAGCAGGTGACCACAAAGCACATTTAAACAGATGCGCACAAAGACATAGCAAACACAAGACAGAACAAAACATAAAAGATCCACAAAGCTCTTTTCCTGCTCAATTCAACTGAACACAAACTTTAGCAATTTTTGACGTTTAATACTTATTATCATAATGAATACCATAAGCAAACATTTATTTACTTTTCAACATTTTTGGTTTTATTACCATTTGAAACTAGAGCGCGCAGTCGATGGGGCGCCATCGCAAATCCCCACGCTAAAGTTTTTCACTCCACCAGCACGCCCCAGTCCAACCCCGGGGCATGACCTTGGCTACAGAATGAAATTTTTTGTTTCTTTTATTTGTAAAAACAGCCACAAAGTATAAAAATCTTTGCAATTGACATGTTAATGATATTTGTCCTTTTGACCTCGCCCCAAGGTCACCAGCTTGACCCTAGGATGAAAATGTTACTTTCATTTTGTTCTGCTCGTCATCCCCGTCGATTTGATACGCTACATGAACATGTTTGGAAAAAAATGTTTGACCCCCTGGGTACCCCCAGTGCCCCAAAGTCCCACCCCTGGGGCGTGACCCAGGCGACAGAATCAAAATCCCGTCTGATATGTTTTGTATCTTTCATTTGTGAGAACACACACAAAGTTTGGTATAAAAATCTTTGAAATTGACTTTGTAATTGAAATTAAATGATTTTTGACCTTTGACCTCTCCCGAGGGCCCCGCCAAAAAAAAGTTTGACGTTACACGCCCCATTCATGTCAGTAACTCACACACCAAATTTGGTTGAATTTCGTCCAATGGTTTAGGAGGAGATAGCATAACGGAGTGACGGACGGACGGACAGACGGACAGATGGACGGAAGGACAGACGGATGGCGGCGATTACAATATCCCCTTCCTTTTTTTAAAAAAAGCGTGGGGATAATCATGCTCAGTTGATTTGAACAGTTGAGTTGAGCATGAATAAAGTTTCATAACATTTGGGTCAGATGTCAACAGAAGGTCAAGAGCATCTACTGTACACAAAATATTAAAATTATTCATATAGATTTAATATTCTGTAACCGACAAAATTCTTTTATATTGTTAGCAATTAATTGCAATTGCCACATCAGTTGCCATTATGCTTATCTTTTACTCTGTATTACTGTCTGCATTCTGGTTCTCTACCTTGCGTTGGAATGAGTTGGTCTGCTGTCTGTAATTGAGGTATTTCCTGGTTAAGCTTTTATTTCTTGTTTAAGCATATTCTTATGTGAGCTTAACACAATTAACATATCTGTTGTATGTATGCCGTTCTTGAACCATAATACTTAACTAGGCTTACATGTTGTATTGTGAGCGTAATGTGTTTTATGACATAGTACATAATTGTCAGTATACCTATCTTTAAATAATCCGGTAAACGGGCCCTTTAGAAATAAAGGGATCCTGCAACATATGAAAGAAACAGAGCTGAGCCTGTTTATGAGAATGTTTGGAGAAGATAATAACTACCACGCCCCTAGCGCCAGCTAAACAGTATCCCGCTTTCTGTCAGAACTATTGATGAAAGACCAGAATATGAAATAAATATCCACGCTATATAGAAGGATATCTCTGATGTCACATTAATTATCTGTATATTGATAATGATGTCTTAGATATTTATCTACGCAAATTGTGGTGGTTCTGTTAATGATTCATTGCTTATTTTTGTTACCATTTTCTGTTGGATTTTCGTAAATGGTCCTTGCTTTGTTATGCAGTACTTAGTGTCGTTTCTAGTTTGAGAGAGAGAGAGAGAGAGAGAGGAGAGAGTTGGTTGCTTTACTTTAATTTATTTTTTTTATATTTGATATACCAGACCCCAAGGATATAAAACGTCTGTTATGCTCAACTTAACTGAGTATAAAATGTCTCAAAAACTAAAGTGCTGAAAAAATAAAGACTTTCCTCGATGGTGTATTTATCATTCTAATGAATGTTAACCTACCAACGGTTGTTGGCGTGTTATCATCTATGAGCGTGATAAAATGTCATGCTCATTTGATTTGAGTATGGAAATTGTGTTATAAACTCGGAATCAGTTGATAGTATGCCCCTACTCACCAAGTCTTGTTTGATGTGTCCTTTATAGTCTTCCATTTCTCCCAGGCGCATCTCAACACTCATTTCCCGTTTCATGAGTCTTCCTTTCTCATTCCTCAGGCACTTTATCAAGCTTCTAGCAGAATCGAGACCAGTCTTCAATTTCTTGAAAATGCTTGCTTCTCGTGTTGATGCACATAATGAGGCAGGTTGGTCATGTTCTGAATTTTCTGAGACTTCGTCAATCTGTTGAAAAGTACATGGAAACAGTTGTAGAAATATAGTGTTTCAAATTCAACACAATAACTGGAAACATCAAAATATAAAATAGTATGTTTACTATATAGCCTTTCCACTACCATAGCGTATGTCTGTGTATTTGGAGAGAAACACTTAGGTTTTAACTTTATTTCTTTGTATAAATACATTATAGTAAATTTACAAGCACTAAAATAAATTGTTGTTAATGTTATACAAAAGGGATTCAGAAGGAAGTCTATTGACTTTTGTGAAATGTATCCCTTAAGATGTATATGTGTTAGATAATAACCGTGATATGTAGCTGCTTAAGAACAAGTTTAACCACGAAGGAACAATGGATACAGATAAATATGACAATTGTTCTAAAGACACACAAGATGATAATTAATTAGAATATGCGTCATTTACTGTTCTTATTACAGCCGAAACAGCACAATACCAATCTTAACGGGGATATGATGTCACTGTCTATAGATTTTGTTTTATTGAAGAATACATCAGCTCAAGAATGTTACATTGTTAAAGACTTAGGAACAAGCGAAAGGACAATGAAAGCAAAATATAGATCAGTCAGGCAATGTTGAAACGTTAAGATTTGGTAAAGCAATTATGAACAGATGTAAATATATGGATAGTGTGTTATTCAGAAAGGTCTGCATTTCCTTGAGTCAAAATATTTCGATTTGGATTTCAAATGGTAGATATGCATGTAAGAGTGTACCTTCAGATAAGATTTATTGGTTACATTCAAAAAGGAAGTGGAAAGGGTCTTCAATTTCGTCGCAATTAGACAAATGCTTTCAATTATGAATTTGGAGGAGAGATGCAGACGTAAAGTACTACAGCTGTATTAAGCTAAGGTCGAGCCAGTATGACACATATTCATTTGCTTATAAAAGTGCTCTATATTTAATAGGTAACTACTCAAATTTTCTTTCATCAAGTGAGTTCGTATGGGCCTAGTTTCAGGTTCTCAATCAGCAGTTATGGCCCTTGATCTTCGGCCTAGGGCCTATACAGCTTACCACGGTAATGTATTTGGGCCAATACGTAATCACTTTAAAGACTGGAAACCCCTTAACCGATACTTTGGCAAACAGTGAAGATCCAGAGGAAATGCCCCATATGGCATTTCATCAGGAATTTGCACTGTTTGCTGAGACAAAACCGATCATTAGAGAAGATGTGTGTTATGGGATTTATAACCTTTGACCCTTCAGTATATACAATGGACCATCCTGATTTAACTGTATCAAACAATATGAAGAAGTCAATAGGTCTACAAAGGATTAAATACCTTCTCATACTTAGCTGTAATCTCATCGAGGATGTCTGAGAGACTGTCAAGATTATCCACTAGAGTCTCAGCACTTTCCAACACTCCACTGCTGCTCTTTCGTCTGGGGAGGTAACGTGGAGGATGGAGACTCATGTTACCACTTGCCATTGTCCTGCCAGGATTCTGAAAGAATAATAGAACTGCTGATTGTATTCATTAACTGTACGAATACTGGACCTAGGCAGGGAGTGACCTAAAAATCAGTAAGTGGGCGGAGCTTACTTGTAGCTACTGTCAGATTAGATTAGATCAAAGGTCTGATTAGGATAATAAGCAAATGTTAAAAACCATCGGCAGACGACACATATCAGGCTAAAAAGATACTGGAGTATTGCACCTCAAATGGAACACAGTTTTTCGTTTTTAAAATTTTACATACAAGTCACTTCACACTGAAAGTTTGTATGCACATAGAAATAGAAAAACCCTAACTAGATTTAATTTTTGACGGAGAATAATATCATATTTACTGCTCTGATTTCTTTTAAAAATAAGAAAATAGTTTTTGTTAGTATGAAAATACCCGTTCAGTACCCATTTTTGTACTGTCGGTGCAATGCACCTGGGATTGATATACCAGTATTTGTTCATCTATAAAATGTCCATTAGAGATTATAGCAGACGATTATCTTGTTGAAGGCATCAAATTGTTTTGCTTACGATGCAATCCAAGCTGCTTTTATAGGTCTTCGAATAATGACTTTTTTTTACATCATCATTTTTGTGACAAGGCTGGAAAAAACTAAAACATTATTGACTAGGCTGATAAAAGGCAACAAAAGCCAATATGTACAGTTAATGGCCCAGTTCCGAATCACTTTTACTTCAAGGCGTATTCCAAATAGTTGCTCTGAGTAAATAAGATTTCGGTTTTACTATTACAAAGCACTATCATTCCCCTAAACAATGAACCTCAATTTGTATCATTCGGACTCTGCTATATATCATACCACGGCTTTGAAGTAGGCCGCCAATTGGCCTAGTTGCGGGTCATTTGCCCAGTTTCGAATCACTTTAGAAATTCTAAGAAATTACCTTCAGTAGTACAGTTGCATTAAGGTTTTGACATTGTTGGCTAAATCACTACTTCCAATGACGAGTTTGACGCATTATTTTACCGTATTCATTGCAGTAAACTTGCACGGACACAGAAAGTAACCAAAACGGGCAACCATCGGCCCGCCAGCGAAACGTCATATAAATGGCGCCTCGTTAGCAGTCCGGTGATGACACGACATCGGTAGCTTTGTACTTTTCCAACCAGTAATCCTAAGATAATGTACAGCTTTGTGCTTTTCCATGCGGGAGGGGGTGGTCCGGACCCCCTGTACTCACTCCTGTGGATCCGCGCATGAATAAACGTCCTAAGACTATGAACATTTTACTACATGCAAGTAATACTTCCGAATATACACCCTGGCTAATGATCGAAAGGTTTACAGGTAAACTTGGTCTATTTGTTTGTTTGTTTGTTTGATTCTTAACGACGCATCAACCCCTGTGGGTCATTAGCGTCAGACGGTATTAAACTAAACATGATGAAGATGGAAAAAGTAAAAATTTATAAGATAAAATAAAAGGAATGATGTTGATGAGATTGTATAATGATAATTAGTTGAAATACGATTGTTGACAGGAGAGACCACGTACAATATCTGACAGTTTCAAAGAGCTATTCAGATAACTGTACATGTTCTCTAACTGAACAGAATACAACATTAAAAAAATCTGTATTATGGTCCGATACAAATATAAAACAAAACATGATTTTAAAAATAGCAATTAGATTTTGTTAAAAAGATTTATTTGTCTTAAAAATGTCATAATACTATCAATATGTATATCTTGAAATAATTCTTTCATGTTATCAACATGGAAGCAATTATTTCTTACTTGTGCAAAATCGCGACACTCCAGAAGGAAGTGACGTACAGAGAATGGTGCGTCGCAACCAACACATTGTGGCAGCTCTTCACCTTGTAGTAAGTATGAATGAGTGACTCTTGTATGACCTAAGCGGAGTCGAGCTAAAACTACTTCTTCTCTTCTAATGTTTCGAACAACTGATTGATATTCACCAATAGTTGGTTTGATGTCAAGAAGTTTATTACCAATGCTGTTATTCCATGAAGTTTGCCATTCTTCCAAGATATATTTATTGATAGATGGCTTAAAATTTGGTCTATGAGACAGTGTAGGGTTGAACTAGATCAGATAGCTGCTAGAGGCGCATTCTAATCAGGATCTGCACCGTCTGTCATTTGACGCATCGCTTTGTGATAAAGACACTAACATTCACTTTTTCGGAGTATTTGTTTTCTATTTTTGTGACATTTTTATTTAACGTCTGCGCTCATTTCCATTGTTATTTAGCGCACGCATAAACCAACACGCGTTGTGAGAGTAAACTGCATTTGTAACCACGGCCCCACCCACCAACACCGGTCGACACACGTGATACTGTAGCCGATAGCGGGGCCATGGTAGATGTTTGAATGGTTATAACGTCTTGACCCCTCCCCCCCCCCCCCCCCACACACACACACCACACACACACAGAGTACGGGGTAAAGGTCATGTTTTTTAACATTTAAAAAAGACGATCAACGAAATCTGCGCCAGTAAAAAGAAAAACAACATAGAAGTCAAAATTATGTGAAAAAGTTTCAGCATTCAACAAGTTTAACACTTTCACTGCCAAACGCGACTGTAGTCGAATTTACCGTTCACTGCCAAACCGCGACTACAGTCGAAATTTAAAGGCACAGTTGATAGCTGTCTTTTTTTTTAAACCGTTATTAGGAAAGCAACTCTTTGTTCTTTATTTCAAAATGTTTAGGGGACATAATAATATCGTATATGGGGGTATGTGCAATTTTCTGTACAAGAATGGACTTTAAACAAATTTTTGTAATGTCATTAGACTTCGCCGAAATCAAAAATATCGAAAACATGTCCATGGGGATGATATACAGGATGCATTAAGTCCTTCAACTGCTATAGTTTGATATATTTCTGATGAAACAATATATCAGAATAAATCCTGATGTTTGATACTTGATGTAGATTAATGTTTTATCTAGTTTTTGCATGAAATAGTTGTTTAAATGCAGTTTTCATATTTTCAACATGGCTCCCAAAATGGCCGCCAAAGCTCACGTGACTATCTTTTTTATTATTGTATCAAATAAAAGTTTTATATATTAGCAACACTCTGTGAAAGTTTCAGAACGATAAATTGAATGGTTCTGGAGATATTCTGTGTTGAACCCATAAACTCTCAATATTCAGGAGTCCTTGAAACATGCTTGGCACTGAGGTATTGGTTTTTTGAGGGGCCTGGCAGCGAATGTGTTAACTCTAAATTCTGATTTGGCTCTGGTCTCTACCCAAGTAAAAACTCTGTTATACATAGTTGGGCAAAAAGCAAGGGAATCATCCGACACAAGTATGTCCTCTGGTGTGGAGTGAGGCATATACCTGGGCACTGGAAAACCAACAAGACGTTAGCCAGGAGGATGTAGTGCATAGTCGGATCCAGAGGGGGGACAGGGGGTCCGGACCCCCCTCGAAAATCACAAAAATATAGTTTTTTTAGCAATACTGGTCCCGATCCCCTTGAAATCGTAAAGCTACCAAGCCAGCTTTCAATTTTTGGCCATAATCGGTATGCCAGTGAAACGCCATTTGAATGGCGGTTCGCTGGCGGGCCGAAGATGGCCCGCTGATAGTGGTATTTGGATAATTCCTCCCCCATCAAACTAAAAAAAAAAAAAAAACGTTGTCAAGGTTGGACCCCCTCTGACAAAACTTTCTGGATCCGCTCATTAAGTGGAACCTTACGATAAGTGATGCATAATTAGGACAATGGGCTCATACCAGCTAAAGTTAATTGGGAATGGGACTGATTTAGAGTCCCAACTAAAGACTTGAATTGCCCGGTATCGAGCTCGGGATCCCTGGTCTGCTAGGTCTACACCACATGTGCTGAGAGAGAGAGAGAGAGAGAGAGAGAGAGAGAGAGAGATGTGGAGAGAGAGAGAGGGGGAGAAAGAGAGACATGCAGACAGACAGGCATATACATATAGAGATACTTAGAAAGACAGACTGATAGACAGGCAGACAGACAGAGAAATTCAACAGACACACACAAAGGCATACTCCTCATGTATACGTGGATCCAGGGAAGACAGAGCCCTCCCACCCCTCGCCAACCCCTGTAAAGTCCCATAGCTATACCCCTAAAACTCAGACCATTTTCACACTAATGCTCTCTAGAGCTACCAAGGCCATCAAATGGAGTTTCGCTGGCGGGCCGATGACGGTCCGCTTTTCTGGTATTTGGATACTCTTTCCCCTCATCAACTAAAACGGCATGAAATACAAAAAAAACGTTGTCAGAGTCAAAACTTTCTGGATCCCCGCGTCTGCGGAGAGAGAGAGAGAGAGAGAGAGAGAGAGAGAGAGAGAGAGAGAGAGAGAGGATATGGTGTCCGTGAAACTTTTTCACATAATTTTGACTTCTATGCTGTACAAACAGCTGAGCGCGTGTACGTTATTGTTATGTGACGTGAAATAAACTTGTGTTTACACACTGATTCTAAACTGGGCAAAACATTGACAATGATTACACGGCTATCACGGAACCAAAAACAGAATAAAAGTTCCGTTTTTTCTTGGATGTGTTTTAATAATTGTTGGAAAACATGCTGAAACCGAAAGTTTGATAAAAATGCATTTCAAAAGAAAGCATTTTTCGGAAATATGCAGTGACCAGATACTGACACGTGTGAAAATATACCTTCATAAAATGGGTCATGGGGGAAAATTGTAATTATTTTCACCAAGCAGATAACTTATAGATATTTGCTTCCACTCACATACAGAGGGATAATTATACAACAAAATCAAACCAAAATATGTATTTTAAATTTTACCGCTGATGTGTAGTTTGCAACGAAACTATGACGTGATTCGGAACTGGGAAAGATTCGAAACTGGGCCATTAACTGTAGCTTCATTTAAAACCAGCGTACAGGGTTGGTGCAAACTTCTTGTCATTTTGGGGCCTGATATATGAATACAAATTACAAAGAATTCTAAACATATAATAATTGAGCCGCGACATGAGATTTCCAACAATGTGGAATGTGCGACCAGAAAGGCTCAGACCAGCCTGCGCATTAGCGCAGTCTGATCAGAGCCGTTTCATGTCGCTTGAATATTTAATGACTGTTAGGCTACAGACTGAAAACCATTTGGAGTGTGTAAGCTTAAAAGGAGGCTACACAGGCTCGTCTGAGTCTACACTTGTCAAAATACCACATTGTTGGACATCACATGTCGCGGCTCATATTTTGCCATCTTTCTTGAAAAATGGCAATGATAGTAAGGTAATGATGACCTTAAACATAAAACATTACGTACCGAGTAAACAGTGTTATTCCCCATGACACAGTGTAACACTTACATGGTTACAATTTTCAAATGTTTAGATTTTTCAGAACGTCTTATCAGTTGCATTATTTAAATTGCGCTGTTATTTGGCAGCGGTCAGCACGAACAGGTAACTATTTTACTGATAACCCATAAACAAAATACATGTATGATACACTGTAAACCTCAGTACATATATGAGACCCGATACGCTTTCAAAATTTTTTGACGTTAGATGGCTTTTGAATCCATGTCTCTACAGTTTTCACAGGAACATGACTGGTACTTTTATACAATCTTTTTATCTCATTTTGCATACATATGCATTCCAACATTCCTAACCAAACCACAGGAACTAGTCACAAACCCTTAGAATTAAAAAAATAGCCCTATATATATTTTTAGAGTTACACGTCTTCATTTTTTTCTAAAAGTTTGTGACTAGTTCCTGTGAACCAAACCACCTTTTGTTGATAGGCGTTGGTTTGCTGAGCAATTGTCCAGCCTGTTGTGGTCGGTTAGTAAAAAATCATCATAGCTCTTGAACCTTACGGGTATTTGGACCACATTTTGCACACTTATTTATTTTAATATTGTCCAGCAACTGGTTGCCGAGCATCATTTTGGCCGGTCGAGATATTTTAGTGAAAATGCTCATGACTCTTGAAGTGCAAGGTATATTTTAGATAAATCATGCATACTAATACATTTTAACATTATCGAGACACAAGTATGCAGAACGGTGATGAGGTTTTGCCAAGAGTTTTGGCACAAAAAATTACTTGGTACAGCCTAATCACCGTTTTGCATAACTGTGTCTCGATAATGTTCAAATGTATTAGAACCCACTTTCGTACGGAACGTATTTCAGAACAGCTGTGCTGAAACACTCAGTTCGGCTACTCAAATATGTTTTCAATTTAAATACCTAGAGTTTTATTCTAATTAGCAAACATTTAACGTAGGTCGTGCATATTAATGTCAATTTATCAGTCATTTTCATGCAGTGATATGCCCCAATCGTGTGGTTCGTGGTCGCAGATTATGGGCGATCCGACATCGACCCCTCCCATTGCCTCGCTTGAAATCTACTTAGGAGAATTCTCGTTATGGTTTAACCTGGTGTCCATTCCTGTTAATATGAGTGTATTTGATAACATCTCAGATGTTTTTGTCCATTTGGCAGACTATCATGATTTTCACTACCCTGTACTATCAAAGTTGTATCATCAATCTATATAAGCACAACAGTTTAATCGGATTACATGAATAAACGAATACGAGACCTTGAAGTATTGTCCCATGACATTATCGGAGGCGACAGCTCTTTGATTGTACCGGGTACATCAAAGATACAAACACCAATAGGGATGTACCAGTTAACTAAGTATCGTAAGGAAATTAATACGTCTATTTAATTAATGTTATAAAACATAATGTGTAAATATAAAGATGTCATTTCAAAGATACAAACGTCTTATCTAAAAGTAATTTATCTAAAAGTAATTTACTTTTAATCGTCACATATAACTGGTTTTGTGACATTGATAAAGAAAACGCTATCATATGTTTCCTAAGGCATACTGGTACATACTACGTAACCTGGCTTGAAACAGGTTATTTTGAGTTGAGTTGAGTTGAGGTAAGGACTCCCCACTCCAGAAGCACTTGGACCCCCTCTGTAATATTGTTGATGATTGAAAAATCTGGGTCCGCGCATGGGTCTGATAAATGTTTAAGTGCAGCTTATTAGAAGTCTCTCCAAGCTAGTTGGCCGTATTGGTTCACACTACTACTGTAGAGAAGATCGCACTTTCTTAATTCTCATTCTCATATTCGTACATGCAATTAATTTTGTTGATAACGGTGAGCTGTCTGTTCTTATGTTGAGAATAAACTACTACTACTACTACTACTACTACTACTACTACTACTACTATATATATATATATATAATCTGGATTTGGATTGCGTTCTCGGCATATGCCCACACAACGGTCATTTTGTCCCTTTCTCTATGAACATAACTATGCGGTATAGCTTTACGCATACATGTACATTGTACCTTGACACCTACATCTACATGCAAGTTAGGCTCCAAGTACATGAATTTTGCGTCAAGAGTGACCAAAACTTCGAAAATGCAGACCGATGAGTCGTTACCGATATCAGATAAAAAATTAACCCATACATGTATCAAGCACTCGGTTTTTTTTTGCATTTTTATCACATCCTTTTGGGCCTCAAAATAAAGATATGAAAACTCGGAAAATGATATACATGTACCCATCGGAAATAATTAATACCTATTTCAGACAAAGCTTTGAATTGGGCCTCGATGCCACAAAACCTGTCTTCAGAGTTTCCGAAAAAGCGAGACTAAAACCAGTCTCCTCAGCTACAGAGACTAACTAGAAAATTGAAATTTCACCTTTAGCAAGTTTAGATTATTATATTTTCCTAAAAGCGATTAACAAAGGCGCTGATCAGTCTGCAGGCTGGTTTGCGCCTTTGTTGTTTGCAAATTTTCTCCCGTCGAGGCTCAAATATACTTGGCAAATATGCAAGAATCCATCTAACCACTTCTTGCAGATTTTTGAAGTAACATAATCGTAATTTGTGATGGTGGCGTCGTACTCCACAAAACATAAAGCTATGGAGCCGTCGTCATAATCTCCTCGCCTTGTAAACCAGGTGTCGCAGGTTCGATCCCTGGCTTCGTCAGTCTTTAGAGTAAGATTTTAATATGTGGCCCAGTATTAAGTTTTCTTTTTTGCAGATGTTCATGAAGGTATTGACGCCATTAGATCAGTTCTATGCGTCAGTTTCATAAGTCCTGAAAACGTAAAGGTTTGATTTGGCTTTCTTGGCGAAACTCTTCTAAAACGAGATGCTTACAGATACGTGTGTTGGCCTATCTGATTTATGGGGTTTATCGAAAGTTACATTGTCCAATAAATAATGCATCAGTAGTTATATATTTTGTTTAAATATTTATGCATCTATCATCACGAACAGTGCAAAACCTGATTAGAATCCGCATGACATATGTGAGTTTGCCTACGGATGATTCAATTAGGGAAATCATTAGCTAGTCTCGATATTTGTTAGTTTTCTTAAGAAAAGTGTACTTGTGCTTCGTGAGATAACTGAACTATTGTTTAGAGCTGTCTAAAAGTACAAAAAACTCAAGCAACCAACCTGAAGATGGTAATGATTCCTTTTCCTCTGTCTTCGACCTCACTTAGTGACGAGTTAATATGATTATAATAAGGAAACAATAAATGAAGCTTGTCACAAGAAAACCTCACGTTGGTGTTAACAAAAGAGATTTAACAAAATTCTTGTCTGCACAACCGGGTCACATAGAATCTAGTAATTTCAAATTTAGCGAGTTTAAGTAACATAAACTTTAGATGTTGAACATCAAAGTTGCGGATCAGTCTGCGCGGTGCGCAGCCTGATCTGCGACTTTGTTGTTCGAGTTAGCAAAGTCAGAGTTTCTCATGATATCACTCAATTATTACTGTCACCTGGCTGTATAACATTGACGCAGGTCGTGTTTTGCTAGTCGGTACAATCAGCCCAGGGCGTTATTTACATTGAGCCTCTAGGTCAGGGCAACTGTTTCAGAGTTATGATCCAGACACGTCTTGGTAGGACATTAACACTGATTGGATGCAATGCAATTAGTGATTTATGTTTAACACACAATTTGTTATAAATTTCAATTTGAATAATTACGGAAACTGAATACATTATCAGTAAAGCGGGTTTTTTTTATTCAAATTAACAATTTCACTGTCAGTCAAAAACGCAGCTGAAAATGGCGTTCGTCTGCAGGTTTTCGATTAAACAGCTGATTACATGTAATACAAGTTTGGACAAGATCAGACTGCTCCACGCAGAGAAGTAAGGAAGAAGTCTAAGATAAGAAATTGATACAATCAAGTAGCACACCTGACCGGAGACACCCTATGGAATAGTAACAAAATAACAAGGAAACCTCATATATTATAAACGAGCCACGAGAACAGCCCTTTCCCAGCAGATGCTCACAAGGCTGCAAGGAATATAGACCAGACAGTATAATAAAGACAGAACTAAATGATATATATAAATCACCGTCTTGGAACGGTCAGAAAGAAAGCCACTGGAAAGCGTAAACATGTTAAACGGTACCTACCCTACCCTTAGTTCTGAAATGGATCCAGACACACATGGGAAAGTGATAAAACACGAGAAAACACAACACACAAGAAAGCCAAAAGATCGGCCTTTTCCAAGCAGGTGAGTACAAGGTTGCAAGGAACAGAAAAGACAGTATAACAAAGACAAACATAAAACATAAATAACAAAAAGGATCCACAAAAGAAGCACCGCCTAGGGAAACGGTCAGCAATAAATCATTGGAGGGATTTAACATGTTTAACGGTACCAACCTCATCCTTAATTCTGATGTGAGTCCGCCCATTGCATGCCCAAAACGTAGAAGTTGAGGGGCGCATTGCTTTCTGTTTGTTCGTCTGTTCTTCTGTTAGTCCGTCCGTCCTTCCGCAACATATTTTGATTCCCCGTAGGCCTACTGGTTTTCATGTTTGAGTTATCTCCTATTCCATACTTATACCCGTTTCATTAGAATAGTGTAGCAATCCTGTTCGCAAGATATTAAGCTAGAGTCTTGTTATTTTATGCTGACTTAGGCTGTTGGAATAAATTAATGTTGCTTGAGTCATGCCCCTTTTAGACTTTGGCATGTTTAAACTTCGCACTCACCAAACCTAGAATGCTAATTTTTGGTATACTAAGATAATACGATTATTAGCGTATTTCAAAGAGGCTGACAATTAAATTTGCATTAATTTATGACATAGTTATTGTCCCCGATTCCCTGATTCACTTAGACCTTGTTGGCAGGGAATTTCAGCTACAGTCTTAAAACATGGTTTTCACCATTTGCTTTCACTGCGGAGCAGGGGTGGATTTCATAGTTTTAAAAAACTGACCTTAATTTCATACAAGCCTGGCTTCAATATATTTACTTAAAATCAAATAATTTATGACTAATTATTGTTGAGAACAACCTGGGTATATGTCTGCAATTGTTATTCATAAAACATGTTAAAGAGAGATGAATACTTTGCAGAAAGCGTGCAATGCTGGGGCTAGTTTTTTTTTTATTATCATAAAACGGGATTGTTGTGTATTTCAAATCAAGATTGTTATATATCAGAAACATACACTGTATTTTCGTTTTTGAATTCCGTGTAGTTAAATTGTTATGATGACATTTTTGACTGCTTGTCTACATTGACCTGAGACATATGAATATTCAATGACCTTTCTTCCACAACTTCGTTTCTTTCTTAGTATAACCCAACAGGGCGCACAGTCGGCTACATGTCAATGTTGTGACTAACCTGTTTATCCGCACAGTTTTGCTGCTCTTATGTACATGCTATGATAGTAGATGTAGACCGGAACCAAATATTAATGTCCCCACTAGATAGCTACGCATGCATAATTGAGCAGTTAATTTGCATACATATAGTACCAACATATCATGAGGTGGCATCGTCGCTTAATGTGTTAAAGCAAATGAATCATTCTGGGAAACATCGATTTTTGAGGCGTCTCGTCCCGATCTACACCGTTTGGTTCAGTCCATGATGTTGGCAGCAAAGCAAAATAAAAATGTATTAAACTTACTTTTTTAAGAAGTTGTTAATGTTTATTCCTAAGGCAGATCCTTTACTACTGAATACTACATTTAACTGTATCAAACTATATTCACCGTATTTCATCTAAATACATGTATAACTATGCTTACATGTTGTACAGTATAGAAAAAAGTCAACAATGAACTTTCAGATGAAGGGCACACTTTCAGCAGTGTCTACACTTCTTGACATGGCTAGTTTTACTTATGTAACTCCTGCTGAGAACATTCGACTCAGTTTAACACAAAGTCCACAGGATTAGAGTTTTTGCCTTGAATAATCAGTATTTTGAGCTTTAAGTAGCTAGTTTTCTCATATTGTTTTTACCAAAAATTCTTCCGCATTTCAGCTGGGTCTTCCCCGTTTGCCAAAGTACAAATTAACGGGCATCAATACTTCAAAGGGTTAATATATTCTGAAATCAATGTGTCACAATTTTATTCGAATTTAGCGATTTACGGTAAATACAGTATGCGGAAAGGAAGTAACAGTTAATAAAAGCTATCAAAATGTTTGCCCGAAGAAAAGATTTTATATGCGCAGACAGTCTTGTATTGTACGCCTAATATCTAAGGTTCATTTCGTATCTTTGTGGTTGATATAATCTATCAAAATTCATTATTAAAAGGCTTAATGACAATAGCTGAAATGCATACATTGTGTTAATGAAAACATCCATTAATTGCCATCCTCTTGAAGGATGGCATAATAGTTGACTAGTTTGCAACCTGTATGGTAGCACCGGCTAAGTGGTGTGAAACGAGATAGCCCTTTCTGTGAAAATTACCTATACGAGGGCTGTATCATATATTGCATCATGGTGTCACAACACTAAAATGACCCGCCAATACTATCACTTTCGTTTGAAGCAGCTTTCAAATGGCTTCTGTACTTTTAGTCAGTAGACGAAAACGTACTTTAGTCAAATGCTGAAAGATGGCAAGCATTTGAAAAGCTTATACTTGTTTTGGTTTTATAATTTTCTAAACAGGTGTATAGGAGCCGCTGTGTTGTAGTGGATAAACCGCTTGCCATGTAAACCAGTGGTCGCAGGTTCGATTCCCGGCTTCACCAGTCTGTCGGATGAGACTTTAAGCCGTGGCCCCGTCTCCATATGATCTAAGCTGTTGGTGGGACGTTAAACACAAACACAACAATAAACATTTGTACAACCGAATGAAATGTATAGTTTTGCACAGATTTCATTTTTTGTACATTTTCCCGAGAAAGCTCAAGTAGTGTGTTTTCTAAAGATGTTGGAGCTTGTGGTAGCTAAATGCAATCCCGATTCACTGTAAACTATAGTTACCTGATATTTCTGAGCCTGATATGTGCAAATCCAGTATTTTACTATAAACTGCCAGTAATAAAATTGTTAAGCTGGTATTAACTATTTCCTTGCTAGCGGCGACTTTTCTCCTCTGCTGATAGCATTTGCAAACAGTTTGTTCCAGATCTCGATCCAAGCCGTTCGACACTCTGATGGTGTTCCTGATTTTTTGATTTTCTTTTGAAAATGTAATTTTGAAAAAATATCAGCGGAGACAACAACAAAAGCATAAACAATTACTTAGCATGCGAAGTGTTAAGATTCAATATACGGGTCACATAAGACTGTACAATAATGTACCATTTCATTACTGTCAACATATCCTGAAGTTAAATGTTTTTATAAAACCTAAATAATAGTACGCTTACAATAGTATTACTTTAGGCAAAAGTTCAATGTCCTTACAAGATTATAAGAAATCTATCATGAGTGTGAGTGTGAAATAGAAAACCCCGTCTCGAACTACTGATAATTAGAAATGAAACCTCTAGTCTCTAGGACTTCGAATTTACGAGATTTGACTTTACTGTGAGCTAATACACACGTGGTATCAGCAATATGATATTTGATTAGCATATTAATACATTGTAAAGCAAAAAATGAAATCACATTTATTTTAGAAACTACTGCCACGTTGTGTTTTACAAAATAAGTACAGATGTCTTACCTTTTGATGCTAAACGCATTTCAAATTTGTTTCGGGTGATACATACTCATACTTTAATGGTAAAACTGTAGCAATAGTTAGTTTTTTCTCAATGCAGCAAAGAGCAATTGACCAGCATACGCATATGTTGTCACTATCCACGCACTTTAATTTACAGTATACCGTAAATAGTACACGTACGTCCTTACATGTACTGAATTATTATTGTTTCCTGAATAAAATAACGAGTAACTATACAGATATGCGTATAGAAACGATTCCTATGTGCATCTGGCAAATAAACGCCCCAGCTGCTCCCTTTAATATCACACGCCCGAAGTTCAAACGTGAACGACCAGACACTCAGAACAAGCTACCCGACCACTTCACTCGCGAAAAAGAGTCAAACAGCCAAATAAAGTAAAACGCATAAACGGATCATGCGATACCACTAACATAATTATGATATTAGCCATTTTGTCTGCTAGTGTCGTCTAATGATAACCAGGCCCGATCTGGATCCAACTGTTTTACACTATTATGGTATACCTGAAATATTTTTTCTAAAAGGAAATTTGAATGAGAAAGATCAGCAGAAGACAAAAAGCAGCGAATAGCTCAGAGATCATGCGACCACCCAGTAACACCTAAAAGCGGGCCACCATCGGCCTTTCAGCGAACATCATTCCGGTGGCACTGTATGCTGGCTAGGCAATTTGTCAGGTAATATGCACTACAGAACCATTTTCATTTGTCTCGAAGTCTGAATACATAGTTCATAATTTGCTTCATTTTCGTTTGAACTTATTTTCCAAGCAATCGTTAAATATTAAAATCCTCGGTTCAATCTATAATCTTCCGTTCACTGTCCGTTCACTGACACCTAGTATATAGTTATTGTATTCCATTTATTTGATCATAAGATTAGACTGCACGACCTACGTCACGTTTGCCTGGCAGCTAATAAATAGAAAAAAGAAGCATGTCATTATTTAGTTATATTCTAACACACCTCGCCTATATAGCCAATAGTTAAACTCAGTGATTTATTAATTGATAAACCACTGCACGGACTGCGCACGGGTCGGCGTGACGTCATTCGGTCGCTCAGTTTGATATTTATGCTGCTGTCTATTACATAAGGCATTGTAACGTTGACAATAGACGGCGTAATGTCGTTTTGACAACAATTGGACGTTCCAAATGTACGTAAAAATACGCGTTACAGTTGCGGGAAATTCTGACAGTCTGTTCAAGATGACGGAGTCGTTATTGACTGTGAAGGATTCGTTCAAATTATTATACAATTATTGACTTCAATGAGGTAGACATAAGGATTTATCTACCCGAAAAAGTGATAATTCACCGAGGCCGCTAGGCCGAGGTGAAAATCACTTTTAAGGGAAGATAAATCCTCATGTCTACCGAAATTGAAGTCAATAACTGTTTTGTTATATGACTTTTCAACTTAGAATGAAAATTTTCTTCTTTCACTTTTGTTGTTGAAGTCAACTTTCAACCTAAGGACTTTCTAACAATTTTTTTTCAACTGTTATTAAAATAATTTAATGTAGTATTTTGCAATTTGAAATGTATATTAATTCTCTGAATGTGGAATGTAAATTTAACCATAAAACTTTTTTTTACATTTTGTTTATTCAAACAAAGATAAATGAACAAACAAAACATAACAAAACAGTTGTTAAAATTCATGAAAGTCTTTAGTTTACCTGTTGGGATGTCATACAGCAAATCATGTCAATTTCATGCAGCACATGCTACTTTTATACTCAGCATGCTATTTTTAGCTCTCTAGAGGGTGATATTGCAGAAGTGTCAAAAATATTAACTTCTGGAAACTAGTTTGAGCTGGATTTCATCCTATATCACCTTCTGAGCCAGTTTAGACCAGTTTTCAGGTAGACATAGAGATTTATGAAGACAAATTGGGCCAATCAGGAGACAGGATTCTCTCCAGTCATATAACAAATATATATATATATATATATATCACTGTCTGTCGGCCAGTCATAAGTGGATAAGTCATTCGCGCTTCGTGCTCATGATTTATTCATTTAACGACTGACCGACAGACATTGATATAATAAGCAACAAATCGAGCGCGAATCTTTTTCTTAACTAATTAACATAGTATTAATAAAACTTATGAAATAACCATGAATAATATAGCAAATAAATGTACCAATAATAAGAAGATAGAATATTAAGAGTTGGTACATGTACCAACATTACTCAGTTAGGCAAAAAACGTAAAGACGGACAACAGGGTTTCCGCTTACAACATAGAAACGATATTCAAAATTGCTAGTATTCGTTAAAAAACAGATAGGCGACAATTGCAAACAAACTATTGACAATGAAAATCGTTTTACCGCTGCGGTTATTTGTTTAGAATTGCTCTGGAAAAACAGATAAATCTAAAATGAGACGATAACATACTTTAAAAAAGCGAGTACATGTATGATCTTTAAATACCACAATCACGCACTACAGACTAACCCATGACATTAGTCAAACATGGACTGCTTAAAATAAACGGGATAGTTTAATAGTTCAGATGCTACCAAAGGGAAGGTAAAACTATACGAGACCTATGCAAATACAGCTCTAGAAATAGATGCAAGTATCACCAATCATAAAATGTCATTGTTTTGGAGGTTTTCATGTTAATGCGATAATCATGACGCTAAATAATAATTAATGCACCCACCAATGGAATAAGTGTTAATCAACAATAATTGCTTTGAGAAGGGGACACGAGTTCGACTATTTCAGCCTCAACAACAGAAAGGTCAGCAATGACGTAGACTGAGAATGGCAGCAGAGGGTTTAATCACCATATTTCGATTTTGATTTGAAGTATTGTCGCATGCTATGCTCATGTAATGTTAATTCTATCGCAGACACTAGGAGTTAATTGTTAAGTACAATGTTGGTTTGGTAACTTTGCTGCAACAGGGCAGAATGACATCTCTGACCTAAGACTTTAATCAGTCGGTTGCTGCCTGATGCTTGTTTTTGGCCAGCCACACATAGGCTCAACAAGGGTATTCTTTAGCCCTGACTGTCCTTGAGCGAAGAGCCAGTTTCTTTGTTTCACCATAATAAGTTCTATTTATATGAATGTCTCCCTGTGAGGATTCATTGGATAAGTTAGAAAGCCTCCATGCAAGCTAAACAAGTTTTGTCTTTTAACAACAACATAATCTAGGGCGAAGATTTAGTCAGTAAAATATGTTACAACATTGGAGTAGGCTGCTGTGACAGCGACCTACACCAATGGTGTAACATATTTTAACAGGAGAAGCCGATGAGTCCCTGGTTATTAATTCATTGTTTGATGTTGCCCCAGTTGTGCGTGTGTGTTGAGTTGGATCTCTGGTTTATAACAATCCTTCAGTTATTGCAATCATCTTGCTGCTGACGAAAGAGATCAGTGATTTACTTTAATTCTGTTCTACCGGGTGTGTGGCTGTCTGTGATTTGTGTCTCTTCCTCAATGTGTTGTGGGTTTGTCTTTGGTCTGCGACATTTCCTGGGCAGGCTCGTGTGTTAATATTGTACCTAGGCGCATCATTAAAACGATATATTTTATCATTCTTAAAGGATACTATATTTGTCGCTTTGGATATTTTGGATCTTGAGTTTGTGCGGCAGTATGAATTCAACAGTGTGAGGACACAACAAAGCATTTGACTACTTATCTTTGCCCTCTTTCTTACTTTAATATTTAAGACAGTTTAAGTCCAATGTGAAGGAGAAGTGTAGACAGGCGTTCGTATTGTTGTTGATAACTATTATTCTATGTTGCTTTGTACTTGCCATTATGTGTTGTAGTTATTACTCTTCTTCAGCTGCAGGATTTTGCTATACATATATTTATTGTTGCACTTATTGCCATTCGAGCTTAAAGATGCATAGTCTGTTGTTTTTTGAAAAAAAAATGTTTCTATTTTTCAAGAACACAGTAAAAAACTAAAATTCAGGTATACATTTTACCAATTTCGCAAATCTTTATAAATTTACAGTATCAAAACAACAACATTATGTTAAACTTCAATGTCTATAATTATTGGAGGGACGCAAATAATTACCAACAAGAGAAAAACACCTGGTTTTATAAGATAATTCACTTTTCCATGCAGTTTTCAGCTATAGTGAACCGATTTATTGTTAAAACTTAACTTAATGCTGCTTTTACAATGATTTAAAAAGAAAATAAAATGTTTTAAAAAATGTTCATAGTTGCAGATTTAGTCTCTTTAACACTTTTTACATTTATTTTACAAATGATAGAATTGCCCAATTCGACAGAAAATTTGGGAACCTCAAACATTAATAGACTATTAAAAGCATAAAAAAGAAAGACTACCTCTCTCTCTCTCTCTCTCTCTCTCTCTCTCTCTCTCTCTCTTGTACTGTTATCCAAGCAAGTGGTATACCTCAAACATTATAATTTGTGAATGTTCTTAGAATATTATCTTTCCAAATCTTCGAATTATCTCCACACACTTGGTTCTTTATAATGTCCCTTATTCCCTCTCTTTTTTTACCCCCCTCCCTCTTCTCATAAATTGTTTCTTAAGCCACTATGTAAAACATTTTAAGGTATGATCATAATCAAGTATAAAGTTATACATTATGCTAAACAAAACGTGATAAAAATGTGTTTCTGTGCCATTGCAAACAATGCCTGTATAGAACCGTTCTCAAAGTCAGAATATCTACCCCAGCTGATTCACATTTGAAACTACATTCGTGGTACCAAAATTATTTTGCGAGGAGTTTCTGGCTCTGGACCTTTTAGAAACCATTTAAAAATTGCGTTTCGACTCTTAGGTCACAGGTACTGATTAGCTTTAGTAAAACGATTAGAAGTGCAGTGTATCATTCTGTTTTAAAGTGTAATGCCAAGAGGTGTAACTGTTGTAACATTTGTGTTGTAGATCGACTATTAGATCTGACGATAATGGCATACATTTTTCTGTAGTTATTTCTTATGGTCTTGGTGTAACTGATATTGATTAGGTTGTATATTGAGAGGAGAAAGATTGTGGCTTACAACATGTTGGTCAAAAAACTAAGTTATACTGAGCTAGCAATTGACCTATGAGCCAAATCATAACAAAACAGTAATTGGGTATGATCAGGAAGTACCACAATCACACACGGCATACCAACCTGTCGCAACTCGAGAAAGAGCCACAGAACACTGACTGTCGCAAAACATCAGGAAGACAGTTAAAGCAAAGAAACTAGCTCTCTCTTCCCTATCAAGATGTTTGCAAAACTAGACGGACACAAAGTACTAAATACCAAAACAATTACTTAGCACAGAACCATCACAAACAACGGGATCACTAATGAACAATTAATCCCCGCCTTAGAACGGACAGCAGCATATGCCACCAGGGGCTAAAATGCATTTTATTGGTACCAAATCTTTGCCCAAGATTCTGTTGTTGTTAAAGCACAAAATTGTTTAGCTCGCAATGAGGCTTCCTAACTATTGCAATGTCTCATCACAGAAAAACAATCTAATTAAATTAACAGGCTATGACGATACAAAAAATGGCTCATGACTCACAGATACTAGTAGTCCGAGTTAAAAAAAGTTAGGCTACGGTGGGCCCATTCAAAGACAGCATCAGGCACCAACCAACCAATTAAAGCTTTACTCCAGGACAATCAGTGAGTCTTAGTTCGTGCTAACAAAGAGGAAACCATAGCTATAAAAGTAATAAAGAGGGCAGAGATCAGAAATCGATAGAATTAAGCACCATGCCTGGCCCAGGATTATAGTCCAGCCCTTTCACTGCAGGTGACCACAAGGCATCAACAAACAGACGTGCATGAAAGCATAACAAAACAAGACAAAAATAACATATACCCCTATTCCACACAGGCCACGAATCGCCCGAATTGCCACGAATTGATTTTTTATTGATTCGGGGGGGGGGATTCGTGAGGTTTCATTAAAAAAAAATTCTCCAATCGTGATGGTGTACGAGTCAGTCCCGATTCATATAGGATTTCGTCACGAATATTCGGGAGAATCGGCTCAATTCGGCTGGAATCACACAAGAATTCATTACGAATAGCAAAATAACATTAGAGCATGCTGCACGAAAGTTAAGGAATCAATTACGAATCAGATAAGAATATGCCGAATGCAGCACGAATTGGGCACGAATTAACAGAAATCCGCGACGATTCGCCACGATTCGCGAGATTTTCTCTCACAATAGTTATAAAAAAGGCCCATCTGTGCTTCGGGGGCATCAGTTCCAAAATGAATGTTCCTCGTAAAGCAGCAGTAGAATTGATCCTGCAACTTGAGTGTTGAAAACGGCTTCTTATATAGCTAGAAGAAAACAACTACGTTAAAGTCGAGAGGCCCTGCTCCAGACTCTTTGACTTGGAAAAATATGGCAGTTCGCCTTTGGCAAAATCACCAGCCAGGAGCTACTGACTGATCCTGATTGTGCTCCAGAATCTGCCAAATCCGTTTCAACTTCTAGGACTACTTACATGCGCGAGACGGGGTAATTAACCTTAGGGAAAATCCTTCTACTATCTCTTCCTTGGTTTTATTGTTCGGCTTAATCTCCCGATTCTTCACGAATGAGCTAAGAGTAGCTACGAATGTCATAAACAATGCAAAAACGCCCCCGAATCGATTACGATTCAGTTACGATATCCAAGAATGCCTTAGGAATTTGGTACGAATCACGCACGATTTTTCGAATCGGGGAATTCGTGGCCAAAGTTTTGAACAGTTCAAAACTTTTGAGCCGAATTCCCGATAGACCTACGAATTGCAAGAACTCACTACGGACTGTGCGAATCAGTTAAGACCTTCACGAACTGAGTACGATTCAGCCACGAATCCAAACACTTGTCAATTCGTGTCAATTCGTGGGATTCGGGGCCTGTGTGGAATAGGGGTAATCTCCAAAAGAAGAACCGCCTATGAACGGCCAGTAAAATGTTTTATTGGAAGACTTAAACCGGTTAAAGCCTTCTTTCTAATTTTACAATCATCTTGATGGGGAAGAGGTTTAAACCGTGTGGTGGTTGAAGACTGTCAAATGATATCCAGGTTATAATAACCATTTTTATAACGTTTGATTATCTTGGGTTAAACAGTTTTTTTATTCAGATAATTTACTTGTAGACAAATATATACAATGTCAATATATTCAGGATCTGACAGTTTGGTTATCTTTTTGAATTGATTACTAAAATGAGGTTTTCTAGCAATTCTTCTGAATTATAAACTATATCACCATGAAATACTGGCCCCAATATTTCCTATTGCAGAAATGCTTTTAAATCAATATTGTAATCACTTCTGAGTGTCTGTGGTAGAATTAAGAAAATGCTTTGCAGATTTTATGATATCTATAACCAACCTTAAGTAAGAAAGAAGGCACAGATGAGGAATCGATACAATCAAGCACCACACCTGATCCAGGTTACCAATGGGAAAGTGAAAACGTCGCAATTTGACACCACACACGAGAGCCTAGAGGTCAGCCCTTTCCCAGCAGGTGACCACAAGGCATCAACAAACAGACGTGCATGAAATCATAACAAAACAAGACAGAAATAACATAAATGATCCACAAAAGAAGCACCGCCTTGGAACGGGCAGAAAAAAATGTTTTACTGGTTTAAGCCTTCTTTCTAGTTCTGCAATCATCTTGATTGGGAAGAGGTAGCTGGATGCTTAACTTTATTTGTTTTCCTGGTTATTGTGACTGCTAGCCCTCATGATGCCCTTGGTTGGTGTGCAGTGTTTGATTGTGGTGTTTTCTAATCATACTCAATTACATTTTTATAGATTGCTAAAATCTATAGTTACTGAGCAATATTATCGAATGAAAAAGCCTCACAAAATTTATAATTTTCTTTATAGACATTTTAAACATACTAATCATTCTCCCAGTCGCATCCTGTGTAAAATATTCTATATGATAATAATTCTTCTAAAAGCTACAGAAATATTCTCGAACATGAACTAGAATTTGAATGGATATAAAAATTAGAAACACTGCATCCACATGTTTTCAATAATAATATAGCCTCGTGGCAATAAAACCTGTCTCTGGGTTTCTGACAAAGCGAGTTTCAAACCAGTCTCCTCAGCTACAGAGGTTAGCTAGAAAATTGAAATTTTACCAGTAGCTAGTTTACATATGATACGTTTCAAACAGTGAATAGCAGAAGCACTGATCAGACTGCGCTGATGCCCAGGCTGGTCTGCACATGTGTTGTTCGCACACACCCGAAGACAGATTTTATCGCGTCGAGGCCCATATTTACCCTGCAAGTAAAATTCTTAATTACCAGATTTTGACAGTTTTCTCTTTGGATATTCGTTAACATAATAAACGATCACATGGTATACGTAAAAATGTACACTTAAACAGGTGTTTTTTTCTCTTGTTGGTAATTATTTCCGTCCCTCCAATAATTGTAGACATTCAAGTTTAACATAATGTTGTGTTTTGATACTGTAAATTTGTAAAGATTTGCTAAATTGGTAAAATGTATACCTGAATTTTAGTTTTTTACTGTGTTCTTGAAAAATAGAAACATTTTTTTCAAACTGATATTATTGAAGCTTTTAACTCAACCTCCAGATGACTTACTTAATAATGATAATCCTTATTTTGAACAAATGTTAGGTCAGATATATCCCACTAAACCTCAGTGAAATAAGGCGAATTCTTCTGATACTGAAGCTCCGTTTTTGGACTTAAACTTGTCAATAGCAAATGGCATAGTTTCTTCTGAAATTTATGATAAACGGGATGATTTTAATTTTGAAATAGTAAATTTCCCATTTCTTGATCGAGATGTTCCTCGCTTTCCTTCATATGGTGTATATATTTCTCAGCTTATTCATTATGCTAGAGTGTGTTCTAATGTTGATGACTTCAACAACAGAAGCTTTTAACTGCTAAGTTATTAAAACAAGGTTATAATGATGATGCATTGATAAGTTAGGGGTCTTTCATGCAAACCAAATATCTATGTGTCTTGATCCACATCTGAATTAAGGGTGAGGTTGGCGCCGTTAAACCGGTTTAAGCCCTCCAGTAAAATATTTAACTGACCGTTCCAAGGCGGTACTTCTTTTGTGGATCTTTTATGTTTTTGTTCTGTCTTGTGTTTGCTATGTTTTGTGCACGTCTGTTTATATGTGCTTTGTGGTCACCTGCTGGGAAAGGGCTGACCTCTTGGCTCTCGTTTGTGGTGTCTTCTGTGAGTTTGTCACTTTCCCATTGGTATCCTGAGTCAGGTGTGGTACTTGATTGTATCGATTCCTGATCTTTGCACCATTACTTACTTTTATAGATATCATAACATTCGTTAATCATTTTCTAAATTCTACCACATACACTCAGAGTGTAATTGTTAAATACAACATTCGGTTGAAAACTATTCTGCAACAAGGCATATCAGAACCTATATTTTATGGTGATTTAATTTATAAATTCAAACGAATTGTTGGAAAACCTTATCTTACTGATCAATTCAAAAATAGAGTAAAACGTTATATATGGGCTGGATATAACTTGGATATCATGCGACAGTCTGCATGCCTAGTTTTAAATCCAATCTGGGTTTATATCAATGGTTTCCTCTTTAATTGCACGACGGTGGGTCAGGCCTCAGACTCTATGACGGCTCTGACGTAAAGCTTTAATCGGTGGGTTGGTGCCTGATGCTTATATGTAGCTGGACCCACCGTGGCTCAACTTTAGGTTTTCTTTATTGCTGACTATCTGTGAGTCATGAGCCCTTTTCTTTGTTTCATCATAGTGAGTTAATTTGATAAGAGTGTTTCTTCATGATGATACTTTGCCTTAATTTGGATACAGCTGGCAATACGTTTTATAATTTAGATCATTGACTTTATGATGCAGCACTTCTTACAAGGTCTTATACTCAACACGCCCTGTGTTCTTATATTGATATAGAATTTATTCATTTTAAGTATTTTTTCAAGATACAGTTCGCCATCTAAGAGAATCAAATTCATTAACTTACCCAGTAATTTTGAATATAAATCTGGTATATCTTCTATTTCAACTTATCTTTAAAATAGTTAAGTAATATGATAAAACTCCACCGGAAATGGAGTGAACAATCACTATTTGAAAACAGTAGACTGATATATAAAAAAACCGTAAAGAACTAGCCTTTAAATGAATCACTTACATGAGAGGTTCCTCGCTCCCTCTCCTATGGTTTATATATTTCGTTGTTTATTCGTTTTGCTATAGTATGTTCTAATGTAAGTGACCCCAACAACATAAACCAATTTTTGACTGCTAAGCTATTAAATCAAGTTTATCCTTATCTTAAAATTCGTAAAGCATTTTATAAATTCTACCACAGACACTCACTCAAAGTTAATTATTAGATACAATATTGGTTTACAATCTCTTCTGCATGAGGGCATATTAGAGTCAGTATTTTATGGTGATTTAGTTTATATTGTTTAAAAGCCTAATTTTAGTGATCAATTCAAAGTGAGCAAGGCAGGAAAGATCAGGAATCGATACAATCAAGTACCACACCTGACCCAGGATGCCACATAGAAAAGTAATAAAAACAATATTAAATATCACAAACAAGAGCCAAGAGGTCAGCCCTTTCCTAGCAGGTTACCACAAGGCAGCAACGAACAGTTGCGAATGCATTACAAACACAAGGCATGAATAACACAAATGAACCAAAAAAGAAGTACCGCCTTGGAATGGTCAGAAAAAAATGTTTTACAGGAGGGCTTAAACCAGTTTCATGGCGCCAAACTTGATGATATCCAAGTGTTATAAAAAAAAGTTGGATATAACGTATATCATGCAACAGTCTGTATGTCTGGTTGTAAACCAAATCACGGTTCATAACTATGGTGTTCTATTTATTTGCATGATTGTGGGTCAGACCTCAAATTAAATGATGGTCCTGACGTAAAGCTTTCATTCGGGGGAGTTGCCTGATGTTTGTCTGATCCACCGCAGATCAACGTGAGGTTTTAATAAGTTCTGGAAATCTATGAGACTTGTGCCATTTTCTTTGCTTCATTATAGTGGAACGGTTTGATTAGATTGTTTCTTTGCGATGAGACCAGTATAAGTCCTCCAGTAAGATATTTTTACTGACTGTTCCAAGGCGGCGCTTCTTTTGTGGATCATTTATGTTATTTCTGTTTGTGTTTGTTATGATATAGTGCGCATCTATTAATTGATGCCTTGTGGTCACCTGCTAGGAAAGGACTGACCTGTTTGCTCTCGTTTGTGAGTTCTTATTGTGAGTTTGTCACTTTCCAATTGGAATCCTAGGCCAGGTGTGGTACTTAATTGTATGGATTCGTGATCGTTGCACCATTTCTTACTTTCATGCAAACTAAACATTGTGTATGTATAAACAACAACAGAAGCTAGGGCGAAGATTTGGTACCAGTAAAATACATTTAAGCCCCCCCACCCCAGTGGCTTAGGCCGCTGTCTGTTCTAAGGCGATGGTTCTGTTGTTGTTGATTTATTGTTTATTGTTGCTCCCATTCTTTGTTGGGGCTCTGTGTTTGATCTTTCTTTTGTTGTGCAGTACTAAGTGTCCTATCTAGTTTTACAATCATCTTGATGAGGAAGAGAGAGCTTGTTGTGTTACTTTTATTAATTGTCTTCATGCACTCCCTCCTGTTAACTTGGGTTTCCGAAGCCGCGTTTTTAGACTTGATCAGTTGTGGCGCTTGATTGTATCGATTCCTGATCTTTGCCATATTTCTTACTTGCATTTATCAATTTCTAATGATATTGTTTCTACCAAAATTTATGATAAACGTAACGACTTTGATTTTGAAATCGGCTATTTCCCATTTTTAGATGGTGATGTTCTCGCTCTATATCCTATGGAGTTTATATCTCTTAAATCATTCGTTTAGCTAGAGCCATGTTGCTGACTTCAACATTCGCAATAAATTGTTAACTCAGAAACTTCTTTAACAAGGTTATCGGTATAATAAGCTTCGCAAAACCTTTTCTTAATTTTATAGACGATACTATGATTTGATATTTAAATTCCAAGTTGGACTTAAATCTCTCTTGCGCCAAGGACTTTCGGAACCTGAATTCTATGATGACTTGGTGTATAAATTGAAGAAGAATCTTGGCTCTGATACTTTTTCAGCGCAGTTCATTAAAATAATTGCCCATTAGAAAAAGATTGGCCATAACATTAATATATTGCAACAGACTACATGCTTGAAGGTCAACCCAATCACGGTTGGCAACTTTGCTTTCCATTTTAATTGCACACCGGTGGGTCAGACCTCAGATTTGGGGCGGTCCCAACTTAAAAAATAGTAAGTGAGTATGATCAGGAAATACCACAATCACAAACCGCAGACAACCCCATGGCACAGCGAGGAAGAGCCGCTCAACCATCACGAGACACCAGGAAGACAAATTAAGCAAAACAACCAGCTCTCTCTTCCCCATCAAGATGATTGTAATACTAGAATGGACATAAAGTAACGTACAACAGAACATAGAACAATTACAGACTCCCACAATTTGAGTAACAATAAACAAAAAGTCAACAACAACAGAACCACCGCCTTAGAACGGACAGCAGCCTAAGCCGACGGGGGGCTTAAGTGCATTTTACTGGTACCGAATCTTCGCCCTAGATTCTGCTGTTGTTGAGAAATGTACAAGAAATGTTCAGCTCGCATGGAAGCCTTGTAACTATTGCAATGTATCATCATGGAGAAACACTCTGATTAAATTAACTCACTATGATGAAACAAAGAAAAGGGCTCATGACTCACAAATAGTCAGAGATAAAGAAAACCTAAAGTTGAGCCACGGTGGGTCCAGCTACATATAAGCATATGCACCAACCCATCGATTAAAGCTCTACGTCAGAGCCGTCATAGAGTCTTAGGCCTGACCCACCGTCGTGCAATTAAAGAGGAAACCATTGATATAAACCCAGATTGGGTTTAAAACTAGGCATGCAGACTGTCGCATGATATCAAAGTTATATCCAGCCCTTATATAACGTTTTACTCTATTTCTAAATTGATCACTAAGATTAGGTTTTCCAACAATTCGTTTGAATTTATAAACTAAATCGCCATACAATATAGGTTCTGATATGCCTTGTTGCAGAAAAGTTTTCAACCCAATGTTGTATTTAACAATTACACTCTGAGTGTCTGTGGTAGAATTTAGAAAATAATTAACGAATTTTATGATATCTATAACCTTGTTTTAATAACTTAGCAGTTAATAGCTTCTGTTGTTGAAGTCATCAACATTAGAACACACTCTAGCAAAATGAATAAGCTGAGAAATATATACACCATATGAAGGAAAGCGAGGAACATCTTGATCAAGAAATGGGAAATTTACTATTTCAAAATTAAAATCATCCCGTTTATCATAAATTTCAGAAGAAACTATGCCATTTTCTATTGACAAGTTTAAGTCCGAAAATGGAGCTTCAGTATCAGAAGAATTCGCCTTATTTATCTGAAGTTTAGTGGGATATATCTGACCGTACATTTGTTCAAAATAAGGATTATCATTATTACGTAAGTCATCTAAATATCTGGAGGTTGAGTTAAAAGCTTCAATAATATCAGTTTGACAGAGACAACATAAAGTCTCTCTCATAACAAAACAAAAACACATCTGCAACAAGAGGAGCACAATTAGTACCCATAGGAATACCTACAATTTGTCTATATAATTTCGAGCCAAATCTTATAAATATATTGTCAAAAAGATAATGGAGCGCATCACACATTTTTGACATGACCACAATTTATATCGTTTAGGTTGTTCAGAAGTAAATAAGGCATTTTTATAATTACAAGCCAAATAAAGTAAGCGCTCTCTATTAAATGCTTGTTCAATTAATTTTGTTTGTTTTTCTTTGATTATATAATGAGGCAATGTAGTATTGAGACTTATCTATTGATGAGATGGTAGGGGCCTGATGCTTTGGCTGTTGTCAGGCCCACTTGGGTTTACCTGTTGGATTTCTTTTGCTCCGGTATTCAGTCTTTTTTACTGTTCAGTCCTTACCTTCGCTTTATCTCCTTGTTATATCTTGATCTATATGTTCTGGGAAACGATGCATTGATAAGTTGGGGCGCTTTCATGCAACTCAAACATCTATCTGCCTTGATCCACTTCTCAACTAAGGGTGAGGTTGGTACCGTTGAACCGGTTTAAACACTCCAGTAAAATATTTTACTGACCGTTCCAGGGCGGTACTTCTTTTGTGGATCATTCATGATATTTCTGTTGTGTGTTTGTTTTGCTTTCATGGGCGTCTGTTTATTGATGCCTTGTCGTCACCTGCTAAGAAAGGGCTGACCTCTTGTCTCTCGTTTGTGATGTCTAATTGTGAGTTTGTTTCTTTCCCATTGGTATCCTGGGCCAGGTGTGGTACTTGATTGTATCGACTCCTGATATTTGCCCTTTTTCTTACTTTGGTTTGAAGTGTGTGATTGTGGTAATAACTTATCATACTCACCTACTTTTTCCACTCAATTATATCAAACAAGCCATCGTTTTTCAGACCACTCTGGCCTACCAACTACCAATCAGAGCCACTATGTTTCATATGTGATCGATTCAGTGATATGTGAAACTTGTATTATATCATCTCTCAAGAAAATGTACAGTTCAGTCAACGGGAGTTTGGTCAGATACTAATATGGCCTTAAATGTTTCACATAGGCATTCAGCACACCTGTGCATCTTTTATTTTTGGCGTTTAACAGAGCTCTGTTTTGGGTCTTTTTTTCAAAACGGTTCTTTTGCTGTTGATTCATTGTTTATTGTTGCTCCCATTGGGGGGAGGGGGGGGACGTTTGGTCCTTGCTTCAAGATTTGCAATCTCCTCGCTGGGGAAGAGAGAGCTGGTTGCTGTAACTGCCTTTTAATGTCATGTGATTGTTAGTGTTCTGCGTCTCTTCCTCATGGTGCCGTGGGTTGGTCTACAGTATAATCTCATTTACTTTTTTATATTTCTTATCCGTCAATATACATGTACAAATGAATAATCATAATTGAGACGTATAATTAGTTATCGATAACTTGCAGAGAAACTTAAAACTTATTTGGGACCGCCCTTTTGGCTTTAATGCATGTCTACATGTAATAGGTAACGAGAGTTGTTAGTTGCATTGCCTGATTATTGTTGTTTACTTTGACTCCGTCCATCAACTAGGATGAGTATTGGATTTCTGTTAATCACGGTACAAGTGATAATCGCAAGAAAATATCTCTGGAGTTTGCGAATCTGTCAAATTCAAACAAGCCTGCTCAGCTACAGAGACCAGCTAGAATTTTGAAACTGTTCATGAAGCATGGTTAGTTATTGGACTATCCGGCAAACGAAATACAAATGCGCTGATCAGATTGCGCGGATGCGCAGGCTGATCTGCGCATTTGCTGTTCGCAAACAACAAAACCAAGTTTTCTCGCTACGATGCCCATATACGTAATACAGAGACTACGGCAGAGACAGTTTTGTCGATAATCCACAAATATCCAATAATTTAACAGTTTGTTATTTATAAGAAGCAACATCTGTCGATAAACTTGTTGCTTTACTGCATGACAACTCACTCGCTTCAAATGAGCAAATATTGAGGATATATATACAAATATACAACTGTCTGTGGCATCTCAAATAGAAGGATATATATAACAACGCAGCGGCTCCCCAGTGCATCTTTATATACGAGGATATTTAAAGCAACACAACAACTTATAAGGACATTTTCGCTTATACAGGTAAGTTCTCAGAACCCTGTTGACCCAAATGAATGGGTCACCTAATGAGGCTTTGGTAATAACTGCATACGTAATCAGATCCCTAGTTCCAGAGCACGTAATTGAGAATTTGTTTTCTTATTTCTCAACCAAAATATGAAAAGAGCCGACCCAATGAGACTTCAAAAACATGTTTAAATTGAGTGTATACAAAGTTATAACAATTTTATACTTAAAAACCTTTCTTGACAGACAGAAAAATAAAAAGTAAGAAAGAGGGCAAATATCAGGAATCGATACAATCAAGCACCACACCTGACCCAGGATACAAATTGGAAAGTGACAACGTCACAATTAGATATCACAAGCGAGAGCCAAGAGGTCAGCTCTTTCCCAGCAGGTGACCACATGGCATCAACAAACAGACGTGCATGAAAGTATAACAAAACAAGACAGATACAACATAAATGATCCACAAAAGAAGCACCGCCTTGGAACGGTGTACACTCAGCTATATAGTAGGCTAGATGCTGACATTTTGGCACGTTGTTTGTGCGAACCGTTGAACAAAAAGGCTCTTGTGAGACTGTGTTAATGCGGAGGCTTGTTTGAGCGTTCGCTGCTATCATATGCGATATGTACCCAACTATCATGAGCCGATTATTAATATTTCACAAATAGTGTTGATCTCGAGTTAGATGGCTGAGCCTGTATGATTCCCTATATCCTTTATTGTGGCTGATACCAAGAGTAAAAATTACATAGTCGTCGATTGAATCTTCTGTGATGATGAAACGGGTGTATTTAATGTTAGATTAAGAGACATACTACTCTATGAACATGTTCTAAAAGACTCGAAGATTTGGTTAGTTAAATGCACAAATCCAATGGTGCTTATCTACAACAAAGCATGTTAAGCATTTGCATCTGATCAGACTTGGTACTTTAAACTTAATCGGGCAAAATAGACGAAAGCTGAATAATAATTTCCTAAAGAAATCCTTTTGGTAGGGTCTGTTGCACACCCAAAAAGAATCTCATTCAAAGTAAATAAGTCTGCTATTTTTCCTTTCCTATGTTTTCCCTTTTTCAAAAAACCCACATGCAGATCTTCAGAAACAACATCAACCACATGAATTTGCATTAGGCTTTGTACCTTGGTTTTGTTTCATGCGAACAGCGCACAGTGTGAACAGCGCCTTTGTAAGCACCCAAATAATGACTACAGTTACTTCGAGTACATAGACAATTTCAATTTTCTGATTTGCCTCTGTAGCTTTTTAAGCAGGTTGTTTGAGTTTACTTGATTGCTAATCCCTGATACAGGGTTCCTTGTGGCGTAGCCAAATTATCATATTGAATCAAAGATGCTAGACCTACAGAGTTTAATAATGTTGTAGGCACAACAGGTTATGCTTTACAGTAACAGACGTGACTGCTGCTTAATAACTGCTTGTCATGTTTTGAAATTCAATTGATCTTATGTAGGTAATGTTGGGATTGGCATCTTGCATGTTACAAGCTGTCGTTGGACACATGCAACTAAAACAGCATGATACAAGTCAAGGCAAGCAAAATGCTTGAGCGTAAATATAAGCCTACAATCATAATTATGTACTCGCCAATCAGTCTAAATATACGTTGTGTGTCCAAAAGAACCTTCTCAATGAGACGGTTACTTTGAGTACCAACGACACATAATTTTTGCAGAGAAATAAGAAAACTAATTTTCAATGACCACTCTTTTATCTAAAGGCCTGCAACTTCAAGTTGGTGATATTTTCCATTCAAAACATGATTTTTTTAAATTATGCTTGTTTGATTTGATTTGATTCTCTGTACGTCCCAATCAACATTTCAGTTATGTCAGGACGGGTCTTGCTGGGTTGATCAAGTACTAAGCAACGATTAATGTTCTTGCTCAAGGACACAACGCAGTGCCGCCGGTAAGGCTCGAACTCGTAACTCCTCGATCTCGAGTCAATCACTCTACCACTGAGTCTCTGTGCTTTCCTTATTAATTATGAACTTCTTAAGTCAGAACATGTTTCATGTTTAGCTCCTGATTTATGTAAATGGTTATTTGTGTCTTGTCTAGTTTGACAATCATTTCACTGAGGATTAGAGGGCTGGTTGCTTTGCTAATTACATATTTGAATTTGTGGCTGTGACTTTGTTTGACTATACTGTAAATTCAGAAATGTTTGCGAGGGTTTAATTTTCGCGGAAATAAAACCCTCGAGAAATGGCGAAATCACTCTGATGTAAGAATATCCTGCTCCAGCTGTGCATTTAACATCGCAAATATGACTTTTAACGTATTCGCGAAAATAAACGCCTCGCGAAAACTTCTGAATTTACAGTATTTGGATTCCACTCTATATCTCATAGTATAGTAAGAGAAAAGCATACTGACTTAATGTAACACATATATAAAATAGGTGTATCGCTCTTCGCATGTAATGTAAATGGGCCAGGATATGACAAAGGGTACTTTATGGTCGTGATAATCAAAATCTATCTAATATTGTCTCTGCAAGTACAGCCTCTTAAGAGTATTTTCTGAAATTTTGAAGCAATTATCTTCAATATTGACAACTATATGGAGGTTAGATGCGACTCCTGTGACCTGGGCTGGAACGTGACGTCAAGAAGGAAGTTCACCCTAATATGACGTCATAGTGCTGGTATCTTTGCATAAACATCGAAGAAAAATAATATATTCTTATGCTTTATCTATGTTGTAATGTTAATGCAAATTAAGTTTTATGAATTTATTCTCTCCAAGTCGTTTTATAGGCAATTAAAGTGACCCACCCTTCATTTTGCACCATTTCAGGTGTTGTGGTCTAATCGTTGCTATGGCAACAGCACTCATATAAAACATTAAATATAATCAGAAATGTTTGCTACTTTGATGAAATCAAGCTATAGAAACATTTTTGTGGTAATATAAAAGCATCATTTACATGCTTTTTAAATGTCTCTGGAATGCCTTAATGACCCTTTTATCAGTTCCGCGCTCAAATGTGTTCATTTTTCATGCAAACTGTAGGCAAATATAATTTGTGGCGATGACAAAATGTCTGTGACACTTTAAATAGTCTTTATAGAATTTTATTTATCTGTAAGATTTAGTTCCTAAAATGTCGACACGATGTACGCATTCAAATGGGGACCTAACGTGCTTCTCTTGTTGAAGATTTGATTTAATATTGTTTTTTAAAAAGAAACTTCACGTGGTATTCATTTTGTCAAGCTGATTTTATTAAAGCGGTCAAATCTGTAGCCAGAAAGAAAGATGGCTTACTCAGTATTGACACACAATAAGTGAGAATGACCAGGAAATACCACAATTACAACTAGCAGGACAACCTATGGTACCGTGAGGAAGAGCCTTATTATACTAACAGGAACATGACATCAGGAAGACAATTAAAGCAACGCAACCAACTTTCTCTTTCTCAGCAAGATGACTGCAAAGCTAGAAAGAACAACAACAGACCCTGAGGTTATAAAACGTGTTCATTCTCAACTCAACTAAGCATGAAATTTCAACTGCTAATAAAAACTAAAATACCGACTAATAAAGACATTTCTTGCTTTATAATTCTCAGATGTTGTATATATCTCGCTAATACATGTTAAAATGCCAAAAAATGCAAGAATACAGTAAAACGATAAAAGTTGAGCAATTATCTATCTCTTCATCCACGAGGCTAAATAACACTAAGAACTACACTTAAACCTGTGTAAAACAGCCACTCTCAAAAAGACCAAAAATTGGTTTTCAAGACCGATTATCGTTTAATGCAGGTCAAAAGTGTTGCAGAATGCTCCAAGGGGAGCATTCTGCAATACTTTTGACCTTCATTAAGCTACCAGTTGTCATTGAGACCTTTGTTTTGTCTATTTAGAGTGACCGTTTTATACAGGGTTTACTTCACATAAGAAACTTTTGCATTCCTGCAACAATACTTATAACCACAAAATCCAGTTAATATAGTGTTTAGAAAACAATCACGATATCATCAAAGTAAGAGAAGACGACAAAGATCAGGAATCAATACAATCAAGTACCACACCTCACCCAGGATACCACATGGGAAAGTGACAAAATCACAATTAGACATCACAAACAAGAGCCAAGAGGTCAGCCCTTTCCCAGCAGGTGACCACAAAGCAGCAATGAACAAACGCGAAAGCATGACAATCACAAGACATAAATAACATAAATGATCGACAAAAGAAGTACCGCCTTGGAACGGTCAGTAAAAATATTTTACTGGAGGGCTTAAACCGGTTTACGGGGCCGACCTCACCCTTAGTTGTGCTGTGGATCAAGACACAAAGATGGTTGGTTTGCATGAAAGACCCCTAACTTGTCCATGCATCATCTCCTAGAACATATAAGTCAAGATATAAAAAGGAGATAAAGCAAAGCTAAGGACTCAACAGTACATAAAACTAAATACCGGAGCAAACGAAATCCAACAATTAAAGCCGGTGGGCCTGACAACAGTCAAAAGCATCAAGCCCCTACCATCTAGTCAATAGATAAGTCTTTAAGCTGGAACCCCATAGAGTCTGAATCCTTTTTGACATGATCATTAGATAAATTCTCATATATCAGTCTGAAATGAAAAGCATATTTCTAATGAAATTTTAACCCAATAAAACGAACATTCTCTATTATCAGTCTATACAATTTTCTTTAAATTGTTTGTTTGGCACAAATATAATATACGGTAGCATAGTGAGACGAGTAATCGTCCGTCGACATACTCTAGAAGCAAGAACATCCTTATATAGTATTTTATTCAGCATTTCCCCTGAATGATTAATCAACCAGCATTTTAATTTACCAATCCTTTTAACAAAATTGCAAATCGTTTATAACACCGAAGAGGCTAGAAAATAAATGATGACAATTCAGGAATAAAACACGTGCTTGAATATGCACAAGTCGGGAATTTATTTTAAGTTAAGGTTACCAATTTAGTGTATGACGCTTGTCCATTTGCTCAACAAAATGAACGAATATCCTTTATCACTACTAAGAGTTTGTCTTACGATGTTGCATTTACACATACGTCGTCCTTTTGTATTGGTGGCAAAACAAGTTTATGCGAGTATTTACAGCAAATACTATAACCATAGACCACACACCAACCCATGGTACCGCGAGGAAAATACACATCGTACAGAAAGCAACACGACAGCAATACAAAAAATTAAAGCAAAGAAAAAACACACTCTTTTATTCAGCAATATCGATGCATTTAAGCAAACGCCAAAGAAGGAAACTTTCGTTTAGGAAGAAGAAGGACTTAATTGGAAGAAGGACAATGAATTTTGCTATCTATATTTTGTTTTAACTTTTAGTTAACACTTATTTAAGAAACCATTTATATGATTCAAAATCGTTTTGTTTGCACCGGTTTTTACAAAATTTCTAAATCTTCCTGGATTTCCTGGATTTTAACTGAATTAACGGATATCCATTGTAGCCAGTTCTTAGGTATAATGGAAATATTAGACCAACTCTAGAATAGAGATTTACAAAAGCAAACGTTTTCACAAAACATAATGTGTTTTAGGTTATACTTTATTTTTTAATACACTGGATACAATCATATTTAATTTAGTTTCATATTATGTGCCAACCGATGGCGCCTGGGGGACTTATTGCTTCCACTTTGTGTATGAGTTTTGCGTTTGTTCCTCGTTTTCTAAGGTATTACTTTATGTGTGTTTATGTTTTCAATCGTCTCGCTGATAAAATTGAGAGCTGACTGCTTTATTTTAATTGCGTTCTTGCTGTCATGTGTCTGTTAGTATTCTGTGTTTCTTCCTCACGATGTCATGAGTTGGGTCTGTGGTATGTTATTGTGGCATTTCTTAGTCATACTCACTTGTTTTTGATGCAAATAGTAGTGCACTTTAGTTTTCTCTCAGTGTTGAATGGCAGTATTTGATGGGGGTTTTTTTCTCTGATTTGGGGCATTTTCTTGTTATATTCCATTTTATTCATCTTGTCTTCTGAAAACACGTATCACCTAATAGACCGACTCTGACATTTCCTCGCTGATTAATTCCAACGCGAATTCAGGAAACACAGTTTAAATAACAAAGTAAATCTAATAACTAGTTGCTGTATCTCTTAGTTTCTCTCTATATGATAAGTCAATGTTATGGTGTAGTTACAGAACGATATTTCAGGCAAACTTTACTGTGGAATTTCTAATTTATGTTGTGTGTACTTGATCAACTTGGCATATGGATAGACATACGGACATATGCTACTAAACACTTCCCATGTTGATATCTGTTCAATACCTTCGAGGAATGGTCTATCCATTTATGAAATAAAAAGGATATGCCACCGTGCTCATTTTTTCATAATTTCAGCATTTGACCAATTTTCTAAACAGATGAAAAAATGACATAAAACCTTCTAATTTGTTTGTGCCAATGTATGCTTGCATTTGAAAATGAAGAAGGCTCGAAATGCACTGCTTATCAAAAAACGTAAATGAGTTTGAATAGTAGATACCACAAACACATACAAGAGATCTGCCCAAGGGCACTAAGAGGAAGATACTAGCTCACAGTCATCTGCAAAACAACATAAACATAATTAAAGTAAAGCAAACAAATCTCGAGGATATAAAACTTTTTTTCGTGCTCAACTCAGCTGAGCATAAAATTTATCATGCTCAAAATGTTGAAAACATGACAACAAATATGCCAACATTGATGGCATATTAACATTTGTTAGCATGATAAATACAACATCAAAGAGTTTGAAAGCATGAGAAGTATTTTTTCAGCATTTAAGTTTATGAGCAGTTGAAATTCATGCTCAGTGGAGTGGAGCATGAAAAGAAGTTTTATTACCTCGGAACCAAATCACTCTTTATAAGCGAGATGATCAATCATCATTAGCATAACTAAATGGATGGCAAGCATCTGGTGCATACTGCATCAGTATCTGACACAAACACTATGGAGTGTTAATTGAATAAGGTTGATAGACTTTAGGGCATCACAAAGTGCCATCTATAACCGTCAAAATATACATATATACTGAACAAAAAAATAAAGGCTACATACATTGACCCTGAGATATAAACTAAAAATAATATCTTCAAAACGTAAATGCGTATGACCAGAAAATCCACAATCAAACACTGAGGACTATCCTAGGATGGTCTGGAAGAGATACAGAACACTAACAACCACATGACATCAACCGGACAACTAAACTTAAGTAAAGCAACCACTAATCTCGGCCCAAGCGAGATAGAGTACTACATACAAAGTACTGCATAGCAACAAGGGCCAATCACCCCCATCCCCACAAACGATGGAAGCAACAACAGACAATGGATAAATAACTACAGAACCAACGCATTAGAATTGACAGCAGCTGAAGCCAATGGGGGCTTGAAATAATTATAATGGCCAAATCGTTGCCCCAGAGCCTGTTGTTGTCAAAACTCAAAATCCGTTTAGCTCGCGTGGATACTTTCTAAAAGTAGAGAGGAATGCAAAGATCAGTATCAATACAATTAAGTAGCACGCCTGACCTAGAACACCATCTTAGAAAGTGAAAAAAACACAAGAAAACACAACACACAAGGAAGCCAAGAGGCCAGACCTTTCCCAGCAGGTGATCAAAGAGCTGCAAGGAACAGAAAAGACAGAATAACAAAGACAAACATGAAACATAATTAACAAAAAGATCCGCAAAAGAAGCACCACCTTGCAAAAAAAATCACTGGAGGGCGCTAAGCCTGTTAAACGGTACCAGCCTCACCCTTAGTTCTGATATGGATCAAGACACATAGCTGTTTGGTTCGCATGAAAGATCCCTAATTTACCATGCATCATCTCCAAGTACATACAAACCAAGATATAAAAGGAGATAAAACAAAGATAGGGACTCAACATTACATAAAACTGAATACCAGAGCAAAATAAATCAAACAGATAAACCCCGGTGGCCCTGACCAAAGATACCGCATCAGGCCCCAATCCTCTCACCTATAAATAAGTATTTCAGTCGGAACCGTTGTAGAGGCTCAGGTCCAACCCACCGGCGTGCAATTGTAGAGGATAGCAAAGTTGTCGATCGTAATTAGGTTGACTACCAAGCATGCCGTCTGTTGTAATGCATCTATTATGTTATAACCAATCTATTAAATTGGGAAATTATTTTACTGAACTGCGCTGTTATTATATTATGCAAAATTAAAACTTATGCAAAATACGTATAATCATGGGGAAACAATCAAATCAATTAACATACTGTTACGAAATAAAAAAAACTCTCAACTCACAGACAGCCATATCTAATAAAAACTCCAGCCAAAGACAAAAATCAGGCACTGACACTCCAAATAAAGTTCAGGTTTGAGTCTGAGACCTGACAGACAATCGTGCAATTAAAGCAGAAACCATAGCTATAAACCGTAGTTGGTTTTATAGATAGGTATGCAGACTGTCTCATTCTATACATGATATATCCCACTCTTAAATAATGCTTGATGATATTTTTGAACTGATCAGAAAAAGGAGACATTCCAACGAGTCTTTTGAATAAGGATTATCACTATTCAGTAAAAGTAAGAAAGAAGGCAAAGATAAGAAATCGATATAATCAGGTACCACACCTGACCCATTACACCACATGAAAAAGTGACAAAAACATAAGAAAACATCACACACAAGAGAGCCAAGAGTCTAGATATCTTGAAGTAGAGTTGAATGTCTCTATAACACCAATCTGACTTAATATTGTCAGAAAGAGACAACATGAAGTCTCTCATAACAAAACAAAGCCATAGCTGCAACAAGAGGAGAACAAGTTGTAAACATTGGACTGCACTTTGAGATGATGCATGAATAAGTTAGGGGTCTTTTATGCAAACCAAACATCTATGTGTCTTGATTTAAGCCCTCCAGTAAAATATCTTTACTGACCGTTCGAAGGCGGGACTTCTTTTGTGGATAATTTGTGTTATTTATATCTTGTGCGTGTCATACTTTCGCGTCTGTGCATTGCTGCCTTGTGGTCACCTGAAGGGAAATGGCTGACCTCTTGGCTCTTATTTGTGATGTCTAATTGTGTTTTTGTTACTTTCCCACACGGTATCCTGGGTCAGGTGTGGTACTTGATTATATCGATTCCTGATCTTTGCCGCCTTTCTTACTTTTACAATTTTGAGCCAACTCTAATAGATATATTTTCCAAAAGACAATGGAGGGCGTCACAAACTTTCTGACTTGACAATAAATTATATTGTTTCTGGCAATGGGAGGAGTCGAATGAGTTGAATGTATGCAACTTAACTTAACAACCAAACCTAGTAATAAAAATAAGGGTGCAAAAATTAGGAATCGATACAATCAAGTACCACACCCGACCCAGGACACCAACGGGAAAGTGACAAACTCACAGACAAACATAGTAAGTGAGTATGATCAGGAAATACCACAATCACAAACTGCAGACAACCCCGTGGCACCGCGAAGAAGAGCTGCTCAACCATCACGAGACACCAGGAAGACAAATTAAGCAAAGCAATCAGCTCTCTCTTCCCCATCAAGATGATTGCAATACTAGAATGGACATAAAGTAACGTGCAACAAAACATAGAACAATAACAGACTCCAACAATGGGAGTAACAATAAACAAAAAGTCAACAACAACAGAACCACCGCCTTAGAACGGACAGCAGCCTAAGCCACCGGGGGGGGGGGGGGGGGGGGGCTTAAATGCATTTTACTCGTACCAAATCTTCGCCCTAGATTCTGCTGTTGTTGAAGTACAAATAATGTTCAGCTCGCATGGAGGCCATCTAACTAATGCAATGTTTCATCATGGAAAACACTCTAATCAAATTAACACTCCATGATGAAACAAAGAAAAGGGCTCGTGACTCACAGATAGTCAGAGCTAAAGAAAACCTCAAGTTGAGCCACGGTGGGTCCAGCTACAGATAAAAACCTGTTTGACAAAAAATTCACTATATACCTATATATCATTGAGAAATGAAAGGCATATTTTTTCAATCTTATTTTAAGATTAATACAATGAGCATTCTCTACTGAAAGTTCTGTGGGATATACCTGACGAGGGTATGAGAGCGTGTTGCTTTTCTTTAATTGTAAATTTCTGATGTATTCAGACTGTTCGTGTTATGTGGCATTTTTCATAATGCCGTAAGTTGATCTGCATTGTGTTGTTGTGGTATTTTCTGATCATACTTACTTGTTTTTTACCTTTGTTCTAAGGGTTTGTCAATATCTTGTAAGTCATCTAGATATTTTGAGGTAGGGTTGTGTTTTGTCACTTTCCCAAATGTGAAAAAGGGCGAGGTTGGCGCCGTGAAACTAGTTTAAGCCCTCCAGTAAAATAGTTGTACTGACCCTTCTAATGCGGTACTTCTTTTGTTGATCATCTGTGTTATTTGTGTCTTGTGTTTGTCATGTTTTCGCATCTGTTCATTGCTGCCTTGTGGTCACCTGTTGGGAAAGGGCTGACCTCTAGGCTCTTGTTTGAGATGTCTAATTGTGATTTTGTCACTTTCCCATGTGGTATCCTAGGTCAGGTGTGGTACTTGATTGTATAGATTCCTGATCTTTGCCGTCTTTGCCGTCTTTCTTACTTTGAATAACAATAACATCAAACTGATTATTGTCAGGTAGAGACAACATGGCGTCTCTCTCATAACAAAACAAAAACAACAGTAGAAGCATAATTAATACCCATTGTAACACCTACAATTTGTCTATACAATTCAGAGCAAAATTTAGTAAATATATTGTCCAAATAACAAAGAGCTTCATAAATGTTCTGACATGACATGTCAAACTCTATTACGCCTTTACTAATATTTTACAGACATCAGACAATCCTTAGCACTAAGCGGTATTCGTTTTCCATCATTCAGCTTAGAATGGTTAAACAGCGTTTGAAAATGCATTAAGCAGTGAAATGCGCAAGGTTGTTGATTTTAGTTTTGCATAAAAGTTATCAATCAAAAAGACAATGCTTCTTTGTGAATTGGTTTGACCAAAATACATTGCCTTCAGTACACCACTTTACTGAGTCCATGAGATCTTCAATGCATTTCGAGAAGGCCTTTTTAGGTTGACCTAAGTGCAAAGTTTCAAGTCAGTGCCTTTAAAGACGTTTACATTCGAAGATTTTTTCTAAAAATGTCTGATACTTGTCAAGAGAATGGATAGTGATTTTGTCTAGTCATTTCAGCAAAGGTAAAGCCAATAAATGGCATCAAGAAATTGCGCTTTCAAACTTTGAACACTCCTTTGTTCAAACTCATCTGTACACTTGTGTTTCGAAACATATGTTGTTATTGATTTTGACGCCTTCAATACATGTCTGCATCGAACCAAAGAAGGAAAAGGTGGTAAATTCAAGTTCATCCCAGTGAAAACAAGAATTAACTTTTCATGTAACATTTCGTTTTTGTGCAGTATGTAGAATATATGAATTGATTGTTTCTGATTTTAGCTTTGTCTGTAAAAAATCATTAATCTAAGCAGCGCAATATATCCATTTATTGTGTTATGTTTTTACTCCAGATTTAAATACTTCAAAAAGTTTAACTTTTTATTGTTGTTGATTCGCTGTTTGCTGTTTCTCCCATTATTTGTGGGTTTTTTGTGTTTGGTCCTTGTTTTACTTGGTGTCCTTTCTAGTTTTGATCTGTATTGTTTTGGTCTGCAATTATCTCACTGAGAAAGAGAAACTTAGTTGCTTTACTTTAATTGTCTGCCTGATGTCTTGTGACTGTTAGTGTTCTGTGGCTCTTCCTCACGGCGCCGTATGTTGGTCTTCAGTGTTAGACCATAACATTTCCTGAATTTTCTTATTACTGATAAGTCAGACTTTTATCAGATTGCTTGGTTTTATCAGCGTTTTGCTCCTGATGTTTTTTAGTTGATTACTCCTTTAAAGGGGAAGGGGGTAAATTTACGTGTACGTTGGCACGTTACATGGTACTTTATCGTGTGATAATTTAAATATACTGTTACAAGAAGAAATGTTGAAAGACGATTTAATAGAGTTATAGAACAAATCCAATCCAATCACTATTTAACCATATACATACTAATTGGCTGTCCATAACAAATGGCATAGTTTCTTCTAATTGTTATGACAAATAAGATAGTTTCCCTTTTTCTGGATGGTGATGCTCCCCGACCCCCACCCCCCTATTTCGCAGCTTATTCATTTTGCGAGTGAATGTTCAAATGTAAACGACTTCAACAAAAAGAAACCAAGTTTTGACTGCTAAGCTACTAAAACAAGGCTATCGATAGCATACACTTCATAAAGATTTTCTAAACTCTATCACAGAAATTCAGAGTTGATCTTTTATTTCAATGTTAGTTTGAAAAGTCTTCTGCAGCAAGTCATGTCAAGGCCAGTAATTTATGGCGATTTAGTTTTTAAATTCTAAAGAATCAAGCCTTACTTCCTGATCAGTTCACAAAGATCAACAAACGTTATAAGAGAATGTATACTCAGAAGAAAAAGTTTAGTCAGTACAGACACTGTGTGCAATAATTTGTAAGACAGTCTTTATATTGACAAAAACCTAACTCAAAATAAAATTCATGTAATGTCTTACATATGTGAACATTTTCAATAAAACATTCTGAAAATATACCCGTTTTCTTCATCAAAATGCACAAAGTGGTCAATATTAAAATTCAAATTTCATAACTCAAAAATCAGTCTAGCGCCCATCAGACGATTTCTGGCAGTAAAGACGGAAATTCTCGTATCTGTGGCATGACTAAGGAATTTAAGAAGTTTCCAAGCGGCCATGAAGCGATTACGTCATGTTGACGTCACTATGATCCTAACTTCAAATGGCGTCGTTATCTGTGGTCTCCCCAACGGAGGCTTGTAATTTTTACTGCCAGACTGTTGAAAACGTGTTTGCAGACGATAAATTGTTTGTTCACTGCATCCAAAACTGCGTGTTACGTCAGCAACACGTGTACCTGTTTCAAGACGTCAAAACGCGGTATTTCTGTAATTTGTTAATAGCCTGGACGGCGAATTAAGCTTGCTAGCACTGAATTTACTCCGGATTATTGCAATAGGAACAGCTCTCTTTCAATATCTAACAGTTTATGAGAAAATAACCCTGCCGGTTTACCGCAGCACGTGCACATCGTGCATTTTGAAATTTGGTTGATACAGTCTAATAGAGGCATTATTTGTCACGCAATAAACTGGTACATGTAAAGTTACGATATTACAACTCATGTAAAAAAATTGACAAAGATATATGTAGTATTGTTGATTTTATGAGAAAACCTAAATACTGACTAAACTTTTTCTTCTGAGTATAATATAACATGGATATTATGCGACAATGAGCATGCCTGGTACCCAACCTCGCCTTATAAAGATGGTTTCCTTTTTAGTTGGACGATGGTGGGCCAGGCCTACTCGGTCATTAAAATATATTTTAGCCCCCCCCCCCCCCCCCCCCACACACACACACCGGCTGCTGTCCGTTCTAAGGCGGTTGTTCTGTTGTTGTTGATTCATTGGTCATTGTTGCCCCCTTTTGTATTTGGTCATTGTATCGTAATGCAGTACATGGTGTCCTTTTCAATAATAGCAACCAACCACCGAGTGTTGGCAGCCGAAGGCTGCCAACACGAGAGTTGGTTGCTTTTACGATTAGACATGCTTTTTTCAGTGACATACCCCACCCACTTCTACATACTAGGCCATAATTTTTCGACCGTCAAAGCAACTTCCGGCTACTGGAGCCTGGAGGTTGTTTCCGGTGTATTTCCGCACTGAATACAACTATCTTGCTAAATTAAACACTCAGAGCAATGCTTCCATCGCCACTTGTTAGAAATAAAACAAACCTTATTCTAGAAGATCTGTTACGATTTTTTTCCAAACGGAAACCGCTCCGACAAACTTTTCATTTCCATTTCGACGGATCATAACACATGAAATAAGTCACATCAATACTGCAGCCCTTTTTGCGACAATACCCTTTCCGTCACAAACTGTTTTATTTTCGTTTGATAAAACGTCCGATAAAACATGTGGAAACGATTTCTTTAACTTCCACTTACTGTCAATTCATTGTTGTTGTTGTTTTTGCAATCCATTGCGTCATTTAAAATGTAAATGACGTCACGTCATTGTAACACAAAGGACAAACTCCCCAACAGTTGCCAACGCCCCAGACTCGGGACCAAATTCGGGGAGCATCAAAATCGTATCTAAAATGCAAATATCAACCTGTAATTGGATCACAAGTTCATAAAAAAGTGACAGAGAAAATAATTTGACGATAATGTTCAAAGCACATGACATGCAAATCTTCAAACCATGAGCAAAACATCTGAAGAGTGAGTTTTTATGCGAGGATCCAGAGGGGGAAAGGGGGTACGAACCCACCCCCAGGAAAATCACAAGTTATTTGGATTCTTACACTTTGACCCCCCCCTCCCGGAAAATGTTGGACCCTCTCTGGAGTCTTGGAAAATTATTGTTTTCTTTAAAAAGAACCGTAAATTAAGTTGATGACTGAAAAAATTTTGTGGTGGATGGGCCTGGACCCCCCCCCCCCCCCCCCCGCTCCCCCGACGATATTTCCTTGGTCCGTGCATGCAGTATGATCAGGAAATACCACAATCTTACAATACAGACCAACCCACAGTAACGTTAGAAAGAGCCACAGACCAAAGCTTAGACATCGGTAGGACAACTAAATAAAGCAGCCATCTCCATCTTCCTCGTCAATATGTTTGCAAAACTAGAGAGGGCACAGAGGTACACATAACAAAGCAAGGACCAAAGACGGAAAATAAACAAATGGGAGGAACATTGATTAAACCATGAATCAACAACAACCGAATCAAGGGTAACAACCTACGTCATAGCATTGATGTTTTAAACACGTAGGGCGGCGCCATCTTTGATTTACAAGGTCAGTTTTCCCCTTCGTAAGATTAAACAAATGAGTGTCTGTACAAACAAAGCAGTGCAGGCGGTGCCTAACATCACACTTGAACAGAATATATAACGGCCGCGCCCCGATATGCCGTTGCCTTTGTAATCATTCACCCACAAGAATCGAAGCGGGAGACACGAGGATAATTTTAGCAGTCACCCACTTCGATTTTTGTGAGTGAATGTTTACAAAGGCAACGGCATTTCTGGACGTGACCATTGTATATTCTGTTCAAGTGTGATGTTAGGCACCGCCTGCACTGCTTAGTTTTGACAGACACTAATTTGTACGACATTTACGAAGGGAAAAACTAACCTTGCAAATCAAAGATGGCGTCATACTACGTGTTTACAACACCCACGCTATGACGTAGGTTGTTACCCCTGCGAATGCGAGTTGCGCTCACAAAATAGCCATGTATTGTAGAGGCTTGTTTAGAAGAGGGTGGGGGGGGGGGGGGAGGTAACAATATTCCTTGAAGTAAACAGGCAAGTATCCCTCATGAACTGGCAAATATCCCCATATTTTTTTTCTGAATATCCAATATCCCTGACAGTAACAAAATTATTGGACACATAGGTAGGTCCTATACCATTATGGCATATCCATGGAGGTAAAATGTATAGAGTAAAGTCGGGTATATTCGGACAGACGGCTAATTTCGGACAGCAACCTTGTTTGTTTCATATTTCAAATACTGGAATAAAAATAAATTACCTAAGCAACTAGTGAAACTCCTGATGTGACCGTCTCATCTGGATTAGCACTATCTGCAAATAGTGTCCGAATTTACCCGACTTTACCCTACCCGGGTAGTTTACACATGTAGTGAGGTACAGTTATCCGGCGATGAGACCATGTGCGGATCCAGAGGGGGTGATAGGGGGTCCGGACCCCCACCCCCCAGGAAAATCACAAGTTATATGGGTTTCTATAGAAATTAACACATGGACCCTGGACCCCCCCCCCCCCTAGAAAAGTTGGACCCCCTCGATCCTTTGGAAAGTATAGTTTTCTCTGTAAAAAAACCATTGGCCTCCCTCTGTAAACTGTAAAATAAGTTGAGGACTAAAAGAAAACAAACAAAAAAAAAACGTTGTCCAGGCTATTTTCTGGCCGTCAGACTACCCCCCCCCCACACCCTGACAAAAATTCATAGATCCGCGCATGGAGACTATGCCTTCTACCAAAGATCACCAGCCATCAGCCGATGTGCGTTCATAGACGTATACGTGTTTTGCGTGCCCAAAAACTTACTCTTCGATGGAAAGCATCATATCTGAATTTGCTTCAAGCGAAATTTTAATTTTCCAGCTAGTCACCGTAGCTGAGCAAGCTGATTTGAATCTTAATAAGACCTTGTTTGTCGCATCGAGGCCCATATATTTTCTATTATTATATACGGCTATTCATGAACACTCCCATCCACTCTGGAAAATAACAAAGCATTATGTATAAACTTTCCTAGAAATACTTCTCCGGACACCCTGGAAAATCATATGACGAAACTGCAAATGCCAAAATATATTTAAGAACAGGGGCTAATATGTGTCCACCAGAGATACGAAATATGCATGGTAAGCATAACTCTTTTGAAACCGCTAAACGGGAGTACTTTTACAAACAGAGAAGACCAGATTCAAAATTGAAAAGCAACATCATGCTGCATTTCACCAGGGTCTAAACTGTTTGCTATGGTAAAAAAGAGCTCCAGGTACAAAAATACAATGTTTTAGAAAAGTTTACCTGACACCCTTTTTTTCCATACAATGGACTATCCCGAGTTCGTAATTGTTTTAAACCAGAAAGTAAAAAATCATTAATTATCATACAAAAGTTAAAGTTATTGAGGATGAGCTGCGAACTTTGTTTGGTTTGATTCTTTAAGTCCCATCAACACTCTTTCAGTTATCTACGGACGGATGTTCCTGGGTTGAACCAGTACTAAGCTAGGATTAATGTTCTTGCTCAAGGACATAACACAGTGACACGGCCCGTAGTCTCGGTTCAAACACTCTACCACTGACCCACTGCGCTCCCATGAGCTGCGAACTAACAAAGATGTGCTAGAACATAGGATCGTCAGAGCTCTCACTAACTGCTAATTGGCAGTCCTGAACCCCTAATTTTGGTGCTGGAACTCTCATTTTTGAAGGAGGCTAAATTCTTTAGTATGGCAGCACTCCCACTTTTTGCAAAGAGGGCTATGGGACTATTCATATGTATAAAAATATATGAGTACCCCACCCCCTAGAATCAGCCTCTTGGAACTATGGGGGCATGCACGGATCCGGGACCTCTTCTCTATAACTGTAAAATGTAAAATATTAAAGTTGAGTACTAAAAAAATGTCAGGGTTGTTTTCAGGCAGCCCCCCCCCCCCCAAAAAAAAAAAAATCCTGGATCCGCGTATGGGAGACTGACTATTCATTCATTGATTCCCTGCATGGATGGACCTCCTTTTAATCAAATAGCAGCCTGTATCACAAAAATCTACAAATAACACCAATAAATCTTGAGCTTGCAGCATTTCAAAAACATGGGGGTCCCAGGATTTCTTTCTTTCTTATAGTACTGACACGATCAAATTTTGATCATTACACCAGGGAGAGCGGTTTTGGAATTTTGAAGGAAAAACCAAAACATGTAGTTCGTCCAACAGCTTGGCGACCCCTTTCGGGTCAACTGTTATGTTCCCCCATGCAACGGACTAGTCCCTTTAGAGGGCGGGTCAGAGTCGCCTTCGTCTGTGAAGGCTGATTAAAACGATTAAAACTGCCTATAGCATATATTGGCTTTTTCCTTTGTATCTGTCTTTAGAATTCCATTTTCTTCGAGTGATGCGATCCCAAACGCGTCTTTTTTAAGAGATTCGACAAATGACCATTTTTTATATTCATTATGTCTCCCTGTACTAAAATGAGCAGGGGTGTCCAGGGGATTTTGTCGTACACTTACACAAAGTAAGGGTGCAAAGATCAGGAATCCAGTGGGACAGTGATAAACTAACAGTAGTTAGACACCACAAACGAGAGCAAAGAGGTCAGCCCTTTCCCAGCAGGTGAATCATTAAAGACAAATGCTATTAACCATTGGTTGGTTGCAGTTAGGTCGCACCTATTTCATATTACAATCTTATCGCTGAGGAGGAGAGCTCTGGTTGCTTTACTTAAACTGTTTGTTGTTGTTTGTTGTTGTTGTTTTTCGGTGTTGTTGCTGTTGATTTGTGTTGTTTTTCTTTGCAATTGTGTGGTTGTTATTGGTCGGTGTCTCTTCCTTGTGGTGCCGTGGGTTGGTCTGTGGTATGCGATTGTGGCATTTCTTGGCCATACTTACTTACCTTTGTTATTATGAGGATAAACTAGTCCATTATATATTTTAATGGGTCACAGGAGGTTGGAAATTCCAAATTATAATGTTTTATATCACTCATTATGTTTTACCTGAACAAACGATGCAGACCATAATGAAATATGGCGTTTTGTGGTATTTCATCTGAGTCTTCACCGTTTGCACAAGAACGCGTTTATATGTCTTCAGCTAAAACAATTGATACTTTTAAAGATTTCTAGTTTGGTAATTATCTTCTTGATTCTCGTCCTAACATGTATTGTTGCGTCCATGTGTGTGTATTTATATGTCTGTATTCTATAGTCTCTCCATCGTGGTGCCATAGGTTGGTAGGTGATCTTTGATTGCGTTTTCCAGGCCCCGAGGTTATAAAACTTTTTTCATACTCAACTCAGCTGAGCACGAAATTTATTCTGCTCATTAATGTTAAATGCCAACAATTGTTGGCATTTGAACATTTATTAGCATGAGCCCGAAATTTATCCTGCTCATTAATGTTAAATGCCAACAATTGTTGGCATTTGAACACTTATTAGCATGATAAATACAACATCTGAGAGGCTGTATTTTAGTTTTATGAGCAGTTGAAATGTCGTTGAGCATGAAAAAAAAATTATAACCTCGGAGCCTGGTCTTACTCAGTTGGTTAGTTTGTAAAGTATTAATTCGCATACTAACCACATTTTTACCGTGTGTAGGTTGTTATTATTATTATAATTATACAATAATTTTCCAAAAGATAAATCGCAACTATGATTTTCCCTCTTCTTCCTTGTGTGAGCTCTCCCATGGCCCAAAAGTATGCACCTGTGGCGCTTGGTTTATGTTTTTGCTTATTTACTTCGTCCCAGATTAAGATACGATATTTACAATGACATGTTCTCTGGTTAACTGCTATTACAGGAAATAGCTTATTTTCCAGATACACTGCTCCTATTGACACAATGCTTCCTCTTGAATCCAACATATCTGGTCAGCGAGTATTAGATTATATAGGATTTCGGTTAATAAGGTTCGTAATTACATGTCTGGTACAGCCAGTATCCAAATCATTTGGTAATCAGAGATCTCAGTAAGGAAGCGCTTCAAAATATTTCTTCATAAAATGTTTGTTCTTGTGCAAATCGTAATCGCCTTAGAGAGGCGATTTCGATGTGCACAATAACAAATAGTTAACTCATTAATTGTGTTTTATAGTTTGATAGTTTGATTATTGGAACAGATCCGTTGAAGGCAGATTAACGAGGTTAACATTGCCTCTGAAGATGCGTCCTTTTTGCCAATAATTATCCGTGTTGCTTTGTTTTCAGACAAAGACTAGTAGCTTCATTGCGTGATATGTAATCCAAACTAAAAGCTTCTACTGCTGGAAATAATGATGCTTGGTTGATGTCAAGAGGATAAATACATATAGCATAGCCGGTAACGTACTTTTATTTCTTTATAATTAAGAATAAACAATTCAATACCCTGTATAATGTTACGAGAAATTGGGACTTGTTTTGATGATTCATTGTTTGTTGTTTTTTGTTATTTATATCTGAATTAAATCTTCCAACCAAATAGTACATATCTATGCATAACACTTACTTTATACACAAACAAAATTGTAAACTGTCCTGTGATTTATCTAATAAAATATTGTATAAACCAAATTGTAAACTTTTACTCAGTGCATAAATAGGAATGGCTTAACAATGATCATTTGAGATAGAAATAAGGAAGTAAGAAGTAAAATATATAGAAAAAGAAACCTGTATCTATGTCGCATTCATTCTGTAGGCATTTTTATAGATAGTTTATGTTTTGGACTTCATATTTTTATGGTGTTCAGAGTCTTGTCAAATATACCAAATAGTTCAGGTCCCTTAAGAAAATCCAAGTCCTATATATGGATTAAGATTTTTAAATAAGCTAAATTCCCAGCATTGATTTTATATAAAATGGTATTATTCTGAATAAAACCCATAACCAATATATAGAACAACTTATTTAATTTGGAGAAGTTGCCATTTTCCTTTGAACCTCTAGCTTATCTTTGGAAAATGCAATGTGCTCTTCTATTTCTCTTGTTTGGTGTAATATTTGTCAGAAGCCATTTATATTTGGTATTTTGTTTATTGTTGCTTTCATTGTTTGTTTGGATTCGGCGTTTGGTCCTTGTTTTGTAATACAGTACTTAATATCCTTTCTATTTTTGAATAATATCTGGCTGAGGAAGAGACAACTAGTTGCTTTGGTTTTATTATACTCTTGCTTTCATATGGCTGTTAGTTTTCTGTGTGCCATGATTGGTCTGTGACATCTACTAGTCATACTCACTTGCTTTGCAATGGTCTACCTTATTCTGTTTTCAACACTTTTATAGACGTTACTATGATTTTATATCTAAATTCCAAGTTGGACTTAAATCTCTCTAGCACGAAGGACCTTCGGAACCTGAATATATGGTGACATAGTGTATAGTTCATTCAAATAATTTCCCATTATAAAAATATTGGCTATAACATTAATGTATTGCAACAGACTGCATGTTTGGTGGTCAACCCTATCACGGTTGGCAATTTTGCTTTCTTCTTTAATTGCACGCCGATGGGTCGGACTTCAGACTCTATGACAATTCCTACTAAAAGACTTATCTATTTATGAGGTGGTAGGGGCCTGATGCTTTGGCTGTTTGTCTGGCCCACCAGGGTTTACCTGTTGGATTTGTTTTGCTCCGGTATTCAGTTTTATCCACATCTGAATTAAGGGTGAGGTTGGCGCTGTGAAACCGGTTTAAGCCCTCCAGTAAAATATTTTACTGACCGTTCTAAGGGGGTACTTCTTTTGTGGATCTTTTGTGTGTTTTTTACTGTTTTGTGTTTGCTATGCCTTTGTGCGCGTCTGTTTATATGTGCCTTGTGGTCACCTGCTTGGAAAAGGCTGCCCTCTTGGCTCTCGATCGTGGTGTCTAACTGTGATTTTGTTACTTTCCTATTGGTATCCTGGGTCAGGTGTGGTACTTGATTGTATCGATTCATGATATTTGCACCCTTTCTTACTTTCTATCATATTCTAATCATATATGATAGAGCTTTCTTGTTTCACACGATTTTTCATGTCAGATTATAATGTAACTAGGGATTTTACGTAAGAACCTATATTTCGAGTTCTAGTTAAATGGAAATCTAGCACTTTTATCAGTAGTAGTCATGCAAGGAATGTGTAAAGAGACAACACTAATAATATGATATTAAATTACCAAAAATACAACACAAACAATCTAATTCAAATACATTATTATGTCTTTTGATACAAACGAAATACAGTAATAATCATCTACTCATACTGCAGATAGATTTGTCAGCAATCAAACGTGTAACAGTAAACAAAATCAAAATGTCCAGTAGCACATCTGTGTTAACTAAAATACGTGTAAGCTTACCCCATCCCGCCCATTTTTGTGGGACATAGACCAACAGTGCATGGTCTCCACTCTTTGCGAACAAAATGTTCTCTTATAATTTTATTAAAATTAAACATACCACCAGCAACCCTCAAAATGGAAATGGACTGACCCAATTGATAAGAGTGGGACAAACCATTATGCTGCTTATTGAGGCGGGTTTTGTGAGCAACGAAAACAATTGATATAAATAACTAGCCAGAAAATAATTAGAATTGTAAGAATTTTAAGAAATAAAATGGCACCTAATCTGGACGTATCATGTCTCATGTCATACTGACGATAGCAAGTGCTTTATAGTGGTGTAGAAAACATTAAACCATTTTAGACGGCAGTAGTAACTATAATCGACAGATCATCTGTACACCCCGCATCAATAGCTAATCCAAATCGTAAAACTTGCACAGAGCACTTTTGTTCATGCATACATGTAACTCGATTTCTCTTCTAGTAATGATTTTCGATAACAACAGCTGCAACATGAAACGAAATCACGTGTTTGTTGGATTAAAAAATGAAATATATGATATAATACATTAATAAAACCAAAGTGAATAAATAATTGCCCATTCGTCAAAATCCACTTCATTCTTGATACCAGTAAACAGAGATACTTTGCCAAACAGTAAAGACACATATGAATGCCGCATTAGGCGACATTTTATCAGGGTATGCACAGTTTACTAAAATAAATACAAAGTTAAGAGATAACAACACCAAACTCTGCTCTGGACCTGCGTCGTCGGTGCACATCTTCAATGTGTGAAAAATCATTACTCAAAGTTTGAATATAAGGAAATGAAATTTGCTTGAATTACACACAAATAAACAATGTAAGCACTCCAAAGATGTGTAGGCGTAATAAATATTATCAAACGTACACAACATATAGGACGCACATGCTCAATTTGTGACCAATCATAACGTACAAGGTTTGAATATTAAGTAATGGAAAAATGCTGGAGCCATAGATTGCACAAACCAGAAATCCCCTAAGCATTTTGGATGGATAAAATATCTAAAATAGTGAGTGAGAAAAGTCAGGAAATATACCACAATCACAAACTTCAGACAATCCCATTGCACCGTGAGGAAGAGCCACACAACAATCACGAGACACCAGGAAGACAAACTAAGCAACGCAACTAGCTCTCTCTTCCCCATCAAGATGTTTGCAAAACTAGAATGGACATAAAGTAACGTACAACAAAACATAGAACAATTACAAACTCCCACACTGGGAGTAAGAATGAACAACAAGTTTAAATGCTTAAATGCCTTTTACTGGTACCAAATCTTCGCCCTAGATTCTGCTGTTGTTGAGAAATGTACAAGAAATGTTCAGCTCGCATGGAAGCCTTCTAACTATTGCAATGTATCATCATGGAGAAACACTCTGATTAAATTAACACACTGTGATGAAACAAAGAAAAGGGCTCATGACTCACAGATAGTCAGAGCTAAAGAAAACCTCAAGTTGAGCCACGGTGGGTCCAGCTACAGATAAGCATTAGTCACTAACCCACGGATTAAAGTTTTACGTCAGAGCCGTCATAGAGTCTGAGACCTGACTCACCGACGTGCAATTAAAGAGGATACCATAGCTATAGACCGTGATAGGGTTAAAAACCAGACATGCAGACTTTCGCATGACATCCAAGTTATATCAACCTTTATATAACGTTTGATAATCTTTTTGAATTGATCACTAAAATCAGTTTTCCAACAATTCGTTTGAATTTATATACTAAATTACCATAAAATATAAGTATTGATATGACTTGATGCAGAAGAGTTTGAAACCCAATGTTGTATTTAACAATGAAGTCTGAGTGTCTGTGGTAGAATGTATAAAATACTTTCTGAATTTTATGATGTTTATAACTTTGTTTTAATAGCTTTGCAGTTAAAAATAAGTTTCTGTTGTTGAAACATCAACAACTGAACACACTCTTGCAAAACAAATAAGCTGAAAAATATAAACGCCATATGAAAGGGAGCGGGGAACATCTTCATCAAGAAATGGGAAATTTACTATTTCAAAATTAAAATCATCCTGTTTATCATAAATCTTGGAAGAAACTATGCCATTTTTAATGGATAAAAATAATAAGTGAGTATGATCAGGAAATACCACAATCACGAACTGCAGACAACCCCGTGGCACCGCGAGGAAGAGCCGCTCAACCATCATGAGACACCAGGAAGACAAATTAAGCAAAGCAATCAGCTCTCTCTTCCCCATCAAGATGATTGCAATACTAGAATGGACATAAAGTTACATACAACAAAACAAAGAACAATTACAGACTCCCACAATGGGAGTAACAATAAACAAAAAGTCAACAACAACAGAACCACCGCCTTAGAACGGACAGCAGCCTAAGCCACCGGGGGGCTTAAATGCATTTTACAGGTACCAAATCTTCGCCCTAGATTCTGCTGTTGTTGAAGTACAAGAAATGTTCAGCTCGCATGGAGGCCATCTAACTAATGCAATGTATCATCATGGAAAACACTCTAATCAAATTAACACTCCATGATGAAACAAAGAAAAGGGCTCATGACTCACAGATAGTCAGAGCTAAAGAAAACCTCAAGTTAAGCCACGGTGGGTCCAGCTACAGATAAGCATCAGGCGTTCAAGTCCAAACACGGAGCTTCAGTATCAAAAGAATTCGCCTTATTTAACTAAAGTTCAGTAGGATATATCTGACATACCATTTGTTCAAAATAAGGATAATCAATATTAAGTAAGTCATCTAAATATCTGAAGGTGGAGTTAAAAGCTTGAATGATATAAGTTTGATTATTGTCTGACAGAGACAACATAAAATCTTTCTCATAATAAAACAAAAACAAATATGCATCAAGAGGAGCACAATTAGTACCAATTGGAATACCTACAATTTGTCTACATGCTTTTGAGCCAAATCTTATAAATATACTGTCTAAAAGATAATGGAGAGCATCACACATTTTCTAACATGACCACAATTTATATCTTTAGGTTGTTCAGCAATAAAAAAGGCAGTTTTATCATTACAAGCCAAATAAAGTGAGTTCTCTCTGTTAAGTGGTCCAACGGACCTAAAAAATAAGAATACATTTATCAAATGTGCACAAAAGAGGATGTACATATGTAAATATATAAACAATCATTATGCAAAGCTTGAATATTAAGTTATGAAAACTGTTGGAGTTACAACTTACGTCACCAGACACCCTTTTAGCTTTCACTGAAAAAAAAACGGCTTAGTTCAAGACCCCTAAAAATGGACAAAAATTATGAAATGTGCACAAAATAGGAGGAGCACATCTTGTGAACAACCATTATGCAAAGTTTGAATATAAAGATATGCAATCTCTTTGAGTTACAGATTACACAAACCAGATGGAAAAAATGTCTAAGTTCAACACCCGTAAAAAATAAGAAAAAAATTATCAAATGTACACAAAATGAAAGGTGCACATCTTCAATGTAAAAACAATCATTATGCAAAGTTTAAAGATAAAGGAATGAAAACTTTTGGAGTTACAGATTACACAAACTAAGCACCCCAAAAGTGTTGCGGACAGATGGACGAACGAACAGACAGACGGATGGACGCTCTTACATTTGGATTCTTGTTGGGTGCGTACAGTGTTAGAAAAGTAGCAAAGAAAGCGTAAGTACCCAACAAATCCCAGATATTTTTTTACGGAATAAAAAATAGTAAGTGAGTATGATCAGGAAAATACCACAATCACAAACTGCAGACAACCCCTTGGCACCGCGAGGAAGAGCCTCTCAACCATCACGAGACACCAGGAAGACAAATTAAGTAAAGCAACCAGCTCTCTCTTCCTCATCAAGATGATTGCAATACAAGAATGGACATAAAGTAACGTACAAGTCAACAACAACAGAACCACCACCTTAGAACGGACAGCAGCCTAAGCCACCGGGGGGGGGGGGGGGGGGGCTTAAATGCATTTTACTGGTACCAAATCTTCGCCCTAGATTCTGCAGTTGTTGAAGTACAAGAAATGTTCAGATCGCATGGAGGCCATCTAACTAATGCAATGTAAACCTCATTTTGAGCTTAATAGCTCCCTTTATATGCAAATGAGGTTTATTCCGTTAATGATTTTTAAAAAATATATTTGTTTTATAAAAATTCGGAAATTTAAAATACCAGACAAGGATCCATTCGTGAGTACAGACAGGCGGACAGAGGGAATGGACCCACTACTAGACCTGCTTTCGCTAAAGCGAGGCTGGTAAAAAATTTAATTCTTATCTAGATAGATTACAATTTTTTAATGAATTTTAGATTGCATTTCATGAAACAGTTTATCGACGGTACAGTAATAACAGTATTTCATCCATCGCATTTATTTGTTTCATTATTAGCTCACCTGAATGCAGTGTCCTTAATGTGCCCTTTTCATTCTCATGGAATACTCCATACTGAAAATACATGTTGATACAAAAGTATGGAACTGGCCATTTTGTATTTTTAGGGGTTGCCAGTCAAACTTTCTATAAAATAATGTACTTCTATCCCTGAAGATTGTTTTGATCTTAGCAAACAGAGAGGACCCTGATGAAATGCCACCTTATGAGGCATTTCATCTGGGTCTTCACTGTTACCGGTGTCTAGAATGTAAAGGGTCGAATTATGGCACATGAGTCTAACAACAATGAGAGTCCATGTGACTTCTGGGACATGTTCATTTTTAACACAAGCAATCTTGGTTCAAGACAATAAGGTGATATCACATACAAAATATTTATGGATCAGACAATATGAATTGTATGGTTTCTCTGTGTAAACCTATTGAATAAAGGTCGGAATTTAATCCAGGATATATTTTTATAAAGTTTTTGGAAGATTACATGGCGGTGCTACATGCATACAAAATATCAAAGCCTGGGTGTTTATGGTTTTAGACAATACTTTTTATGGCTATCCTTTAAAAGACTAGCTGTATTTCAACATGTTCTGCACTAATTGCTAAGATAATACGTATCTTCAGGGACAGAAATACATTATTGTATACAGTGGCCTCCATCCCTTTTAACTACAAAATGGACAATTCCATATTTGTTCTATCAATATGCATGATAAAACCACTGAGACTAATAACAGCGGTGTGTATACATTGCAATCACAGTACGTCAGAACCATACACGCACCGACATGATTTACCTCTGAGCATTCATTTCGTTTCAAGTTAACAAAAAATAAACAGTCGGCCTATTTTTGCAAATCACGACAATATGACGTATTGTTTTATTGACCGATAGAATCCCAAGCAAATTTGACCAAAAGTAAAATTATACAGGCTACGCCTGAAAAATAAAATCTAATTAAAAAACAATTATGAAGAGATATACATGTGATTGCTGTGCAAAGCAATTCATTAATCCTACAGTATAGGATATAATCGTCAAAATTTGTAAGCTAAGACCTACTATAGAGTTACCCTCTTGGAGTAGCCCAAATGACAAGAGAAATAGGCAATTAGTTCAAATATGCCTAAAGGCAAGTTTCCTTTATAAACTACAAACTACAGAACATCCAGTAGGGGAATGCAATTGGTCAGTGATAGTGTGCTCAGTTACCAGCTTCATGTAAAACTCATTCCATCCTCATGACATTCAGCAGTAACTCAGAAAAAATAGTTAGTTTGGGAATATATCAATTCGAGATATAAAAAGTTTCTACTTTGATTTGAAATTAGGTTAACAAAAATATCATCATATAAGTTCAGCACACAACTATGACCACACGTTTGTTATGTTGTTGAAATATGCAAAGCTTTGGTATCGTACCAATGCAAGGGTACTACATTGATATTAATACTCCAGCGCATTATTTGGAGAAAGAGAAACAAAAAGTGGTATGTATCGCCAAAATTTACTTGGTAGAAATATGTATTACCGTTAGCAAAATTTTAATCATATTTTTGTCAATTTCTGATATGAAAGTGCGCCATCCATTATTCTTCTTTTGACATCTATAGAAGATCTGGGTAATAATGGACCATAAATCCTTTAGTTAACGCTGCATTTGATTGCAATTTGTTGCTATATACAAACTGAGTGCATGTATAGAAAACCTCTTTCATTTGGACAAAATCCAAAGATTCTTTTGAAATCCATTATTTCAATGAGATTTCTAAATTCAGTTTCAAAATAGTATTGATTCATCAAATATCTTGACAGGGCAAATAAAAAATAAAACAACCAGACGATAGATAAATAAAACCATGTCTTTTATTTCTGATGTTGAAGCATCAGAAAAGCAGTCTTTAAGACCAAATAATGTTTCTTATTTCTTAGCCAAAGCATATATTGTGGCTGAGAAATAAGAAAAAGGCCTGATTCTGTATTATTTCATCTTGGTCGTCACCATTTGCTAAAATACCCTTTAGGGGCTTCAAGTATACAAAGTGTCAACTGGTAAATACTTTTACACCCTTAATGCTGGTGTTAGTTGTTTAGCTCGTATAGAGGCTACCAAACTTAGCGAAATTCCATAAAATATGTAGACTTTGCCAACTTTTTTTGTGCTCTTCTTGTTGGTTTGTTTTGAGAGACACTTTATGTTGTCTCTTTCTGACAATAATATGGCTGGTGTTATTGAAGCATTCAACTGTATGATTTCTAGATTACTTAACTTAATATTGATAATCCTTATTTTGAACGGATAATAAGTGAGATATATCCCACAGAACTTCAGTTAAATACGCCAAATTATTTAGATACTCATGTCCCCTGTTTGGACTTTGAATTTTCTATAGCAAATGACATAGTTTCATCTAAACATTACCATAAACAAGATTAGTGTCATTTTGAATAAGTTAATTTCCCATTTCTTGATGGAGATGCTCCTCGTTCTCAATCCTTTTATGTATACAGGTCCATTAAAAAAGTTATTTCACTACGCAATATTTCAAAAGTTTTTTCACATTTTTATTATACAAAATGGTCCATGTTTTGCCATACATGTAATTAAAATCCCATGCCATTTGGGTTCTAAAAATCATATCAACGTACAATGAGACAACATTTGACTATAGATTTCAAATGCATTCCAACGAAACACAACAACAATGTTTTAAAACATTCCAAAGAAAACACAACAACATTGTACGCCTACATCATAAAGCCAGTATTTCGTTGCAGCTCCCTTTACTTTTATAAGATCTGCATTTCTCCTTGGCATTGAATTCTCAAGTTCTTCAATGACGTTTGGTGGAATACTTTACCACGCTTCACATACTCGTTTAATCTTTTCTTACACACCATTTGGTTTCCAATCTCTTTTTCATTATATTCCAAATGTTCTCTATGGGATTCATGTCTCCGGAAATCCCAGGTCATTCTAGAATGGGTATTCTTATACATTCTAGAAATGTTTAGGACTTTTAAAGTTATGGCATGGCGCGAGTTCATGTATAAAGATATATCCCTTCTGTGGGAACAAAACGCATTCACATATCATTTCAATGTCATGAATAATATCACATGGTATTTTGTATTGCGAATGTTACCATTCGCTTTTCTCAGAAGAGACTGGCCCCTGCTGCTAATGACTCCCCAGACTTGCACACTCACTGGCAATTTTACAGTAGTCTGAATACACTTAGCATGATATTTGTCTTTCTATTTGCGCCAAACACGACAATTGCGTTGATTGCTATGACTGTGAAATACAGTTTCATGTGAATGTGTTGTGATCCCACAGAAGGGATATATCTTTAGGAGATGCGGAAGCAAGAATGTGAAGCGTGATATAGTGTAGCATCGAGCACCCTGGAAGAACTTTACAATTCAATGCCAAGAACAATTGTAGATCTTATTTAGCAAAGAGAGGTGCAACGAATACTGGTTTTATAGTGTAGGCGTACAGTTATGTTGTTGTTTTTCCATTGGAATGTATTTAAGAATGATTATGTGTTTTCATTGGAATGTATTTAATATCTATATGATTTATAGAAATAAAATGGCATGAGAATTAAATAAAATGTATTGTAATACATATACCATTAATGTATAAATATGTGAAAAAACTTTTGAAATATTGCGTAGTGAAATAACTTTTTTAATTGACCTCTATATTTCGCAGTTTATTCGTTTTTCGAAAGTATGTTCTAATGTTTATAATTTCAACAAGAGAAATAACTTAAGCAAGGCACCTTTCCAATGCGGTACTTTTTGTGTGGATATTATATGTTTTTTCTGTCTTGTGTTTGCTATGCCATTGTGTGCGTCTGTTTATATGTGCATTGTGGTCGCTTGCTGGGAAAGGGCTGACCTCTTGGCTCTCGTTTGTGGTGTCTAATTGTGAGTTTGTCACTTTCCCATTGGTATCCTGGGTCGGGTATGGTACTTGATTGTATCGATTCCTGATCTTTGTACCCTTACTGATTTTGTGGTTATCTGCTTGGAAAGGACTGACCTCTTGGCTTTCGTTTGTGGTGTCTAACTGTGAGTGTGTCATTTTCCTATTGGTATCCTGGGTCAGGTGTGGTACTTGATTGCATCGACTCCTGATCTTTGCACCCTAACTTACTTTGACCGTTCCAAGGTTGTGCTTCTTTTGTGGATAATTTATGTTAATTCTGTCTTGTTTTTGTTATGCTTTCGTGCGCATCTGTTTATTGGTGCCTTGTGGTCACCTGCTGGGAAAGGACTGACCACTTGGCTCCCGTTTGTGATGTCTAATTGTGAAGTTGTCACTTTCCCATTGGTATCCTGGGTCAGGTGTGGTGCTTGATAGTATCAATTCCTGATCTTTGTCCTCATTATTACTTTTACTTATCAGTATATATACTTCGTAAAGCATTTTCTACAATCTACCACATATGTTAAATGCAGTATTTTTTTAAAAACTTTTCTTCAACAAGGCATGTCATAGTCTGTTTCACATGACGAAGTAGTATATTATTTTTTAAAAATAGCTGGAAAGCATTCTCTTCCTGGTCGATTCAAAAGTTAATCAAGCGTTATACAAAGGAGTGGGATATAACATGGATAGCATGCGACAGTCAGCATGTCTTTCATTGGTTGGTTGGTGCCTGGTGTTTGTCTTTGGCTGAGTCTATCAGAGTTTAGCATGAGATTTTCTTTGGCTCTGATTGTCTGTGAGTTTAGGAACATTTTCTTTGTTTCTTACAGTATGTTAATTTTATTTGATTATTTCTCTTTGGTGGTCCAGTGTATAAGTTAGGGAGCCTCTGTGCGAGATAGCGACAGCAGAACCTAGGGCAAAGATTTGGCTAGCAAAATATGTTCACCACGCCGCCCCTTGGCCTCGGCTGCTATCCGATCTATGGTGATGATGCATTTGTTATTTATTCAGTTTTCAGTTCTAAGGCGGTGGTTATGTTGTTGTTGACTTTGTTTATTGTTACTCCCAGTGAGGGATTCTGTAATTGTTCTATGTTTTGTTGTACGTTACTTTATGTCGATTCTAGTTTTGCAATCATCTTGATTGGGATGAGAGAGTTGGTTGCTGAGGAAGAGAGGGCTAATTGCTTTGTTTTTTGTTGTATTGTGGCTATCTGTGTTATTTGTCTCTTCTTCACGGTCTATGGTGTGTGAAGGTGGCATTTTCTGGTCAACATCACTTGCTTTGGAATTTATAAAACAAACCACAAAATAAAAAAACTGGTTCTTAAATGCCATTTTGCAAATTTTAAAACTCAAAATGGCTTGTCCGATATAGAACTTTTAATAAGCTTACTTAACTAAGTTCGTCAGGCAACTGTCGCTGATAATTCGTGCATGTAGCTAGGCCATTTAGATGTTTTTGTAATTGTTTGAAAATGTACTCTTCTAAAGTTGAGGAATCTAAACAATTCGGTTATTCACAAAATCTCTTGGAAAAAATATTTAAAAGTGATGAAGTTTTCACGAACACTCCATTGAACAAACTTCAGAAAAAAAGTAAGAAAGGCGGTAAAGATCAGGAATCGATTCAATCAAGTACCACACCTGACCCAGGATACCACATACGAAAGTATCAAAAACACAATTAGACATCACAAACAAGAGTCAAGACGTCAGCCCTTTCCCAGCAGGTGACCACAAGGCAGCAATGAACAGACACGAAAGCATGACAAACGCAAGAGATAAATAACACAAATGATCCTAATAAGAAGCACCATATTGGAACAGTCAGTAAAAATATTTGACTGGAGGGCTACATACACGACAGTACAACACATACCAACATGAACCATGACTAACAAAAACGATCCACAAAATAAGCACCGTCTTGGAACGGTCAGTGAAATATTCACTGGAGGGCTTAAACAGATTTCATCCTTAATTCAGATGTGAATGAAGACAAATAGATGTTTGGTTTGCATTAAAGACCAATACCTTATCCATGCATCATCTTCTAGAAGATATAAATCAAAATATTAAAAGGAGATACAGTAAAGATAAGGACTCAACAGTTAATAAAATTGAATACTGGAGCAAAAGAAATCCAACTGGCAAACCCCGATGGGCCTGACAACAGCCAAAGCATCAGGCTCCTACCATATCATCAATAGATAAGCCCATTGGTATCCTGGGACATGTGTGGTGCTAGATTGTATCGATTCCTGATCTTTGCACTCTTTCTTACTTTAAGCCGGAACTATCATAGAGTCTTAAGTCCGACCAAACAGCGTGCAACCAAAGTGGAAAGCAAAGTTGCCAACCGCGATCGAGCCAACCACCAAGCATGCAGTCTGTCGCAACACACCAATGCCACAGCCAACCTTTTTACATGAGAAGCACCCCCAACAAACCACGCTGAAAAGCCACTAAAGCCAACAATCCTCCCAACCCACACACCAAGGCACCAAAGAATCCAAGTTCCGAAAGTCCCTGGTGCAAGAAAGACCCAAGTCAAACCTGGAGTCTAGATATCAAATCAAGGTATTGACAATAAAATCCAGATAATGTTTTACAAAGTGTATGATACCGACAGCCTTGCCTAAGAAGCCTCCGAGCCAATAATTAATTGCGAGCGTTGATGCCAGCAACATGGCTAGATGCCCCAGCAAAACGAACGAGCTACGAGACACAGACTCCATGGGAGTTAACATTCGTCTTTGGCTGACATTTGAATGCTAACAAAATTCCTACATCTCTTAAAGTCCCCCAAAACAACGACATACATTTTAAAATATAAGTGTAGTTATGTGGCAATTGTAATAGGTACGCACGTTTCAGTTTGCCCCGAATATATTTTGTGATATATGTAAAAAGTAAGTGAGTGTGACCAGGAAATGCCACAAACACCGACTGCTGACCAACTATGCTGGTAACAACCCCCTTCCCCCCCCCCCACACACACACATACACGTATAGAGTCTGACATCTCTAGTTATATTTTGTTATGTAAAATCACCAGCTTCGTAATTTGTTCTGTTAATGTGCGGTCTGGTACCTTCATTTTAGTTTGGGAACTCCGTTAATGTAAGAGAAACCATCAAAGTTCACAATTATTCATTATTTAGCAGCAAATTCGTTTATCCGATGTTGACGTGACTTTATGCGTGATAAACTAATACAATATTCATGAATTGGCATAAAAGCAACAAGCCTTTATATCTACTGAACTGATTGGGTCGTACAAAAGGAAAACATATCAAGATGTAGCTATCGATATTCTTATACAATACAAAGCCTTTGCTTTTCAGATTTCGATAGATTGGTGTAGCCTAAAATCAATTGAAGTTATACCATTTGACCTATCTTGCGATCTGAGATTTGAGTTGAATTTTAGGCAAGAACGTTGCTTCTTTGCTGGTCCACGTGGCTTAATTTAACACATTACTGACCTACGATGTTCTTCACACTTTTGGGGAGCCAGATTGTCTATTGATAAAGATACACATATACCAACCTTTCACCGCCATTGTCGGTAATATAACCAGGAAACGTCACGATCTATGATAAAAGAATCACTCTAATAAGAGACATACAAAAACGCAGAAAAAATAACCAGACATTTTGTATACCAGCAGGACCACAAAAAGTTAAATATTGACACTCACGACAGATTACAATATCTGCGATAATGTTCGTGAGTTTTGGACATAATTAGGCTATCAAGACTTATTGGGTCTCTAAAGACAGCGACAGAATTCGAAAATGTCTTCCGGTTCATTTTTAATTGGTACTTTAAAGATTAATCCACGTTCTATTATCAAGTTTACTTAAAGTAAAAGTGAGCATTGCCTAATTACGCATTAATTGGGTACTGCATAGGAATTGGTCAAATTGGCACGCTATTTACCAGAATGACCATATTAACACGGGGTGCAACGTATTGTTTAGTGGTCAACATTTTTTCTATTTATATCATAGTAAATTTGTTTGAATAAATGGGCTATTGGTATCATAAACTTCGCAAAACTTTTTCTAAATTTTATAGACGATACTATGATTTGATATCTAAATTCCAAGTTGGACTTAAATCTATCTTATGCCATGGAATTTCGGAACCTGAATTCTATGGTGACTTGGTGTTTAAATTGAAGAAAATTGTTGGCTCTGATAATTTTTCAGCGCAGTTCATTAAAATAATTTCCCACTATAAAAAGATTGGCTATAATATTATTGCAATAGACTGCATGCTTGGTGATCAACCCAATCACGGTTGGCAATTTTGCTTTCCACATTATTTGCACACCGGTGGATGGGAATTCAGACTCTATGACGGTTCCGACTTAAAGACTTATCTATTGGGGTAATGGTAGGGGCCTGATGCTTTAGCTGTTTGTCGGGGCAGCCAGGGTTTACCTGTTGGATTTCTTTTGCTACGTTATTCATTTTTTTTTTGCTGTTGAGTCCTTATCTTTGCTTTATCTCATTTTTATATCTAGATTTATATGTTCTAGGAGATAATACATTGATAAGTTAGGGGTCTTTCATGCAAACCAAACATCAATGTGTCTTGATCCACATCTGAACTAAGGGTAAGGTTGGTTCACCGTGAAACTGGTTTAAGCCCTCCAGTAAAACATTTTACTGACTGTTCCAAGGCGGTTATTCTTTTGTGGATAGTTTATGTTTTTCAGTCTTGTGTTTGCTATGCATCTGTACGCATCTGTTTATATGTGCCTTATGGTCACGTGCTGGGAAAGAGCTGACTTCTTGGCTCTCGTTTGTGGTGTCTAACTGTGAGTTTGTCACTTTCCCATTGGTATCCTGGGTCAGGTGTGGTACTTGTTTGTATCGATTCCTAATCTTTGTACCCCTTACTAACTTGCCCTAGATTAGTATGATTTTATGCACGATGTGGTTACTCACGGTATCTTGCTATATTATGCTTTTTACCCCATCTTGAAATCTCAACTTGAACATCAGTGATAACTGGAACACTGCGAGCTGCAGTCATCACTTATATTTCAACCAATTTTTTCACATGTTGTTATATGTTATCAAAGATCAGGTACAGTCTCCCCATCCTGCAGGTCATATATTACAATATCCATTCAAACAAATTTCTAATGAAAAAAATGAAACTTGTTTTCTAGCTTTGACCACTGAAACTAAATACTCTGCATCCCGTGATTAAACCGTGAGTTTATAGCTATGGTTTCCTCTTTAATTGCACAACGATGGGTCAGGCCTCAGACTCTATGACGGCTCTGACGTAAAGCTTTAATCGATAGGTTGGTGCCTGATGCTTATCTGTAGCTGGATTCACCGTGGCTCAACTTGAGGTTTTCTTTAGCTCTGACTATCTGTGAGTCATGAGCCATTTTCTTTGTTTCATCATGGTGTGTTAATTTGATTAGAGTGTTTCTCCATGATGATACATTGCATTAGTTAGATGGCCTCCATGCGAGCTGAACATTTCTTGTACTTCAACAACAGCAGAATCTAGGGCGAAGAATTGGTACCAGTAAAATGTATTTAAGCCCCCCCCCCCCCCCCCCCCGGTGGCTTAGGCTACTGTCCGTTCTAAGGTGGTGGTTCTGTTGTTGTTAACTTCTTGTTTATTGTTACTCCCATTGTTGGAGTCTGTAATTGTACTATGATTTGTTGTACGTTACTTTATGTCTATTCTTGTATTGCAATCATCTATGATGGGGAAGAGCCAGCTGGTTGCTTTGCTTAACTTGTCTTCCTGGTGTCTCGTGATGGTTGAGCGGCTCTACCTTGCAATGCCACGGGATTGTCTGCGGTTTGTGATTGTGGTATTTCCTGATCATACTCACTTACTATTTTTCCTGATCGTACTCACATACCATTTTTGCTACTGCATCTTTCTAGCTAAATACATGTACTAGTACGGCCAAATATACACACTGGGTGTAGTAAGGTTGGCAGCATGTCTGATAATAGCTAAACATCACTGCTGCACATTCTGTTCTGTGCATTTTTGTTCGCGTATGACTTTTATCAGTTTTATCATGACAAGGGTTGAATAGAGCGTCCATACATTAGTCTCTAAGGAAACGTCTGGTGTTCTTTTATGCTGTAAATATTGTTAGCAAACTTAATTGGCGATAAGATACTCTTCGGAGACATCCCGTGGGAGCATACAGAAAATAAATTTAATATTTTGTATTTGCATGCCATGTGGAATAACTGTTTACATATATCACAAACCCACACGCTGATACGGTTGGATGAGCCACATAACAGGATCAGTAACCGATTTAATGTTTTCAATAGAGTGATTCTGTGCAGCACCTTCCGGTTGCGCGAATACATTACATTTAAAAAAACTAAAATAAGCCCACCGACCATATTTTATTTCCATAGCAACTTATCCTTTGCGGTAAAACAGATTCAAAAACTACAACTGAAAGCAAAAAAAAACTAGAACACATTCGATGGCGCGCCATCGCAAATCCCCACGCTCTCGAAGAAATCTAATGGTAATTGACACTTTGACCCCATCCCAAGGTCACCAGTTTGATCGTAGGTTAAAATTTTTCAGTGTATCTTGGTCTACTGCTCATCCCCGTTAACTTGATATGCCACATGACCATGTTCAGAAAATTAAATTTTTGACCCCTCCCCAAGGCCCCAGGGGGCAGGGACCCAAAAAATTGTGCGGGTGCATGTGCCATTCATGTGAGTAACTCACACACGAAATCTGGTTGAATTTCTAAAAAAAAAAATTTTTGACCCCCCAGCCCCCCCCCCCCCCCCACGGTACCCCTAAGTCCCACCCCCGGGCCATCACCCAGGCGGCCGAATGAAAATCCCATCTGATATGTTTTATATCTTTCATTTGTGAGAAGATACGCAAAGTTTGGTTTAAAAATCTTTGAAATTGACCTTTTAATTCAGATTTAATGATATTTGACCTTTTAGCCCCTCCCCAAGGCCCCAGGGGGTGGGGACCCCAAAAATGGCACCGGTGCATATGCCTTTCATGTAAGAAACTCACACACCAAATCTGGTTGAATTTTGGAAAAAAAAAAATTTTGACCCCCCAACCCCCCACGGTACCCCCAAGTCCGACCCCTAGGGCATGACCCAGGCCGCCAAATGAAAATCCCGTCTGATATGTTTTATATCTTTCATGTGTGAGAAGACACACAAAGTTTGGTTAAAAAATCTTTCAAATTGACTTTGTAATTGAGTTTTAATGATATTTGATGATATTTGACCTTTTGGCCCCTCCCCAGGGCCCCAGGGGGCGGGGCCAAAAAAAAATGTGCTGTTGCACGCCCCATTCATGTGAGCAACCCACACACCAAATTTGGTTGGATTTCGTCCAATGGTTTAGGAGGAGATAGCGTGACGGACGGACGGACGGACGGACGGACGGACAGACGGACGGACAGACGGACGGACGGAGGCGATTGCAATATCCCCAACGCTTTTTAAAAAAGCGTGGGGATAAATACAGAAAGACGATGTCGCTATTTTGAAACAAACACGAAATAACTTCATGACCACTGCCTTAAAACAGACATCAATAAAAGCCTCAAGATGCTTTTCTTACCTTAGCACCCTTGAATTAAATGCTATGTAACAAATACCAAATACGCAGACAAATAGAGTTTCCAGTATGTTAAGAGGGATGTACGAATTTTAATTGATTAGTGTATATTAACTGAGAAAGAACCGACTCTTGAGAAATAATAAAGTTAATCGGTGGCTCCGGCTACTGTCTGTTCTGCTGTTGCTTTTGCATTGTTTATTGCTGTTGTTTTTGCATTGTTTATTGCTGCTCCTACTGTTTGTGGGAGTAACCGTTTTGTGTTGGGCCTTGTTTTGTTCTGAAGCACTTTGTGTCTTTCTAGTTTTGCAATCAACCCGTTTGGGAAGAGAGTGCTGATTGCTTGACTTTTATCGTCTTTTGGATGTTATGCTGCTGTTTTTAATCTTTTTTTCCCCCTTCATCGCGGTGACGTTGGTTGGTCTGTAGTGTGTGATTATGTCATTTCCTGGCTGGTCATACTCACTTGCTTTCTCTGCACCTTCAGTCTGTGACTCAATTCTGAAAACGCGTCTACGTAGGCTGATTTTGGTGTCCACTTGAGACAAAATTGGGCTGGACTTATTCAGTGAGTGCCGAGAACGGTAAGCTTCTAAAATCTCGGAATTTGTTTTTCATTTACAATAAGGTCTGTTGGAGCATTTATGCAGTAAACATTCATGCTGAAATCCTTCACTGCAAAGAGTAAGTGAGTATGATCAGGAAATACAACAATGACATACAGCAGACCAACCCAAGGCACCATGAGGAATAGCCACAGAACATTGATTGTAACAATACATCTGTAAGACAATACTAGCAGAGCAACCACCTTTCGCTTCATATTCAAGATGATTGCAAAATAATCTGGAAAAAAGGATCCTTCAAAAATAGAAAGAACCTACAATAAACCAAGAATTGACACAAAGTAATGCATTGCAAAACAAAGACAAACACAAAACTCCCACAAACAATGGGAAGTACATTAAACAATAGATAAACAACAACAGAACCACCGCCTTAGAACGGACAGCAGCCTAAGCCCTGAGGTGGGGCTTAAATGCATTTTACTAGCGCTAAATATTCGCCCTAGATTCTGTTGTTGTTAAAACACTAAATTGTTAGCTTGCATGGAGGCTTCCTAACTAATGGAATGTATCATCGCTTAGAAACAATCAAATCAAGTTAACTCATTATGATGATACAAAGAAAAGGGCTCATGACTCACAGTCATAAACTCAAGTCATAAACTCAAGTTTAGCAACGGTGGGCCCAGCCAACGACAAGCATCAGGCACCAACCAACGGATTAAAGTTTTACGTCAGGGCCTTTATTAAGTCTGAGGCTTGACCCACCGTCGTGCAATTAAAGAGGAAACCATAGCAATCAGCCGTGATTGGGTTCACAACCAGGAATGCAGACTGTCACATGATATATGTATTTATGTTGTATCCCATTCTGTTATAACGTTTAATATTTTTTATATTGATCAATAAAATTAGGCTTTTCAACAATTCTTTTAAATTTATAAACTGAATACAGGTTCTGATAATATTTATATAGTATGACTTTTTAATTATAAGATACAGATTCTGATAGTCTTTAAGCAAATTTTGTATTTAACAATCAACTCTGGGTGTCGGTAATAAAATTTCGAAAAAGCTCTACAGAGTTTATGCTATCAATAACCTTGTTTTAGTAACTGAGAAGTCAAAATTTTGTTTCTATTGTTGAAGTCATCAACATGAGAACATACTCTTGCAAAACGAATAAGTTGCGAAATGTATACATCATAGGAAGGGGGGCGAGGAACATCTCAATCAAAAAAAAGGAACATTTACTATTTCAAAATTATAGTCGTCCGGTTTGTCATAAATTTTGGTTGAATCTATGCCACAGGAATGGACAAGTCTAAGTCCAAACAAGGGACTTTAGTATCTGAAGGATTCGCCTTTTTAAATTGAAGTTCAGTGGGATATATCTGACTTACCGTTTGTGCAAAATAAAAAGTATCAATATTAAGCAAGTCATCTAGATATATTAAGGTAGGGTTAAACGGTTCAACAACATCTGCTTGATTATTGTCAGAAAGACACAACATGAAGTCTCTCTCACAACAAAAACAATAAAACTGCAACAAGAGGAGCACAATTAGTACTTTTAGAAATACCTACAATGTGTCCATACAATTTTGAGCCAAAGCTTATAAATATATTGTCTAAAAGAGAATAGAGAGCCTCACAAACTTTCTGACATGACCACAATTTAAATCTTTTTTGGTTCTTCAGAAGTGACAAATGCGCGTTTTTCATTACATGCCAAATAAAGTGAGCAGTCTCTGTTAAAACTTCGTTCAATTAACTCAGTTAGGTTTTCTTTGATAAGATTATGAGGTAATGTAAAAAAAAGAGTAGAGAAATCATATGTAGACACACTAGATGCTAGAAGACCTTTACATTTTAATTTGTTAAGAATCTCACCTGAGTTTTTAACAGACCAAAATAGATTTTCACCATTTCTCTCAAAAACTGTTTCAAAATATTTTATAACATGGTTTTCAAACGCAGTCAGGCAAGAAGTCAAAATAATCGACAACTCAGTAGTAGTACATGAGCTAGAGTCAGCAAAAACGTTACTTATAGGGTCCTTTATGGAGTTTTGGTAACCAGTATCACGTAGGAAGCTTGCTATGATCCTCATCAACAAATACACAAAACTTATGCCATTAATGTCTATCAATGACAGACTTCTCGTTTCAGCCCTGAAGTAAAGCTTTAATTCGTTGGTTGGTGCCTGATGACTGTCTTTAGCTGGGCCCACCGTGGTTCAACATAAGGTTTTCTTTAGCTCAGATTAACTGTAAGTCATGAGCCATTTTCTTTGTATCATCTCAGTGTGTAAATTTAATTAGATTGTGTCTCTGTGATGATACATTGCAATAGTTAGAAAGCCTCCATGCGAGCTCAACTTTTTTGTGTGTTTTAACAACAATAGAATTTAGGGCGAATATATCTAAGTAAAGAAGAAGGCAAAGATCATGAATCGATACAATCAAGTACCACGCCTGACCCAGAACATCGTATGGGAAAGTGACAAAGACACAAGAAAACATCACATACAAGAGAGCCAAGAGGAGAGCTCTTCCCCAGCAGGTGTCAACAAGCCTGCAAGGAACATACAAGACAGTATGACAAAGACAAACACGAAACACAAATAACAAAAAGGATCCACAAAAGAAGCACCGCCTTTGAACGGTCAGTGAGAACATTATTTGAGGGCATATTTGCTTCAGTCTGGTGGTGGTTCTGTTGTTGTTATTCATTGTTTATTGTTGCTCCCATCCCATTGTTTGTGGTGGTTTTGTATTCGGTCCTTGTCTTTGTATTTAGTACTTTGTGTCTTCTAGTTTTGCAATCATCTTGATGTGGAGGAGAGAGTTGGTTGCTTTACTTTAACTGTCTTCCTGATGTTTTGTGACAGTCAGTGTTATGTGGCTCTTTTTCACGATGTTATGGGTTGGTCTGTTGTGTGTGATTGTGGTATTTCCTGGTCATACTCACTTACTTTTATGATTTATTCCAACTTAAGCATGAAATAGCTCGTACTTTGCAAGGTCTACACTGATGTTGGTAGTAAAAGGTAGCTATCCCCATAGGCTGATCCAGAAAGTTTTGCCAGAGGGAGTCCAAATCTGACGTTTTTTTTTTTTTTTGTTTTTTTTAGTTGATGAGGGGAGGAAGGATCCAAATGCCTTTTCAAGCGGACCATCATCGGCCCGCCAGCAATACGCCAATGAAATGGCGTTTCGCTGGTGTGCCGATGGTAGCTTTGTGATTTTTCAGAGGATCCGGACCAGTATTGCTAGGAAATCCTATATTTTTGTGATTGTTCAGGGGGTCCAGACCCCCTGTCCCCCCCCCCTCCCCTTCTGGATCCGCGCATGATCCCATGGTTTGTCAACCTGTATGTGAAATAACCCACTCGCTCTAAATTCTTAGATTTTCTCATCGTACAAGCGGATAAACCAGAATATAAGCGTCTGATGACATTCGGGAAAGTCTGCCACAATTCGAGAATTGAATCATGGCTCAGGTGTATGTAAGGAGCATTACGCGTAGCACTATGTACCAAAAAGCTCCATTTTGTTAGCCAGAACTGGCGTATGAAAAATTAGTTCTGAAGCATGTGGGTTCAACTCTATTAACATCAATTTATCTGATTATCCGAAAAGTTGGATCAGCAGAATAAATAGAGGATATTTACATTTTTGAGAGGGAATACCAAATATATTTCATCGAGTGTGTTGAAAACATCAGAATTTTCATGAGTGCGCAGCACGAATGAAAACTTCGATGTTTTCAACTCACGAGATGAAATATATTTGGTATTTACTAAAAAAAAGTAAATTTTCTTTTTATTTTATACTTTTTTAGAAGATTTACAGTTAATCACTTCAAGCCGAATCACTATAATCATGATAATGTAAAAGAAGACAAAGGAGTATTTGTGACAAAATACATAATGTACCTGGATCAATCTACATGGTCTATAGTCATCAGGACTTGCAGATCAAAAGAAATTTATTCAGCGTCAAAGTGTGTGACAAGTGACGTCATAAGCGACGTCATAATTTGTTGATGACGTTGCGTAGCATAGGTTACATGCATTGCTTCACTCACTGAAGCAGGAGGTGTTGAAAATTCAAAATAAAAATTTAAGCAAATCTGAATTATTTTGGTACAAAAATGTTCCTCATGTTCTAATTAAGAAAATGACTAACCACACTTGATGTTTTTGGTCCACAAATAAGAACGTTATCGGTGTTCGAACTTTCGAAGTGAGCTGCATTAAGTGAATGGAAAAGTCAGAGGTGATCCAAAAAACGCTACAGTGAAAATATAGGCTGATATCATTTCACTAGCGATTGATATCACTTTTGTTTGTTTTTGATATGCATTGATTTTACTGCTAAGTTTAAAATAAATGAAGTTTATGTTTTTTCAATAAAATATCGCTATATTTTATTTTTTTTAAAAAAAAGCATAAACTTCATTTAAGCCGTTTGTTTTCCTGCAATCACACTTATTATTGTGTAAACATTGTTTCTGTGACGTCAGCGTCACGTTATATAACGTCAGCGTCACGTTATATAACGTCAGCGTCACGTTATATAACGTCAGCGTCACGCTTTTACCCGCGTTATCAAAATAGATCCTCAATGTACATCCGTGGTCTGATTCCACGGAAATTCGCGGAGTTGGTCGAGGCAGTTCTGGTTGATATAGGCTGACTTGCCAACCTGACATTTCTTATATTTTCAGAACAAGACGATGAATCATGGATAGAGTTTACTCAGAACAGGAAATCCGGTTTATTGTAATATTGACTGTAGTGATGGTTGTTATCGTGGCTGTGGCTTCAGCAATCAGTATTTATCTGTCAAAGAGAAGAAATATGCAAGAAGACGGAGCAGCATTGACTTCTAACGAATATGACCTGACTTCTGAAGTTCCCGAAATATGGAGCGTGCATGGAAATTATAACCCGATAGTCACGTGATGTTTCCGTTGGGCGCATGTACGTAGACGTTCCATGAACATGAAGATATCAACGAATAATTGTTAGTCCACAGTGTTGAATATCAAACATAAAATATGCATAATATTCAATATAGGAAGGTTCGAGGGGCTCGAGAAGAAATTATTATTGACCCCTCATTCACTTTTTGCTGCACTACAAGATTAATAATTTCATTAACTCGTTTATGCTGAACCTATTAGAGTGGCTTACAATTTGTTATTAGGTTCGCTGGTCGAAATTTTAAAATGGTGAATGAATGATTCATCATGCATTGTGCAGACCTTGGTGAGAATCCACAGAATGCGGTGTCTCATCTTGGTCTACCTTTTGCAAATATCCCATTTGCATCGTTATATGCTCACTGTGAGCGAGTGCATGTTAATTAATGAACTTACATTTTTTTAAATTGTGTTCAGAGACTTACCATTTGTGTAAGCGCATACTGTTTAGACTGTTTTGTCTCTGTATACAAATTGATGCATTTGTTTTACAGTAAAACCTCGAACTGTTCGAAATACTCGCTGATTCGAATTAAATTTCGAGAGAATACGGCCTATTAATGAACTATTTTAAAAACTATCTATAAAAACGAAGTTTGGAAACTATATTTTAAACATTAATAAAGTTTATTTTGACAATATGGCCCTTCAGAGCTTAATAAAACCAATACCTTTGATACCGAAGCCGCATTTCTAGACTTGCATTTGTCAATTTCTAATGATATTGTTTCTACCAAAATTGATGATAAACGTGACGACTTTGATTTTGAAATTGTCAATGGATGCTGATGTTCCTCGCTGTACATCCTATGGAGTCTATGTTTCTCAACTCATTCGTTTTGCTAGAGCATCTAGCTATGTTACTGATTTCAACACTCGCAATAAATCGTTAACTCAGAAACTTCTTAAACAAGGCTATCGGTATCATAAACTTCGCAAAACCTTTTCTAAATTTTATAGACAATACTATGATTTGATATCTAAATTCCAGGATGAACTTAAATCTCTCTTGCGCCAAGGACTTTCGGAACCTGAATTCTATGGTGAGTTGGTGTATAAATTGAAGAAGATTGTTGGCTCCAATATTTTTAGCGCAGTTCATTAAAATGATTTCCCATTATAAAAAGATTTACTATAAAATTAATGTATTGCAACAGACTGCATGCTTGGTGGTCAACACAATCACGGTAGGCAACGTTGCTTTCCTCTTAAATTGCATACGGGTGGGTCAGACTTCAGACTTTATGACAGTGTCTTGTGTTTGCTATGCCTTTGTGCGTGTCTGTTTATATGTGCCTTGTGGTCACCTGCTGGGAAAGGGCTGACCTCCTGGATCTCGTTTGTAGTGTTCAACTGTGAGTTTGTCACTTTCCTATTGGTATCCTGGGTCAGGTGTGGCACTTGATTGTATCGATTCCTGATCTTTGCACCCTTACTTACTTTGGGTGCATTAAAGAAACGTTTCCCTGATAATAATTATTTTTGGGGCTTATATATTTTCTCAATCCATCCATCTGTTATCAGTTAGCGAAAATCTTCTTAAACTCAGAAACAACTCTAATTTTGTGAAACGTTTTTACCAGAGTGAACACTGATCAGATCGAAACATTTGATTTGCAATCGAAAATAAATAATACAATAAATGAGTATGCGTTTTATATTGATATGATGCAAATACCGTTTGCTGTATAATTTGTAACTTTTCATGCAGTACTTATATAGTGCATTTTGCTGAATGAGGGCTAACTGTTATTTGTGAGTCTCATATGTCAGTGTTTGTGAAACCGGTTTAAGCCCTCCAGTAAAATATTATACTGACCGTTCTTCAGTACTTCTTTTGTGGATCTTTTATGGGGTTTTTTCTGTCTTGTGTTTGCTATGCCTTTGTGCGCATCTGTTTATGTGTGCTTTGTAGTCACCTGCTGGGAAAGGGCTGACCTCTTGACTCTCGTTTGTGTTGTCTTTCTGTGAGTTTGCCACTTTCCAATTGGTATCCTGGGTCAGGTGTGGTACTTAATTGATCTTTGCACCCTTACTTATTTAGGTGGACATATTGCATTATTTTTCAACATAAACCTCTTCAATAAAAGCACAGACTTTAACCAACGATGTTAAAGGGCCTAAATGCATGTTTTAAAGAGATCCGTTCATTGATTCTGTTCAGAAAATTCTCCTGTATTCATGTAGCATATGCTACTATATCAGTTTGGATATCCTTAGTTGCTACACCTTTCTTATGCACATATTGAATCACTGCTCTTTCAGCGATTTTGTCTATTTTGTAAAAATCATCTGCCTTGTTTACTTCAGAGTGCTACCTCTTTGAGATTAACTGACCAAACGACACCAGTCTTCTGTTACATAGTCTGAAACATGACATCCCTGCTTAACTCCTTCAATACTAGGTTCATAACACATCAATCAGTCCTCATATTATAATTATAAATGCCAACAGGAGATTCCGTCTTTACGTGGGCCAGAAAAAAACAGCTTTGGACTGGTTTGATTCTTATACATGTAGGTCACTTTTATTTTTTTATGCACAAACCTATTAACGTATAGACATTCTAAGTCACCTTTCGACAACCCGTAACAATACTTTCAGTAAAGATGTCATTCTAAAGTTTTTAAATACGATGCCTATTAATGAATAAAGAAATGTGTCATGTGACAGCTTAAACGGGGTCATAAAGTAAGAAAGAGGGCAAAGATCAGGAATAGATACAATCAAGTGACACACCTGACTCAGGATACCAATGGGAAAGCATATTTATTTGAGGTAGCAACATTTGTTCTTGGTTATTTTGAAGACTGCATAACGTATTGAATAAAAATTTTAGTAAGTATGACCTGATGATGCCACAATCACACACTACGGACCAACCCACGGTACCGTGAGGAATATGCAATGACCAATAACAGCCACGTGATATCAAGAAGACAATAAAATAATGCAAATTTCAGCTTTCTCTTCACAAAAGTGAGTAAGGGTGCAAAGATCAGGAATTGATACAATCAAGTACCACACCGGACCCAAGATACCAATGGGAAAGTGACAAACTAACAGTAAGACACCACGAATGAAAACGAAGAGGTCAGCCCTTTCCCAGCAGGTGACCACAAGGCACAAATAAACACATGCGCACAAAGGCATAGCAAACTCAAAACAGACAAAATAACTAGAAAGGACACAAACTATCCAATAACAAAACAAGAGCCTAACACGAACCCACAAAAGCAACAATAAACAATGAATAAACACCAACGGAACCACTGCCTTGGAAAGGACAGCAACCGAGGCCATTTGGGGCTTAAATAAATTTTACAGGCCAAATCATCACCCTAGATTCAGCTGTTAGAACACAAATTTAGTATAGCTCACGCGAAGGCTTCCTAACGTCAGCAATGTATCATCACAGGTAAGCAAACAAATCAAACTGTGATGAAATAAAGAAAAGGGCTGTCAACTCACAGATCGTCAGAGCTAAAGAAAAACCTTAGTTGAGCCACGGTGGTCGCAGTTATAGACGAATATCAGGTAATGACCTACCGATGAAAGGTTTATGTCAGCGTCGCCATTGGGTCTGAAGCCTGACCCACCGTTGTTTAATTAAAGAGGAAACCATGGCTGTAAACTGTGATTGGGTTTATGACCGGGCATGCAGGCCATACAATATCCCACTCTTTTCTAAGGCTTGATGATCTTTTTTAATTGATCATGAAACGATACATTTGAATTTATCAACTGAAACGCCATAAAATTCTGACTCTGAAATGCTTTGCTGCAGAAGAGTCGTCAAGCCAACATTGTATTTAATGATCTGAGTGTTTAGAAAATGCTTTACGAAAAAGTAAATACACTTGCTTTCATAAAAGTGCAATAATGCCTTTTAGAATATTCATAGTGATTGAGTTTTTATATTTTAAGTACGTGTCAGACTTTGCACCCTCACTTACTCTATATTCTAAGAATTTTTTGTCACAGTGTGGAGAATAGTAGGTTTTTTGCAATTCCAACTATATTGATGATTTTGAAATTGAACCTCACGATGCTATTTACATTACACTAGAGAGAGGTATAAAACCAATTAGAACAATACAATTCACCAGTCTTGCTTGTTTTTTTATTTCAGTTTGTATAAATGGCGTGGAATTTGTTGTACTTTACCACTAATTCGGATGAACAGACTCGGCGAAACGAAGTCTGCTGTTTTCAAATTATGTAGGTTCTCTCTATATCTGACGATTCCATTTAGCCAGAATTTAAGGTGCATCAAATAACCACGCATTTAATTATAACCTTGACAATATAACGTTTTCCATTGTTCTTGTCACCCTTTATGCACTTAAGGATTCTCCTTCTGATTAAAAACACTAAAATTGAGATGGTACATTTTGCATATGGAGGGGTCACAGGTAATAAGTTCCCAAAATTAATTGTATTTCTTTCTCTGAAGCTTTTGTATGTCTTAGCAAACAGTGTATAATCTGATGTAATGCTAACATTATGCGGCATTACATCTGGGTCTTGTTTGCCAAAATACGTATTCGGAGGAGAGATAACTTTAAAATTGCACGACCCTTTGGCGTGCATTATAATCACTGTGTGAGTCCATATCTCCGTCCGTTTGCAGCTTATGAAATGGTCATAACTATTGAAGCACATGGTATATTTTAATCAAATTTTGCATACGCATGCATGTAAACAGTGTCCAACCATTGGTATGTGTAACATCATTTTTGCTGGACGAGGGTTTGCGGAGCATCAGTTCGGTCGTTCAAGGTCAGTTAGTTAAAATGCTCATAACTCTTGAAACACATGGTATATTTGGATCAAATTTTGCATACTTATGTTCTAACATTGTACAGCCACTGGTATGCAAAACGGTGACAATGCTTCGCCGAGTATCATTTCGGCCTGTCAAGGTATTTTAGTGAAAATGCTTATTACTCTTGAACCACACCGTATATGCTGGTCGATTTTGCATACATGTACTTATACAATTTTTTACATTGTCTAGATACTGGTAAAAAACGATAAGGACCTCGGACAGTCTTAATGAAGGATTGCCTATAAAATAACCAGAGAAAAAAGTTTCAATGAAAATGATATTCTTTCTATAAAAAGACAGTAGGTTCAACTCTCGAATTATCTGCAAAAGCGTTTTAATCATTGGATAAGTATAAGTTGAAAAATATGGCTTGAAAAATCTGTTTTTGCTATTCAACAAAAAAATATAGAAAATAGAAAAAGTTTTACTGAAGTGTCCCCCCTCGACCAAACTAATCATTTTGCATAGAGTTGTAGTTTACATTTCGCACATCAATCAGAAACGGCATGATTGGTCACGGGGCGCTTTCAAAATGCTCAAAAGCAATTTATTATAAAATCTTATTTTGTACAAACCTGTAGGAAAACATCCATTTACAATGGCATGTTACAGGGCTTTAGTTATGAGTGCATACCAAGTAATTAATTGTCTTATTTCTCAACCAAAACATATGTTGTTGATACTCAAAAGAACCGTCGCAATGAGACGGTATTTAAGCACTAAATTATAGTTTAAATCTGATGTGTAAGAAATTATTAACACTTTTACTCTCAAAAAATGTGTTTATCAAGTCTATGATATATACAGTAAGCAGGTATGAAACCCTTCAGCGAACAGGTCAAACTGATCGATCTTGAAAGTCAAACGTCATTGACAGCATACATATTCAGAAGAAACAATGAAATCTTCTCAACTCGAATTTTATGCAAAAGCATCTTTTTCGTCTAAAGTGTTATGCCGCAAGCATTATATTTCCATGTATTTAGGTGAATACCCGACGAAAATTTGACTTTCAGTGAAATAAAATGTGGTCACAAAATACCCACACCTCCTTTAACCTCAAGTCCTGGCATAATTAGGAAAAATTTTCAAAATATTTTTATTTGCTAGGTGCACGGAATGTTAGCTTTGTTAGGGTTTGATTTAAGCAAAAAAGTGTAGTTGTCAATTATGCATTATCCTAGCCCCAGGCTGTCAAACTTTGGGCAGATTGAATAAGAGACTGTCCGAGGTCCTTTGCACGATTAATTGCACGACCCTTTGGTGTGCATTATAATCACTGTGTGAGTCCTACCTTCTATCCGCCCGTTAGCAGTTAGTAAAAAATGCTCATAACTCTTGAACCACATAGTATATAAGTAATAAAATTTTGCATACCTATGCATGTTAACATTGTACAACCACTGGCATGAATAACAACCTTTTCTGATGGACGAGGCTTTATTGTGCATCAGTTCGGCCGGTTGAGATCAGTTATTGAAAATGCTCATAACTCTTGAAACACATGGTATATTTGGATAAAATTTTGCATACTTATTTGTTTTAACATAGTACAGCCAATGGTATGCAAAACAGTGACGAGGTTTGTCGAGCATCATTTAGGCCCGTCAAGAAAATTTAGTGAAAAATGCTCATTACTCTTAAACCACACCGTACATGTTGATACTAATACATTTTAACACTGTTTGGACACTGGGCAGCGGCATACACAGGAGTCAACGCCGGGCAAAATAAAGATAAAGCCCCAAGTAGGTGCCAGTGGAGTGTTTGTTGTATCCACAATATTGAAAAAATACGCTTAATCCACCACAATCTGTTTTCAAATCGAAAGTTACCTGCATGACTTCAGCCATATAATCACTTCCAGCCTGTAAGTCAATATTACACAATACTGAAAATATAAAAAAGGGACACATCATTAACCAATCACCTTCTTTGCAAACTCTCAAAGAAAACAGCTGACAACGCAATGTCCTTCACATCAAGCAGGAGCTGTATGATATTAATTTAGTTTCGCATTTCATTCTAACTTGTAGAAACACCCATCCTACAAGTCTCTTCAGCTGAAATTGCTCATATATCATGAATTAAAACTCAAATATGATATTTTGGACCCCTATACTAGAATATCATAAAATTCGTCACTCCCAAATTCGAAACTAGATCCTATGTCTCTTTCTCAACGAGTCACTGCAAGAAAGAAAACTGATACAAATCTCGACGAAATATATAACTGTAAATGCAAATTCTTTTTCACAAATTAACCAAATATCAGGATGCTTTGTCATACTGTTTTTCAGAACTGAGACCTTTATTAAGGTTGAACTTGGTATATACGTACATAGCGAACTAGGGATTTTTGAAAAATCATTGCTGTATTGTGATATATTTGTTAGCAAAGAAGAAGGGAAATAACTGGATATCAAAACGCTGTTGTGTATGTGTGAATAATCTACACTTTTATCATCAGGTCTAAATAATTTACATTTTTCAACGATTTAAGTTTGAAACTTTCGTTAAATTATTTTGAATGTGTATGAATCAAATCAAATCAAATCAGTTTTATTGGTATAAATATGTTCTTAAAAGGGTATCCTTTGGAAGCAAAGAATGCACCACTGAACTGAAACTAGAGTGTGCATATTTTCTGGGCCAGACTAGCTAGTTTCTGCCATTTAGGCTTCATCAGTGACCCTCCAATAGTTTCAAAGTTCCACGATGAATCCTATGATTCCAAAGGACAAGAAAATAAAATCTACACTATAGTGAAGGGCAGGGAGACGTTCTACCGCCGCCACAGAGTCCCAGTCACCAGCTGTAGTGAAGTCACCAGTCACATGTATACAGTAACACAAGAACAATCACAGACATAATACAAGTACAAATCTTGTCATCGATGAGACTATGAAATATGATAAATATGCAAATTAATGTGTGTGTTTAATAGATTAGACTATTAAAATTGGCAATTCTCAACATCGAGACCGTCCTAGGTTTCATGTATAGCAATCAGGCCCGCTTTAAATAACCGTACCTGAGTACTCCACTGAACCTTTCTTTCACAAAATAAAACGGCGTCAGCATCAAAAAGTGTCAATATCCATCACAACATGCATTGATAACCATCACAAAATGCATTATAAGCATATGTTTTTAATGGGCACTTATGTTCTTCCCTGGCTCTGTATATTATACAGATATTTGTAATGCATACACAGGAAATATCATAATCTTTACATTCCATTATAAAAGAGAATTTCTCATCTACATTTTATTTACATTTTTACTGGAAAAAGGTACAATTTCTCCTAAATCGTAAAAAAAAGTATTTCTATGTGTTGAAAGTGAGTCATGCTGTATGGAATTCAAACAAAGTGTATCATACGGCATTTGCAAAATCCCTCTTAACTCACACCTGTCTAGCGTTCATTTATGAAAGTTTCTTCTACTGATAGCCTTTGCAAACAGTTTCGACCCAGATCTGGCCAGAAAAAGCGCTGGGTCCGATCTGAATTCAAACTGTTTGACACTCTGTAGGTATTCCTCAAATATTTTTTTAAGACAAAATCATTATGGGAAAAAATCGGCTGACAGCTAAAAAGCATGCCCAGATACCACCACAATAGGATTCCTTTCCTCAATAACAAACGACGACTATTTTTGATTTTGATAAAATGATTTCATTTCATTGTACCAATTTAGAATGTTTATGAGTATCCGATCAGGAAATGGCACAATTACAGACTACAGACCAACTCAATGCACCGTTAGGAAGAGACACAGAGCAAAACATAGACATCCACAACACAATTAAAGTAAGGCAACACGCTCCCTCTTTCTCAGCAAAATGACTCCAGGAGTCACATAACACAAAACAAGGACCCATACAAGAACCACACATACATTGTGAGCAACAACAAACAATAGATGAACAACAACAGAATAACTATCTTAGATTGTACAGCAGCCTATGCCATTAAAATACATTATACTGGATAATCCCCTCCTCTAGAACTTTTTACACCTAAATCTAAATTTAATTTTAGACATGCCAGAACATGCATATGAAAAAAAGTAAGTGAGTATGATCAGGAAATACCACAATCACCAACTGCAGACATACCCATGACACCACGAGGAAGAGCCACAAAACAATCACGAGAATCCAGGAATGACAAACTATGCAAAGCAACCAGCTCTCTCTTCCCCATCAAGGTGATTATAAAACTAGAATGGACATAAAGTAACGTACAACAAAACATAGAACAATTACGGACTACCAAAACACGAGTAACAATAAGCAACAAGTCAACAACAACGGAACCATCGCCTTAGAACGGACAGCAGCCTAAGCCACCGGGGGGCACAAATGCATTCCCCCGGCACCAAATCTTCGCCTTAGATTCTACTGTTTTTTAAGTACAAGAAATGTTCAGCTCGATGGAAGCCTTCTTACTATTACAATGTATAATCATGGAGAAACACTCTAATCAAATTAACACACTATGATGAAACAAAGAAAAGGGTTCACAACTCACAGATATTCAGAGCTAAAGAAAACCTCAAGTCGAGTCACGGTGGGTCAAGCTACAGATAAGCATCAGGCACCAACCCACCGATTAAAGATCTACGCCAGAGCCGTCATAGAGTCTGAGGCCTGACCCTGATTCAGCTGCTAACAATGTTGTGGTTGTTCGAAGCTGTACTATATTAACAGAGCAATGTTCTAAAGCAATAACCTGAAAATTCTAAAACATATGAGCTTAATTTGCTTGATAGGAAGTTTGTCGTTGACATGCATTGGTGTTAGAAGGCTGCTAAGTTTGGTGTCCTGGCTACCTTAACTTCATTTAACGCTAATTCTGGTACGTGTACTACTATTGAGTGTCTTCTTACCTCGCTGTGATAAAAAAGTAAGAAATGTGGCAAAGATCAGGAATCGATACAATCAAATACCACACCTGACCCAATATACTACATTGGAAAGTGACAAAAACACAAACATCACAAACGAGAGCCAAGAGGCCAGCCCTTTCCCAGCAGGTGACCACAAGGTAGCAATGAACATACGCGAAAGCATGACAAAAACTAGACATAAATAACACAAATGATCCACAAAAGAAGTACCGCCACGGAATGGTCAGTAATATTATTTAACTGGAGGGCTTAACATGGTTTCACGGCACCAACCTCACCCGTAGTTCAGATGTGGATCAAGAAATAATGAAAGGTAATTGTACACGCAATCCTGAGGATTCATACTGTAAGTTATTGTCATATTTGCCAAGGCTGCTATCCGTTCAAAAGGTAAGTGAGTATAATCAGGAAATACCACAATCACACACTGCAGACCAACTCACAGCACCGTGAGGAAGAGCCACAGAACATTAACAGTAGCAAGCTGGAGTCATTGAATCGTTCATCTTTACTTCAAGTTATCTAAACATTGATTAGCCTTATTTTTAACAAATGGTAAAATGTTTTTGAAAAAGGTTATTCTTTGAAGACTACATCAACGAACTGAAAGTGTAGAGTGAACCAGACCTGCTTGTGTCAGCCAATTACGCCTCATCAGTGACCTTCCAACGGTTTCAAAGTTCCACAATATCATCTATGATCCTGAAGGACTCGAGAACCACACAGTCCCAAACGCCGGATGAAGTGAAGTCACACATGTTCTTAAAATGTTATCCTTTGGAAGCAAAGAACACACAAAGAACTGAAAGTGTAGAGGGGGTAGTTTACTGGGTCAGACTAGCTAATTCTGATATATTCCACAGAAATTCAGTTAAATTAAGCAAATACTTTAGATACTGAAAAAGTGAGTATGAAGTCCCCTTTTTTGATTTGAACTTAATAAAAATCTAAGTTATACGAGATAATTTTATTTTGAAATAGGTACTTTTTCCATCTCTGGATGTAGATGTTATTAGCTCCCCTTCTTATGTAGTATATATATTTCAATTCTAATTCATTTTACGAGTGCATTTTCTAAATTATGTTAGTGACTTCAACAATAGAAACAAACTGTTAACTAAAAAGTCACTTAAACAAGGCTATAAATATAAATAAAATCGAGACGCATTTTCTAAATTCTATCGCAGAGTTGGTTGTAAAATACAATGTTAGTTTGAAAACTCTTCTGTAACAGGGCATGTAAGAGCCAATCTGTTTTGATGATTTAGCTTATAAATTCAAAAACAAACGCCTTGCTTTCCTGGTCAATTCCAAGAGGTAAACGAACGCTATACAAAGTGGGATATATATCGTGGATATTATGGGAAACTCAGTCTGCATGCCTGGTTTTAGACCAAATCATGGTTTATCCAGTTTGGGCCAACGATTCGTTTGAATTCAAAAACTAAATCAGCCTAAAATACTGGCTCTGATATGCCCTGGAGTAGAAGAGTTTTCGAACCAACAATGTTTTAACAATCAACTCTGAAAACCTGCGATATAATTTGGAAGCCTAAAATTACAGCAATTATTTTGAATGCTCTGCTTGGGCAATATAACAAAGCTTCTCCTCTGTGCAAAAGCATCGTTCGTTCAATGACATTTCTAGCTTAAGGATGTGCCATGTAGTAACCATCTTCTTTCTTAATACTGGTTTCAACAGCTGCTGCCACAGTGGGTAAGCACTGTAACCTTGCAGCCATTCACTGTCGATTGTGTCATCTTCAACTAAAGTTCTTTACTTGGGCTTGACCTCGTGAAAGTATCATGAATTGGTGTAGGCCATTTGGAAACCATCCGATTGGCATCACAGACAGCCTAAGCATTGGTGGAATGAGCTAAATCTTTACATAGACAATGTTTTTGCAGCTACACGGGTACGAGTTGCATTATCTACCTCCTCAATATTTGGAAAGTTGAATTTTATTGATATTTATTAATACGTCTTACCTATATTTATTTGTAGGCATTTTTGAAGCTCTGTGGTGTCTGTTTTTTGGTCGGAAATGGGACATTACTATTCGTGATACGCACGCTTTCTTTTTCAATGTCACCCCGAGCAATATCCACACAGCTGTTGCATCAAAGGTCAGTCTGGTAAAACGATACTTGTCTTCACTGCTCATGACAGTGGTGTAATCTCTTTGTTTTGACCCAAACACGTCATTACCATGTGCACTGATCACATTGTGAGTATCACCGACAGCATTTTGGAAGCTGAGACTGTACGGAAACGGAATGCAAGAATTAGTTGAATCTTTACAAGAGTAGGACTCTCTCTTTCAATGTCACCCCGAATAATATCCACACATCTGTTACATCAAAGGTCTGGTCAGACGATACTCGTCTCTACTATAAATACCATCCAAATTATGAAGAGGATTGTTTCTGACCTAAGTAGAATTTGCCTATGAAGAGCCCTCTGGTCACCAAGGCAGAATTCATATATAGTTACCACATAAAGCACCATTGGGCACTATATCATAAACTTACAATGGAGAACATTTTCTATGAGCCCAAGACAGGAAGCTGTCGTGATATATTACTGTCGTGGGTTTGTCTGCAGTGTGAATGAGGTATTTCCTGGTCATACTCACTTACTTTTACTGGCGCAAATATCGCTATGTTTAAATTGTCGTTATAAGCATGTATTTGTGTAACGATTTCTGTTTACCTAACTTGTAATTATACATGGACCAAGTTCGACCGAGGTTATAAAGGTGCCTAAAGCCAAATGGAGTTGTCAAAATTTAATGATGTTAAGGTAATCTAATTGATAGCTGTGTTTGTTATTGAATGTTTTTCATTTGAGGTTCAAGCTTATTTCCCATGGTTTGTTTACTGAATAATATTCTGCTTTATATTCGGCCATAAGAAATTATTATAATACATATAGACCTTTATAAAGAGCACGCCCTTTGTCTTGCTATGTTTCAGCACCAAATGCAAGACCTTCACCATTTGCATGAATTATTCTGTTTGTTTGAACGAAAAAAAATACATGAAAAAAATCAGCAATAACTTTTTTAACTTTACAACCATGACTAAATGTAGAAGCCCAAGTTATGAAACCAAACTTTCAATGGTTGCCATCACCGTCAGTTAAAACGTATCTGGACCCAGACCTGTAAATGTTTTTCCATAGACCGCAAATATAACTTTTAAGAATTATGTTGTCCTCACAACTATTCAATCACAATGCTGCTGCCATAAAATTACAGATTGGACATAGTTCAATTGGACATAGTTCAATCAATAAACAAGAATTAGATACCACGGTGACAACCATGTTTTACCACTGTTTGGCCCCTGAAGGTGGGCACCCTACATGGGAGGAACATTTCATTGAAAAAATATCAAAATGCAATGTCCTTGTTTAATGCAATCCTTTAAACTAATTCAACAAAAGAAGATATGTTGATTCAAAAAGTGCAGCAAACATATCCTTGTCTAATAAATATGATTTTTCCCCGTTTGTTTATTATTGACCAATCACTGAGCACTTTACAACTTAAATATAATGCTGAGCTTCCATCACCTTTAAGTGAATTACTGCCCTTTTTACAATTACAGGTATGTGGCATACTATGCTAAATTGCCAAAACAATGCACTAGACGTGCTTATTAAATCTCCAAACCTAATTAATATAACTCTGGACTACTTGAATGTTTGGTTAACATATTTAACTGTTTTCTGTTTTGGTCATTCTTGCTATAAGTACGTGCATGTATATTTTACTTATTGTGTAGGTGAAATAAAATGAATGTCATAGTGCTGTTCGTTTTCTCGTCGTTGGTGTCCGAGCAGTTTTATTACATAGGCAATGGTAAGTCATGCTTTTGATACTGTAAAGCAAATTGTCACAAAGGGCCGATTTTCCAATTGAGAACCGATTTTCTGATTGAGAACCTTGATAACACTGATCAGAGAAATTAGCTTGAAATAGAAAAAACAGCCAAATTAAATTGGAAACCGGATTTCTTATCAGCAATGCATATGGTCACTTTATCGTAGGAAGTGAGTAGGGGTCGACTTCTTATCTTTGTTAGTAGTCAAATATACATGTATACTTCAAGGCTTTATAAATGCTCAATTTTCGGAGGATTATAATTATTCGTGCCTGCTGATAAGATTTTGGTATGAACTGTATTTGCATACGCGTTAAATATTTCTGTGCGCTATCGATTGAGATGTCAAGTCTTTGTTCTGTGCAACTATTTACTTTCGTACACAGCTTTCTGTGAGCTAGGTTTCATGACCTCAGCCTTTTATTTTTTAACCTGTTTACTGATGAGGTAACACGCATCGGTCATGTTCTCTTTTCTTATTGTTCGAGTTGATACCTTACATCCCAGTCAGCATTTTTTCAGTCATGTCCGGACTTTTTCTGAGATGAATCAGGCTAATGTGTCTTGCTCAAGGACACACCATCGCGCTGACGGCGGGATTCAAACCCGCGAAGCTTGGTCACCAGTCCGACACTCTAGGTGTTCCGTATATCACTAGACGTCGGTTGCAAAACTGACGAATTATTTGAGCTTTTTTTTTTGAAAAATATATATCTCTCTTGCGATCAGCGAAAGTTCAGAAGAGAAGCCTCGCCAAAGGAATAATATTTCCAAATAATTTGTATTTCTTTCCTTGAAGATTACTTTTGCCTTGGCAAACATTGCAGACGGAGATAAAATGCCGAGTTACAATGCATGCGGCATTTCACCTGGGACTTTGCTGTTTGTCGAAGTTCCTGTTTATAGGTTTCTGTCTTCCAAATGGTTAATTACTCTCCCTCGCACAATGTATGGTAGATGGTGCAGGCCCCCTAACAAAACTAGGCGTCAAGCGACATTTCAGATCTACCATTCAGTTTGCATTTCAGGGGCGCAGGCATTTGTTTTAAACCTCAAAACACACAACAGAGTCTTCCGATATGACTGCATGGTACATCTGTCTTGCAATATATGGAGAAACATTAAAACGAACGGCAGTAGTCACCACACCAAATCAGTCTCGTTACAGTAGATTATTGTCTGTTCGCACACACAAATTATTAATGCAGAAAAATAATTAAATCGAAACCAAGACACCCAGCCCAACTGGGTGGCTAAAGTATTTACAAACAGTGAAAGAATAGCTTAACCGAAAGAGAATAGAGATATTTTGACGCGGCCTTTTACAGGTGTGCTTGGGTATAAGATATTTGAGAATCAATTATTCTCTCGTTACGTAATAAGCAAGTGATTTGGTTGTTTAATAATGTAAATGAACTCGTAGTCAGCCAAGTTAATGTGAATTACCATAAAGAGATTTCCGTTTTATGTGTATGTTTTACGATCCAGACTCTCGCAATTGACTTAAATAAAAATTTATCCTGGTTCAAACCTTGAACTTAATTTCTTTTAAATTACATTTTGCAGTGTCGTTCATATAACATTGACTCTTTGTATATTTGAAAACCAAAAGCGGATAGTTTGGCAAACAGTGGGCACCTAGCTGAACTGACCCAGGATACCAATGGGAAAGTGAAAAAACTTACAGTTAGACACCACAAACGAGAGCCAAGAGGTCAGCCCTTTCACATCAGGTGACCACAATGCACAAATAAACGGACGCGCACAAAGGCATAACAAACAAAAGACAGAAAAAGCATAAATGATCCACAAAAGAAGTACAGCCCAAATAGTATACGTGTTGAATAAGTACCCCAGCCAGCAAATAATTTTGGGCCACTATCAACCCGCCACAAAACGTCATTCGAATGGCGTTTTCTGGCGGACCAAATTTTATATGCTTATAAAGACACTTGACTCTGATTTACTCTGGACAATTCGAAGAAGGAGTTTCAATGCAAACTAAATTTGCGAAACTTTGCATTCATATAATAGGGCATATTTCTGAATATGCTCCTTCCTCGTGATTTTCCATAGTCCAATACACGAGGTGTTGGTACCTGTCACATGTCACAAGTCATACGCACAAATCCTATAAAGCATAATGTTTGTCTCTTACAAAAGATTCCAATACATTGCACACAACACATGTAAGATTGACGGGTCAGTGATTCTTTGCTTGTTTGATATCCCTTTCTTTAATTATATCTAAAACATGGGCTTGTCGCCTTTGGTCTGGTCCTTCAACATCCTGTAATGATATATTGAAATTCTAGCCAACGAATGTCACGGATCTTAAATAGAAGCTTACTATAAAGACCATCTGGACCCGTCGCCTTAGAGGGATTCAAATTACTCAACTTTAAAATCAAATTTCTTCAGTTGATACAGTAATATTGTCTAAAACACGTTCATATTGTCTATCAGGTATTTCTGGAACATTTTCAGTATTTTCACGAGTAAAGACACTTAAGACAAGCTTGCGGTGATTCTGTCGTTAATCTATTGTTTAATGTATATCCCTTTCTTTGTGGGAGTTCTGTGTTTGTCTTTGTTTTGTTAAGCATTATTTTGTGTCCATTATAGTTTTGCATTCATCTTGAAGAGGAAGAGAAAGCTGGTTTCTTTGCTATTATTGTCTTACAGATGTATTATTACTATAAATGTTCTGTGGCTCTGCCTCGTGGTGTCGCGGGTTGGTCTGCAGTGTGTGATTGTGGTATTACCTGATTATACTCACTCACATTTTGCTTAAGACGTCAGATTGTTGTCTTTATTATTTAAAGCCAAACCTTCATCATCTTGCATAAGGTCACATGCTTTATTTCTGGGTTCTGACTTGGATTTTATATAACGCCAACATACTTTGTGTTTATCATTAACATTCAAACAAATATGTCGTTTATTAATAGGCATGTTTTGCGTTTCTGAAACTTTTGTACATTGATTCCGTTAAACACCCCCTATCTCTGTTTCTTTCTCTCTCTCTCTCTCTCTCTCTCTCTTTCTCTCTCTCTCTCTCTCTCTCTCTCTCTCTCTCTCTCTCTCTCAATTGTTTATTGACCTGTCAAGAGGTAGATGCAGACCACTTAAAAACGTGCCGTTCTGTGTCCCTGCGGATTTTTTTTCTGAACAATACCTGTTCGCAGAAACAACGAATTGAATTAAAAAATCATTTTGTTGTTTGCCAAACTTGTGCTTTTTTGAACTTACTTACATGACAATTTCGGAGTAATTGGACACTGTTTCCCATCGTGCAGTTGTTCAATACCCTAGTATCTATCATGAATGTTGACAAGGGAATGATAGGACATTTTTTAAGTCTGACGTTTAATTGGACCCCTGGCTGCTCTCTGACTGTTTCGATACGTACAATTTTCATGTGAGCATTTTTACAGAATCGTTTGCTATAGCAAGCTACTATTTTCAATTTTAGTAAGACTAGATTTGTAATCTTTTTCACATCACAGCAATTAGCTTAGTTTCAGCCATCATGATAACATATAGACATGAAAGAACGTTCAGTCGATAATCCACTTCCTGCACTGACTCTCGTTTATTAGCAATTTAGCGTGGTCTAGGCGTCTCTAAAATGTGCCAATGAAAAGCTATTTGCAGTTGCAAAATACATATTAGATGTTGATAGCGCTTTCAAAAAGGTAAGAGGCATGAGAATGTGTAACAAATATACTTGTTGATGGTCCGTCTTTAAGACTTATCTATAGATGAGAGGGTTGATGCCTGATGTCGTGTCTTTGGTCAAGCCCACAGGGGATGAACTGTTAGACTTTGTTTGTTCCGGTATTTAGTTGATTGTATTGTTGAGTCCTTATCTTTGTTTTATCTCCTTTGTATATATTGATTTGTATGTATTTGAGATGATGCATCGATAACTTATTGATGCTTCATGCGAACCGAGAACAGTTATTTGTCTTGATCCACATCAAAATTGATGGTAAGGTTGGTACCATTAAACATGTTTAAGCCCTCCAGTAATAATGTATTGACCGTTGCAAAGCGGTGCTATTTTGTGGTTCCGTTTTTTTATTTATGTTTCATGCTTGTCTTTGTTATGTTGTCTTGTCTGTTTCTTGCAGTTTGTGATCACCTGCTGAGGAAGGGCTGGCCTCTTGGCTCTCTTGTGTGTTGTGTTCTCTTGTGTTTTGTCACCAGGGTTTAGCTGTCCAATATATTTTGCTCTGGTATTCAGTTGGACATACCATTGAGCCCTCATCTTTGTTTTATCTTCTTTTTATATCTTGATTTGTGTGTACTTGGAGAGACGACGAGGGAAGGGCTAAATCGATAAATTAGGGATCTTCAATGCAAACAAAAGATATATAGGTGTTTCAATATCCACACCAGTATTAAGGGTGCTGTTGGTACTGTTAACCATATTTAAGCCCTCCAGTAATTTTTACTGACCATTCCAAGGTGGTGCTTTTGTGGATCGTTTTTGTTAATTATGTTTCACGTTTGTCTTTATTATTCTAGCCTTGCAGCCTTGTGATCAACTGCTGGGTCTCTTGTGTGCGTTGTTTCACTTAAGTTATTGTCACTTTCCCATAGGGTGTCTCGGGTCAGGTTTGGTACTTGATTGTATCGATTCCTGATATCTGTCTTCTTCTTTACTTTTGTGTATATTCTCATCTGACATCGGTCCGGTTTAATATTTTTTATGTTTAAATTGTGTTTTTTTTTATCTATCAATGGAACATGTGTATGTGTGGTTGAGATATTTAAAGTAGAAAAACATTTTTCAAGTACGTCTTATCTATGTGCCTGAAAACAAGTTGTTCTGTATTTCACAAAGATATGATAAACATGGTGGAAGCATATAACAATTCATATATCTCGATCTATGCTGGTCACATAACGTTTATGTTACAAATGTTATACGATGAGACACTTGAGTGGACAGAAAATAAACTAAATTTGAGCCGCGACATGAGATTTCCAACAATGTGGTATGTGCGACCAGCATAGGCTCAGACCAGACAGCGCGTATGCGCAGTCTTATCAGAGCCTTTGCTAGTCGCTTGAATATTCCATGACTGTTAAGCTACTGACCGAACAGCAATAGCTAATTTCATACCGAGTTTTCCCGACATGTTCCGATTAGCTCCGCGCTCTCCCGATTAGAAAACTATCTGGCTAATCAAAAAAACTTCCCAACTACGTGACGTATATTTAAATAAGCATTGCACATACCCAATGTCGACAAGTGAAAACATGCGAATTTATTTAGTTTTCGGTTATATTAGGAATTTCTGTCGCTAGATTGACTTGATAGCTCGATGTCACATTACCAATGATGTTTTTGACGATATTTTGAGTCATTCTTCAAAAGGTGAAATGTTTACATAAACACCAACTCAGTCAGTAACACCAACACCGGTGCTGTGACGTACTAAATACTGACGTCATCAGCCTGTAAACAACCACGGGTGCTGTTTGAAAAACATAAAATTGGTTTTCCAGGTAAAAATAAACATACAAAGCGGCTCTTAGTGGCCCCTCACAACTAATCCTCACTTCGTATGCAATATATACAAGCCTGTTTGCTTACAAAACAGAATTTCTTTTGGTGTTTTGATGCTGGCCTCGAGCACATGGCTGCTTGGTCTCGTGGTAATGGAACAAATTTCGATAGGCTGAGAAAGTCATGTGATATAAGTACATGTGACTTGAGTCCCGATGGAAATCCGGAAAAGTACGGAAGGCCTATGAAATCAGCTATTGGAGTTTCTAAGTTTAAAAGGAGACTGTACAGGCTTGTCTGATTTGTTGAGTATAGTAGTTGTCACAAATTACGAATCAATGTCTTTTTTCGGCACTTAGTATGAGCAATGCCTTATGTGACGATAACAGAGCCCTTAAGGTTCCTTTTATCAGCATATATAATGTAAGTAGTTGTTGCAAACTCTTAAAGTAAATGCAGGCTGGCTTAACTTTTGGCCCTGTGTATAGGAGTTACGTAGCATTATTTCCTTGAAGCTATCTATTTTTCTACCTGAACGTAGACGAAATTCTCTTTAGTACAGTTTTACACCAGTATAAATAATTCATTCGTGTAATTCGGTAGCCAAGGTATTTTTGACTCATAACTAGCGTTAATTAACAAGGTAAAAGTGATTAACTTACTATATAAGGTATGATTGTGTGTATTGATGTGACCTTGCTCATAAAGCACACTTACTGTATAAAATGTAGTGTTCTGTTTTTGTTATGAATTTGTAACGACAATTAAACATATGTTTCGCATTATGTTTCACATGAAGACCACCTTATAAACATTTTCGTAAGTCGATGGCACTGGAACTTAGACTAAATCAAGCCCTCAATTTCTAAATTATGAATATTTTGCATACACTGTAAAAATAAGACTTAGTGTACTTGTATACCAAATCTTACCACTGAATTTGGTGTAACCTTCCAACTGCTTTAAAAGTTATGTTTTGTTCGATTGAATTGATCCGGGGAATAACGTTCTGCAACATAAACAGGTAAACATGTTTTAACTTTTAATATTGAAGAAATGTTGACCTCAAGTTGTTTCACTATGATAAGAAAGTAAGGTAAGTTTACACCAAAGTGGACTGCCACCTCTTTTGGTGTTAATTTGAACTTATTTTAGTGTACAGCTACATGTAACGTCTAAAAGATATTACGATATGAGAAATAAATTGTGTTTTTTCTCGTATTTTGCGGTTCAAAGACATTGCACAGGTGTGATACCTATAAAGATATTAAGTTCAAAAGACATCAAGGTAAATTTTATTATTTAAAGAATTGTTTGCGTAAGGATATTATTTGTCGACACGGAACAGTAAATATGGGTGAAAATTTAACCTATTCGGAGATAGTATGATTTGAAGGATTTCTGTAATTGCTTTATATTTATCTTTTTTCTTGCTTTTGTATTCATTTAAGCTCTCTATCATAGCTATGTTTTTGTTTCAATTTTCATTTATGGTGTAGTGTTTCTGCATAGTTTAACCTCGATTATTGTGAGAGAGAAAAATACGTGTTAAAAGAGAGATTTTGTTACACTAATGTCACAATAAAGATCATCTCAGTGTTTTGGATACATGTTTTGCTTTCCTTTGTACATGTATCACCCCCTGTATTCAAACCGTAACAAACAGTCAGATACGATAACCGTCGGGGCTGTTTAATTTTGGCTGAAAGTAAAATTCTTAGTACCACATGTACTTCATCAAAACTTAGTACAAAGTACGTGTTCCTTTGTATTCCGCTTACGCTCCGCGTATGCAGACTATATCCAACATTAGGTTGCTATCATGGCTTCAGTTATCCTAGCATACATTTCTGTTATCTCATTAGCACACTACATAATCCGGTTTCTTAAACGAGCATGCTTGTCTTTGACTACGCGTGTCCTGGCTAACAAGACTGTCCGTGCATGCGTGTTGGTTATCGTAAAGGATTGTGGGTTATGAATCGAATATAGCGGCGTGTGTGTGTGTGTGGGGGGGGGGGGGGTATGTTACTAGATTGCAGCCTTGATTCAAATTGATTTTTTTTCTTAACTTAAAATGTCGCATGGCAAAGTGTTTTACTTGCTATCCCAACTGTATAATCGTTAAAGTAGCGTGCACAATCCGGCTGTTGCAACGTTATTCGAGCCGGTTTCCAGCAAAAGGTACAATGTACAAGTTGGACTGTGTGCCCATCCGGGGACTCAAATGATCCTGTGCATTCGCACTGCCTTATCAGAGTCTTCGATGGGCGCTCTGTGTATAGCCAATGGTCCAACGTTTCCTCAGGTGGAAAACTAAGACTCTGATCAGACTTTGCGGATACGCAGTCTGATTTAAATCTTCGCTGTGCACACATACAAATATGTACATATGCTTGTTGATTTCTATTTATAAGCATTCCTAAAGTCACCTTATGGGTAACAGTACGGTCACATATACCCAGGTGAACGCATTTCGAGATTAAAACATTTTCTTCGTTTAAAATCTGTTCCACCTTGAGAAATGTTTTTGTCGATTTCTGAAATATTCAGTTGTCTATGACATGTACAAATTAAACGGGAAATTGTAGGATAACTTGGTTTCATTGCCTAAGTATTTATATATAATCACTTTTGATTAATTTAAAAAAAATTGCACAACACATGCATTAACGCTTGAGTGTCGGGACCAAACCACTCAGACAGGAAAAGTATGTGCAAACAAAACAGTTCCAGGGACTATTTGTTTGCTTTCTTTGAAGGATAGATTAGTCAAGATCATCATTAATTCGAAAATTCCATTTCAGAAATAAGAACTTAAATGATGATATCGAATATGGACTGGTAGCGGACACCTAAACGCACAGTGGACAAGTAAATTGCACGGTGGGCAAGTATATGCATTTGCTTCACAGTGGCCAAGTAAATAGAGCAGTGGATAAGTATGTAACACAGGGAAAAGTAGATATACCAGAGGAAAAGTAATTTCATGTAAATAGCACAGTGGTCGAATGATTAGCAGAGAGGACAAGTAAATACCAAAGTGGACAAATCCATAGCACAGCGGACAAGTAAATACTGCAGAGGACAAAAAAAAAACAGTGGACAAGTATATAACACAGTGGACAAGTAAACAATTATAAAGGAGAAGGAAAATGGCAGCATTGAACAAAACTCTTCTGGAAGTATCACCCGCCTACCACAACAGGAGGGCCAGTATTGTGCTTCTGGACACAGCCGAGGAGCTGGTTGAGAGCTTGGATAATCTATCTATTTGTTTGAAACACATCGAGGAGAAATATTTAGAGGTAACGTTTAAATTACTCTCTCTCTCTCTCTCTCTCTCTCTCCCTCTCTCTCTCTCTCTCTCTCTCTCTCTCTCTCTCTCTCTCTCTTGGGGTGTGGTTGTGTGTAAAATGAGACGCTAGCGCACTGTCTCGCCAGAATCTTCGCTGTCACACTGAACGCACCGAAGTAACTGTCGACTCACTGGCTAAGTGTGATTGCACAATTAAAAGAGACGATTTGACGCATATTCTAACATTGTCTCATGGTCTTGGTAAGACAAATTTTTCTTCTAACAAAATGCCATATTAGATTAACATGATAGTTGACTGCATCTTGCGCTAAAAAAAAGGTTCAGCGTGAACAGTAACGACACTACTGGGATGCCACGCAGCAAAGGGTCCACAAAACAGATCAACGTAACCCAACCAAGCTAAACGCCGATCATACACGTGCATCATATTTTGAAAACAGTGCAGATACGAATCTGCTGGCTTCTTATCTCAGTCTGGTTGTTTAGATGCGCGTTCCGCTACGTTTACAGTTCAGTCAATATTATATCATGACTTTATTTGCGATATGCCACACAATGGAAGGGAGAAACTATGCAGTTCATACGATTTCCTTAAAAATTTTGAAGTAACAGCTGACCAGAATTTTTTTACCACGACATTTGAGAAGCTGCTTACCTATCTGCTTACAACGGAGGTGATGAGCAGCTTGCAAATCCGAGCATATGCTCAGCATCCGATTATTTTTCATTCGTAGCTAAAACATATATTATGGGTACTCAAAACACATTTAAGTGGTTCTTTGGAGCACCCTTACATATTTAAATCAATTTATGTTAAAATTTGTTGCTTTTCTCTTTGCGTCGTCATCTGTCTTTAGTGTCGACTTCTGTCGTCTGCAGATATTGTTTTGCAAACAATTTGGACCCAGAGCAAGCCCGACATTTTTATCTGGATAAATCTGTTTATCACTTTGGTAGTATTCCTCAAAGAATTTTCGAAAAACAATGATTTTGAAAAAAATAAGCAAACGACAAAAATCATAAACGATTCCCTAGCATACAAAGAGTTATCTAGGTCGTATGCTGTAAACAATTTAAGCAAGTTTTCCTAAGGGGTTCTAGCGATAAGGCGTGTACTTTCCCTAGTTGGCCACCATAACGAACGCTAGTTTTTTAAATTGCCCAAATGCTTATAAAATCCTAAGATTATGAAAGTAAAATATATTCACTTAATCAAAATACGTTTCACCTTTTGTATTTTTAAAGCAGCGAAAGCTTGCGATTTCCTCTGACACTCCTATTTTTACATCTCCATACTGGGTACCGTTTTAATCAAATTATGAGAGATCACATTGCCACTTTTCACAAATTTAAAGTGCTGGCACATTTAAGACAGAACTGAATTTCAATTCTTAAATTTTAATATATTTTCCATGCGTAAGTAATAGGCATGTAAACGTGACGTTTGTCATTGGAAAGTTGAGTTTTGTGTCATATCAGTTTGTGCTCATGTTTTCTTAGACCAAAAGGCCCCTTACTCTACAAAATGTCTCTACACACATACACAACATATGTAAAGGGCATCTTGGGTCTGTGGGGACAGGGTTGAAAAGGCTAAAGACGGAAAAACATCAACCGCGTTTTGCAAAACGCACATTTTATCATTATATTAGGCATCAACTGTACAAATAAGTATAATCGACGGTTTCATGCGTGGTAGAACAATTGTTTACCTTGAGTTATCGGTAGTTTTCTTAAATAGCGCGCGTACAGTACGTGGTCAAAATGAATTTTCATATTAAACAAGGCAGGGTAATCAAAAAGAAGAATAGTAAACCCTTTTTTGTTTTAAGAATTTAGGATATAGTGCAATGATGACTGACCTATATGTCTTTTGAGTCTCCAGGCGTTATTCCAACAAAATAAATAGGGAAACATTCCGCCTAATCGCTGGAAATCCTTCCTATTCTAGGATTCTGGAAACGAGGCAACGAAAGACGGAAGTCTCTATGACAAGCTGAAGGAAAGTCTCGAATCTGCACGAGATTTGACTGACACTCTGAAACGAGAGAAGTGGCGACTCAGCAGACGAGAAATGAGTTTAAATCTACGCATGGGTGAACTAGAAGATTATAAGAAACACATAAAAGAAGATATGGTAATGCTACTTCTTATTTCGTTATGTAAACGTGAACGTGGTGTTTGTTTTGTCCATTGTGCACATTGCCGTAGAGAAACACATGTGAAGGTTTCAAATACCAACAGGACTTTAGCTCAGAGTGCGTACCTAAAACATGAGTTTCTTATTTCTTAACCAAAACATATGTTGTTTGTACTCAAAAAAAACCGTCTCGATGCGACGGTTCTTTTGAGCACCCAAACATATGTTAAAACTGATGGGTAAGAAAAAAATTACAATTTTACGCTCAAAAAATGTTTATCTAAACCTATGTACCAAATTTTTTTTATTATATTAACACTTTTTTATTTTGGATACCTGCAAACAGCACTTTGACTAATTATAACAGTGAAAATCCTGATGAAATACCGCATGTTCATCAGGACCTGCACTGTTTGCTGAGATAAAAACAATTTTCAGTGACAAAATATATTACAATTCAGATCATTTGACCCGTGGCCCTTTATAATACAGATTGGACGAATCCATACTTATTGTATAAATATGTATGTTAAAATCTTAGACTTTTATAGGTCACTGATTAGAATGAGCAAGGTAAACGATGCACATTAGACGTGTTTCAGCCTAGATTCTTACAATGTGTAACCATAACAAAGGTTTTGTGGAGATATATTAAGTAAACTCAAAATGCGGACCCCACTGTGCTCTGGAGCATTGTATCCATCTTTAACCTGTACAGATATCTGGTTGCTTGGTTACATGTACTCAAGGTATTCGAAACCCAATGAGATAAACGTGTATGCTGAACTAAACACAAGAGCTAGAGATATACAAATGTATTATCGTAAGACTTGGCTTTTATCAAATTTCATATCAGAAAACAGGTGAGTGACACAATCACAAACCGCAGACAAACCCACGGCACTGCGAGGAAGAGACACAGAAAACTAACAGCAATAGAACAGAAATAACACTATTAATGTAAAGCAGCAAGCTCTCTCTTCCTCAGCGAGATGATTGCAAAACAAGAAAGGGCACTAATTATTGCATTACTAAACAAGTGACCAAACACCAAACCTCAGCATATAATGGGAGCAACAATAAACAATGAATCAGCAACAACAGAACCACCGTAGAATCAACAATTACATACCCAAAGAAGGCCCTACCATGCAGGCTTGCCTGATCTTTCGCTGGCTGCTTGCTGATAAGTATATTATGATCATATGCTGGCTCCTTTGTATTTTCTGTGTAGCTTTTTCTGAGTTCTCGGTATTTCGATGAGTAATTAAGTAAGTATGACCATAATCACACACTGCATACCAACCAACGGCACGGTGGGGAATAGGCACAGAACATTAAAAGCCACATGACATCTGGAAGACAATTAAGGTAAAGCAACCAGCTTCCCCTTCCTCACCAAGATGATTGCAAAACTAGAAAGGACACTAAATACTATATAACGCAACAGGGACCAAACACAGAACCCCACAAACAATGGGAGCAACAAATTCAAAACAATGAGTCAGCAACAACAGAACCAGCGACTGAGTTTCTGCTGTTGTTAAAACACAAATATTGTTAGCTCACATGGAGACTTCCTAACTTATACAGTGCATCATCACAGAGAAGCAATTAATTCTAATCAGAATAACATACTTTGATGAAACGAAAAAAAGGTTCATGACTCACATAGTCAGAGCTAAAGGAAACATCAAGTTGAGCCCCGATGGCCCCGTACATGTTAAATATGCGGTTCCTCAATGCTCTTATTTTTGTGGTGTCGTATCACCTGAATCATATAGTGTGCAAATCGTTTATTTTTTTTGCGTGTGTATTGTCGTTTTTTGTATGTTGTTTTGTTTGCTGTTGGGCTGTTGTGTTGTTTTGTCTAAAGTCTAGTGTGTCAATCACCGAGTCCCACCAGTTCCACATTTTCTAACCCATGTCCTAAATCGTATTTCTTTGACACAATTAAAAACAATTTGCTAACAATTGACATAATGTGCAAGAAAATACACGATTACAATCAGAATAAAACCAGCTCCAAGTATGGGTTTATACCTTCATCTCCTGGCAGTAACTGGAAACAGTGTCGTTAAACTACATTTCGCACAGTTAACTCATTGCCAACTGGGTGATTTTGCATGCTAGTTTGTCCTCCGCTCCGCTGAATTTTTCAAAATTTTCTTTTATGAAAAATTATTTAAGGAACACCAACAGTGCCGAACAGTTTGGATCCAGATCAGGCCCGACATTTTGTCGGGCCAGATACGGGTCCAAACAGTTTTCAAAGCAGACGAGACTAGTAGGTAAAGAGTTAAACTACTTGATGGCTTTATCACCGTTTTGATGACCTATTGCACAATGCTTCGACTGATTATAGCCATTAAACTTCTTAAATTTCAGCAATTGAATTATTATAAGACTAATAAAATAACTTCGAATGCGTGAAAAGGGTAGCATGCACGGGGCGCAAAGTATTATTTTATTTATGGTACACGTTTTATTTTGTAGTTAGATTTTTTCCATATTTTTGTTGTTATACACAATCTACTGCAATACGTTAAGACAAAAAAATGGCTAAAATGTATCGGATGACTAGGAAACATTCCGGGCACCACGAATGTATCAGTTAAATTGTTCAAGTTATTTTTATATAACACTTATCTATGTGAGCTAATGGTCTACTGTAAACTTTTATATGTCTTACATCAGTTTATACTATACCGAATCGTTATCAAAGGCGATGGACAAACACTGCTCCGGTGCTTATCGAACCATGTTCGAGTCATCAAAAAACGCTTTGCTTATATGTTAAGCTCATCTGAGCCGAAGATTCCGGGTGAGCTAACAGTATACCAATGACTCAAGTGTCCTTCCGTTTGTCGCCCGTCCGTCCGTTGTCCGTCAACATTTTCAAACACATTCTCCTCTGAAACCACTGGACTAGTCGAACTCAAATTCTTTAGTATCCCTATGATGGGGGGGGGGGGACAAAAGTTGTTGTTTTTTTCAAATGTTCCTGGTCACATGACCAAGATGGCTGTCACGCCCATATGTGGTAACAATAAACAATCTTCTCCAGAACCAGAACATTGGGACTTGGAATGTGGAATCTACTAAGTTTGTTCATATAATGATCCTAGGTTGACCTTGACCTACTAAATGTCAAGGTCAAATTTGGTTACTAATGCATTTAGATAAAAAAAAATTGAAAAGTTGAAAACTGTTGACGTAACATAGTCATTATACTCACTACATAATTAACCTAAAAAGGCAATGGCTATAAACCATTAGGCCAATAAAGATCTCATATTTCATCAAACACACCTTAGAGTGAAGGTACAAATATTTACACAGATGGTTCTGGTCACATGATGAATATGGCCGCCATACCCATATATAGTAAAACCCCTTTAAAATCTTATTCTCCAGACCCAGAAGGCCAATGACCTTGGGCCTTGATCATTATGTAGCATTGTAAATGAGGGGCCTACCAAGTTAGTTCTTCTCAGGCACTAATGTGTTAATCGCCTTTCGTCTTTTTATGTAATATTAGTGATGTGGGCCTTGTAAAGTGTGTTTAAATGATGATCCTAAAATGACCTTGACATTGTAAAACCTGATATTATGGTCATGTTTACTCTAGTGGCTCAAGACCTAATGGTCCTCTAATTTGTTTATCTTGTGGAAAATTCTGTTTGATTTAGTGTTGACTGCGGAGAAGGAAATTTGGAAATCTGTATCTGTATCTGTATATTTTCAACGGTAGGACCACTACTGGTACATTAACCGTGGGTGTGTGCGCTACTTATTGGCTGATTACATAAGTATGGACAGCTGTTTTGAAGCTGTTAACTGTCTCTGCGCGAATGTGGGTGTCCGATAAACAGTTCCAATCACTTGTGGTTTTCACAAAGTAAGAGTTCTTATATTGATCAGTGTTTGACGCTGGTACTTTATAGCACTCCGAATTGTTTAAAGCATATTTACTTATGATATTTGTTGAATAGCAGTCTTGATGAGATTTTGGTTTAATTTGTCTTTTGTTCCTAATAGGAATGAATACCTCGTCAGTATTGATAGCTGGTACCATACCCCTCACAATTTTATACATCATGACTAATCTGGATTCTAATCGACGTTGTTGTAGCGGTTGTAACTTAAGGTCCTGAAGCATTTCACGTACGCAACCATCAAATCTTGAGCAATAGTCATTTTTATGTATCTAGCTGCTTGTCTTTGGATTTTTTCGATTGACTGAATGTCTTGTAATTTGTACGGATCCCAGACTATTGCACCATACTCCAATGTAGAGCGCAAAAGGGCTATGTATGATAATCTTTTACATTCCTCTGGGCAATATTTTAGATTTCGACGAAGGAATCCAAGTGTAGAATTTGCTTTTTTCACAATGTTAGTTATATGGGTTTTCCACTGCAGGTCATTTGAGATCGTAATTCCTAAATATGGACTTGAATTTACTTCTTGCAAAATAGTGCAATAGTTTTCAAATGTAGAGAAATTAAAGTACGTTTTAGCCCTCTGGATTTCTTACCAGGCAGTTTCAATTTCATTAAACTGAACATAACACTTATATTAGCCTTTAACTGCTTCTTCAATAATATAACAGATTTTAATTGATACATACGAGAAAAACAGCAATGTGCTTGGTACGCATCTGTGCATTTACCCAAATAGAAGTTCAAAATAAATTAAAATATTCTGATAAAATGCCTTAAGCATCAATTAATGACAAATAGACTACTGGCATGCGAGAAAGTCATTTTGTGCATATAAGTCTGATAAGGACCAAATGTGACCTGCAAATAGCACTATGTGAAAGAAAAATAATTTGTTGATAATTCCTGCGCTGTTTCGCAGATTGGTATTCGTCTTCCGGTCAGAAAAGCCTGTTTGCTTTTTTTTTAAAAAAAAACAATACCCTAGTGAACCCGTCCGTTTGACCATTTAGTCTGCGAGAGCAGGAGCGGGGTGGGGACTATATGCCCTAAAACGGTTTATGGGACACACTATATACACATATATGGGTTTGGGGGCATATATATAAGCGAACAATACTGGCGCTAACCAATCTGTACAGATACACAGTCTCATAATGCTATTAACTGTATGCATATGTGCAAACCGTCGTTTTCTCGCCTGGAAACTCATATTATAAATAAAATGCGAGAATGAACTTCTATATCACCTTTCAACATTTCTGAACAGCAATATCATCCACCAGCCTGCTTATTACGCTGTTTCACTCTCTATCTACTCGTGTCTTAACACTGAATACATGTGTAGAATATATGTTTGCATAGTATGTGTTGTTGTGACGATGAGCTTGTAATGATTAATCCCAAATTAAAATTCTGTTCTGTTCAGTTATCTTAATCACCACTTCATTCACAAACCTGTCGTTCTGAATTGCTAAGGGCTGTGTAAATTTTAACAGTGAAACATATGAGCAGTCCACCCTGATACATACGTGACTTTGACTTAGTTAAATAATTCCTTTCGAAATTGATTTAGTTGCGTTTCTTAGGTTCTTATCGAAACTCGTAACTGAGTACTTTCACGCGTTTCAACAGGGTCAGCACATACAAGATCTTCAGCAAAAAACATACACTATTATTTGGAAATCATAACATTTGACCCCTTAATATATACAATAGACCATGTCAATGGTGTTTATTAGACATGAAGGAAGGCTCATTAGTATGCAAATGGTTAACAAACTTGATATTACTATGTAGATTGAAATCAACTCCTAAAATTTAATTTATTTACGTTTAACGCAATGTGATTGTAATTAATTGCGCAGAACGTAGATATAGCCAACTTTCCCCCACCGTATCCAGATCACGCATAGTCATGCAGAAACTTTAACATTCATTTCTAATTCAATACAATATATACAATACAAATCAATATATTTATTCAGCATTAAACATATAGCAATGTTTATAGCCTGCACATTAACATATATATTAATATATTGAAAACAACAACAATTTTCCTGAGGAGCATCTAGTATGTCTTCTGATATGTTCAGTGTATTAATATGCAAGCAGTCCAAATCCAAATTAGGTCTGACATGGCGTTGGCCCTGATCTGGATCCACACTGTTTGACACCCCCAGGCTTTATAGTGCTGTTTTATAGTTCCTGACTAATCATCAAAGCATGTTTGTAAATTGTGCGCTTTTTTATTACTTGAGAGGGTGCAACATCTATGCAAATACATGATATACAAATTAATGGTAGTTCTACAGTAACATGCGATATTTATTAAATTGTTAGGGCTGTCAGTTATAGCTGTAATAAGCTGGTACAGATCCAAGACCTTCATCTACAAATGAAGGTCACAAGTATCCGTACCAAATATTGATACAAAATGACTTGCGAGCCACACACTCTCGTGTAATTCACGCGTGTTCACTATGTTCAGAACTTCAATATTTTTTATTTTTTAGACTTAGCAAATTATCATTCGTTTAAAACAGTGGAAATTAAGTTGTTTATTGCTGACATTTATAACCTCCACGCACACGCGGACAAACCATGGTATAACTATTACTCATATGGTTTTATGTCATGTATTTCTGACAGACTGATATGAACCAAACTGTTGAAGCCTTAAGTATGCGTGTTGTCCAGTTAGAGAATGCCTTATGTGAGCAACAAGAGATCCAGGAGACGCTTGAAGCGGAAGAATCTGAGTTAAAGAAAAGGCTGCAAGAATCTGAAGAAAAGTGTACAGGTAAAATCACACTGGATATAATATATGCTTGGCAACAGCGTGGCGTGCGTGGTGGCATCACCATATTTAGTCCATGGGCCCGGAGGGGTCACCATGCACCCCCCTAAGGGCTCTCTGGGAGTGGTATAATATTGTTCATTGGACATTCCTGATTAAGAATCAAGATGTTAACACTCGATAACTTGGGTCCCACCCGCCATTTTGGATGGTTTCAAAATGGCCGCCATGAAAAAAGACAAAAGGCCAATATAATGTAATATCAGCCTCCTACCATCTGTTATGCTTACTTTTATGAGCGGACCATTTATATTTAAGATCCTCAACTCCATTTCTTATATAAAAAGCTAAATATAACGTCTTAATGTACTATATTTAATATGGCGGCCTATTTGAAATACAAATTTTGCATGTTTTCGTTAATCTTAAAAAAAGATTCCATGAGTTTTTAACAATACAAATTTTAGGTACATGTTTAAATCATTATTGCTTTTTGAGATACAGTTACTGTCAGCATTACTCAAGTCATGGAGTATTTTATTTATCCCAAAGTCATCATCTTCAAAATAATGATAGTCTGCATATGAGGTTACCCCACCCATTTAAAAAAGTAAACATTTTTTCCTGTAAATAAACATAGCTACATTTCTGTATGCATCTTTCTTACAGATAGTAAATTGAAGGTTACTTGGTTATATTCAGAATCATCATTTTATTGCAGCATTCATTTTTTAATGTTTATTTGGGCCATTAAGGGTGTAGCATACGTTACATTTTTCATAAAATGCAACAGAATGGACATTAGAGTCCAAAGTAGCCTCTGCAGAATCTGCACAATGTATTATTTACAATGTATTTACCTAATGGGCAATAAATTTGTCTTTCACAAACTGCGGTGATTATTTCACATTAATCACAATTAGATGATGAAAAAATAATTAATAAGAACTTAAGATATAATGATGGTTTTGATTATTTTAGGGTAATATTAATAATTGCATTAGTCTTAGCTACTTATTACTTTAATATTTGCTTCGATGGGGTAGTAAGGAGAAAACATCTGATTGCTAATAAAAAGAGCACTCAAAATAAGCATAATATTCAAATTCAGATAATTTCAGTGATGTTATAAATAACTATTGCATATTCTGAGCTACTTTTATCTGTTCCAGGTTTATCCGTCGCTTAACGAAAACATTGAGGAGGACATTCTCCTTTCCTATTCATAAAATACCTAAAATGTATCAACCTTTTGAATTTGGTTTAGATATAGTCGATTTGTATTATGTGTACGGGCACAACTCTCTAAAGTAACATGTGCAACATGACTATTTAGATGAGGACAGATACCCCAATCCATAATAGAAGGTTCACATCCAACAAATGAACATGAATTTTTGACAGATTATTAAAGCAATATGATGTCCCTTTAGTTTGATGGAGACTGTATGCCAAAGGTGTTGATTGACAAAGATGACCGGTCCGATTCAGAGAAGTCTTACAATGATTATGAAGAAGACTTTATGATTAATGCAAAATAATGTGATGTAAACTGCACCCTTAATGGCCCAAATAAACTTTCAAAAATGTATGCTGCAATATTTATCTTTTTACCGTTTATATTATGCTTTATGATGGTTAGAACAGAGTGCAGAACAACATTTCACAACCACATATTGCTAGCAGCAGATGGGAACTTTGGCATCTCACTGATATTTATATGCCCATAAGTGTGCATGTATCGTCCACACCAAACTTCCTACATACCCATACCCTATTCATACATTAGGATATGAGTAAGGTTAGGCTATTAGAATAGTATGCTTTGAGTTGATAGCTCAAATATACCCTAGTCTCTTTCATATTAATACTCTACCTGTATCTACCTACACTAACCATACCTGTATGAGGTCATTACATCTAACCACAAGGCATATTGGTAATGGCAGATATGCGTGGAGGTAGGGTAGGGGCTGTGTTGGTTCAGGGTAGGGTTTGCATTGAGGCAGGGTAGGAGTATGTTAATGGGTAGGGTATAAGTATATGCTTTGGTAGGGCCACTCCAATGGATGGGGTTTTCTACCCTCCGCCCTACCTTAGTTTCTAAAGTTTCTACCCAATCTTTTCTTATCCTTAATAGCACCATGCCCTTGGAAGATACAAGTAACTGCCGTGCAGGTTATGAGTAGGAGTAGATAATCTGGGTCAGGATTTTGGTAGGTTAGGACTAAGTGTAGAGTAGCCTACTATACTTTACCTTACATCTACTCTCACCCGAACCATAAACAGATACATATCCTACAGACAACTCTATTCACAGTATAATACCCATACAAATATGGGTAAATAGTAGGAGGGTAGGGCAGGGTTTGAGTGTGGAGGTGTATGTGAGAGTTGGGTATGTATGGTAGAATAAGCAGCTCCTTACCCTATCATACCAGGGCAGGCCCTACTCGCATACCATCCATTTGTAATACTCAAATTCAAGTTATACCTTATTCCAAATCAGTCGATCCACCCTACTGCTGCACAGTGCTTTACCCTAACTTTACTAAAACCTTTCCATATCTTACCCATAACCCCCTCCTAACTTGTCCTAACTTGGCCATACCCCATTCTCCCTATCAATATCAGTGTGAGATGGGATATAGTATGGTAGAATGTGATGGGATAGGGTTACATAATTATTATGAGTTGGTTACTGGTATGTTAAATGTATTGTACGTTATAAGTTAAAGTGGGGTAAGCATAGGAGAAGGTAAGCAGTTGGTTTGGTAATGTAGAGTTGGTGATAACTATGGGTATGATATGGTAGTTGAGGGTAAGGTGGGGTAGCGTAGGATATATATTGTAGCGCAATGATGTGTGAGGAAGGATAAAGAGTAGGACAACCATATGGTAGGGGTTTAGGTCAGGGAAGTGCAGGATTGGTTAAGCTAGGAGAACAGATGGTATGGTAGTGTAGAATGGAGAAGAGCAGTGAACAATCAACCCAGGACATAGACATTTGGGATCAAGTCAATATCTTCCTGCCAATTTTCCCTACTTTTCAAAGAAGATAAAGTGGAGCTACAGTTTCTTTGGAATATCTGGTTATTACCAGCTACTAAGATCGGCTACTTTATGTGTTACTTCTATGCTTTGCCTAACTACTTATGTTAGGTTCAAACATTTAGAATGTTGATAGGATTCTAATATAACACATATTTATTAAACATTAAAGTGAATCAAAATTAGTTTTGAGGAGAATAAATTTACATTTATTTCAATCAGAAGTCATATATCATTGCACGTTATGTAAGTTACACATTTTGCAATTAGGAAACAAAATGAATTAAAATGAAAGTTTGAGTCATTTACATTATTGTGTTTCTGTGGCTATAAACATAGAGTTGAGCAGAAACAAATAATCCAAATTAAACATTTTTAATATATTAACATACTATAAATATATTACTTACTTTGTTTTCCTAAGTACAGTTATACTCTTATATCTGAGGAAACAATCTGCAATCAAAGGTTGATAAAACAGCAATTTCATGAGGCTTCTGTGTAAGATTTGTGGAACTCTAAAGATTGATGAAGAGTGCCATATTGATAGCAAAAGCCATTGAATTTAAGAAAATGTGCTGGTGTTACCAGTATGTCACTAATGTTATGTGCACACTCCAAATATTGCGACATGTCTCATCTGATTGTGCTTTTAGCATTTAGGAGTGTCGCAGGCCTGAAGAAGTTACAAACAATTAACATTTTTGCAGCTGATTTATTATTATTATATTAAAGTGACCCTTCTGATATGCATTTTACAATGCGCTACTAGGTCTAAAATTCAAATACTTGGCACATTAAACAAAATATGAAAATACTCCTTGCAGTTTGTAAAGGACAAATCAATTTTCTATTAAGTAAATGCAAAGTATAGACCCAATTGAAATAAAACATCGTACCGATTTTGTAGAGGCTGTTTTGTACTCAATCTTATCACGTCTATTTTGAGGAATTTGATGTAAAATGTAACGTATGTTACACTTTAAGGACCCTTATAAACCTTCAAAATGTATGCTGCAATAAGTGATGATTCTGAAGATAACCAAGTAAACTTCATTTCAATATAAACGAGATAGATGCATACAGAAGTGTAGTTATATTTACTTGCAGGAAAATGTGTCTATTAAATTAATGGGTGGGGTAACCTTGTAAACAGCCTATTTATTATTATGAAGACAATGAATTTGTGAAAAAAGAAATACTCCATGACTTAAGACATGCTGACAGTAAATATAACTCCAACATTAATAATGACTGAAACTTGTACCATATAAAAATTGTATTGTAAAAATCATGGAAACTTTTTTAAAATTAACGAAAATATCCGAAATTTGTATTTCAAATTGTCCGCCATGCTGAATAAAATATGTTAAGACCTTATGTTTAAATTTATATATCAGAAATGGAGTTAAGGATCTTAAATATAGCTGGTCCGCTCATAAATGTAAGCATAATAGATGGTAGGAAGCTGATATCACACTATATAGGCATTTTGTCTTTATTCATGGCGGCCATCTTGAAACCATTCAAAATGGCTGGTGGGACCCAAGATACAGAGTGTTAACATCTTGATTCTTAATCAGGGATGTCCAATGAACAATATTATACCACTCCCAGAGAGCCCTTAGGGGGGTGCATGGTGACCCCTCCGGGCCCATGGACTAATTCAGATACTGAATGATATAGGTAAATAGGACTCACTAACTATCTAGACATGACCGCTGCTTTTGTGAATTTTTTTTAACAATATTTTTTTCATAAAGCTTTACATATTTTGATATATGCACGCATTTTTTCTAGGATTAGACTGAAGGCGTTGAGCTTACGTGCTGTCATCTCCATTTAGATAATGGCTCGTATCCTTTCACAGGCATTCGATACGAATTACATTCAAATGTGTGTAACAGTTCAAGCTTCAAGATAAGAGTGCATAAATGTAAATTAGTCTTTTGTGGATCATTTGTGTTATTTATACCTTGTGTTTGTCATGCTTTCGCGTTTGTTCATTGCTGCCTTGTGGTCACCTGCTGGAAAAGGGCTGACCTCTTGGCGCTCGTTTGTGATGATTAATTGTGTGTTTGTCACTTTCCCATGTGGTATCCTGGGTCAGGTGTGGTACTCGATTGTAATGATTCCTGATCCTTGCCACCTTTCTGACTTTTATTGTTTCCCAACAAATTATTATGTTGTTGGTACTAAAAAAAACCGTCTCAATGAGACGGTTCTTTCGAGTATCCAAAACAATCGTTTAGACTGATTGGGTAAGTAAATCATTCCAATTTTACGATCAAAAGTGTGCTTATATATAATAAATCTAGACCTATGAATGTTTATTCTTTCAGGCTTAGAAGAAGAACAGAAGAGATTGACAATTGAAAATAAACGATTGCGTCTTCAAAGGAGTGATTCGTACTTTAAGAAGCACACTGATGAGTTGTTGTCTGAGATGGAGGTTCTACAACTAGAGAATCATCACTTGAAAGAGATGATCAGAGAAAAGGATGATATCTTAGACAAAAACGAAAGTGAATCAAATGACAATGCAGATAAGACTGCTAAACAAATGAATCATACAAGCGAGTCTGAACCCAAACTGCCAGCAATCTGCATTAACTCAACAGATGAGTCACAGATAGCATATGTATGATAGTGTTTTGTCCTTGCTGAAGTCAAGTGAGAATGACATGTGTCCTGGTCGTTAACTTTAAAATGCCACCAATTTTTGATGTTCTGGGTAACATGAAAATTATCATATGCATTAATATCAATGATAATGACAAAATAACTCGTTTATACACTCACTGTACCTAATGTCTTATAAATGGGATGCTTGCAAATAGTTTAGACCTTGATGAGATATCACAAAGTATGGATACAGACTAATTTTTAATCTCCAGGAGCAAGCTGGGCTCTTAAAACAAAATGATTAGGGGACCAGATCAGAACTAAGGGACCCAGGATTCGACAGAAAATTAAACTCATTTACACAAACATATGCTTTTCTCATAATTGAAGTCAGAGATCCTCGAAGTCTGTATTAATTTACTATATTAACAGTATTTGGAATCAGCTGAATGAAGATTTAGGCATTCTAATTTATGATAGGCCAGGGTCATTTTCCCATGAATTCAAAATATGGTTGTGAAAAAATCTCACTTAAATAAATATATTCATCTTACAGCGAGTGTACCAACTCCACAAAACAGAAAGTGCATGTAGGTAGTAAATACAGTAAAGCATGTCGTCAGCAGCCACTCAAAAAAGACAAAATCATATCTTAATAACAAATGGTAGCTTAATGAAAATGGAAAGAATTGCAGAATGCTCCCCTTGGAGCATTATTCAATACTTTAGACCTGGATTAAGCGATAATTGGTATTCTTTTTTGAGTGGCCGCTTAAGACAGGTTTTACTGTATAATCAGCAGTCAATAAACATACATGCATACATGTGTGTCTGTGTCAGTGTGTAGCTAACGCATACAACCAAAATGTCAACTGTGTTTTGTTTGATATGCTTTGGCCGATCATTTCAGAAAATGAACCCTTTTTTGCTCCATGTGTCACTTCGGCCCATCGATCTTGAAGAAAATCGGAAGCCCTGAAGATTTGTAAACTTCCAACAAAGCTATTGTCAGAATAGACTTCATACATTTACATACTGCCCTTATTTCACGGACCAGCTGGACCCCTAAACAATTATGGTTAGGAGCCCAACCCAAAATTAAGGGGCACTGGGCTACTGGGCCTATGTTAGTCATTTTCCCTGCAGAGTATGACATCTCATCTAAGTCTGCACTATTTCCAAGGATAACGCCATATGTAGCAGCTTAGAGATTTTGGAAAAATGTACCAAAATATATGAGACCTCCCAATGTGAGAAAACAAATAGATTAAAAAGATTTGTTTGACATACATTGTGTAAATATATTAACCTTTCCTTCATTGACGAGTCAATAAAATTCCTGACCAGGCCTGGGTGTTTGTTAAATGTTTTCATACTCATCCCGAATGAGCATGACATACATGCCCTGGTCATGAATTTTGAAATGCCTACAATTGTTAGCATTTTGAAATTATTGACCAGGACATAAAACATTGGCTACTATTATAGACATAAAATGTTTCATTTGTATGTATTTCTATATTCACAAAGATAAGAAAATCTTCATGTTAAAATGAGCTGAGCATGAAACACATAGCTATGGGGATAACTTAAAACTCAGTTTTTCAACGAGGAGTTATTAGCCTCATTCTTTGAAGACCTAGTATGTTAATCAACATAATAGCAAGGGACATAATAAGATTGTGTTGCTAGACAGCCTAATTCTCACTTTGCTGTTCGCATATAGCCAAAAAAGCCTTTTTTTCGTTTCTCGTCATTGAAATATTTCTCTCAAAACATTCATCAATTTTGTCTTGCAATTCACTCATTTAACCCTTTGTACACTATTGGAGTCTTCCTTCTTGTTTGATACAACATGCTTGTGATGATTCATTGTACATATGAAGGGGTCACAGGTTAGATTTTCCAGATAAGAATGTACCTCAGCCATTAAAAATTAGGGGATGGGTCGAAACAAATCATTTTGTGAGAACTTGTGACTGTTATTTGTGGCAATAAAATATGTTTAAACAACTAAAGATTGTTTTTATCGTAACAAATAGTGTAGACCCTGATGTAATGCCGCACTCAGCGGTAATTCATCTGGGTTTTCACTGTTTGCCTAAGTACCCTATTTAGGGGTTTCCAGTATAAAAGGGTTAAATAGCTTATATATCTTTATATCTTTATGTGTGTGACTTGATGGTGTACATCTAAATAAGCAAAACAGAAATACATGACTACGTTTGGAGGATAGTTGAAGTTTAAAAAAGGACAAAGATCAGGAATCGATACAATCAAGCACCACACCTGACCCTGGATACCAATGGGAAAGTTACAACGTCACAATTAGACTTCACAAACGTTAGCGAAGAGGTCAGCCCTTTCCAGCGAAATCGAAACCAAGTCCAAGACATCAGTTAAATTACTTGCCAATATTAAAGTTATGCCTGAATAACTATTTATTTGTATTTGTCTCTGTATTTCGGACTGGCCATAGTTGTTTGATAGGTACCAATTGTGCTTGCCAATGACTTAATGATAATTATATGTCAATAATAAGGACCTCTGACGGTGGTAATGGGAATCACAGTGTATCGCTGCCTATTATTTTGATAAAAATTAAAGTCGATCAAATGCTTTCACCTACATATATAAGCTCGCTGTTGGTCTCTATTTTATGATTTTACATTTGATTTCCTATTTCAATAAATGTACGGCTTTATTTTGGGGCTAAAATGGTCACTTTTTGTATTATACATATAGGAAATAGAAAAATATTTTTAAAACATCATTCCCCCCCCCCGAGTCCCAACTAATCCTTTTGCACGTAAGTGTGTTCTCATATTTTACATAATATATGTGAAAAGCTAGCTGGGACTCGGGGGGGAATGATATCCCACAGCCCAAAATGTGACGTCTGGGCGAGCCCGATCATTAGCATTTGGATTATTGGTGTGCTCTCTTGAAAATCTTTTTTTCCAGTATAATGAAATAATAAGTACAAGTAAGCTTCCTTTTCATAACCCATTAGTCATGAAATATTACAACGTTTGAGCATATTTTTCTTTAGATTATGAAAATTGTCCTTTTACTAAATTCAGCTGGTAGATTATTTTGCACATACACTGTATCTATCCAATACACATAAACTACATGGCCATTGACTAGGTGTATACTTCCACAAAACGCTTTGAAGCGCGACTGTAACGGTAAATGCATTGAGAGAATCGAGGGTCATTACTTAGAGGTCGTGGTACTACTATACTTTATGCATGGATGAATGCTGCATAATATTGCACCGGGTAAATACATTGTCATCAAGGTTGAATATGGACTACAGTTGCACTTCAAAATATTTCTTAACAAATCAGATAGAAAAAACAACAACAAAAATATTCATTAAAATGCTCATGAGTTTGGACTTTAAAATACTTTCACTGTAATTTGTAATCGAGGATTGATGATATTATACCCTTACACGTTAAAATAATTGATTTCTAAATGTTTTGGTGAAGTCAAATTTTGCAACCCCTACCCCCTTTGGTAGCGTCTCCTATTTTGTTGTAGGGATCTGCCTGTCTAATTATAACCTTAATTCGTTTCTAATACATCAAGCGTCCTATTCAAAAGAATACCAGCGATATCTTATGCATAGGGAAAATTTGGGAAGCATCTGAAAAATAGGCAGATATCCTATCAAAGTGTCAGAGGTCCTTTGTAAAACTACGCTTCTTTCCAAATTATTAAGCTTCAATACTGTGTTAATGATTAGACGTTTTCATTCTGCATACCAATAAAAAGGTACTTTAGGAAACAGTGAAGACCCAGCTGAAATGCAGCATAAGGTGGCATTTCATCTGCACTTTTTGCACAGATAAAAAATCTCCTGTGGCAGAAATGCATTATAAATAAGAAATTTCTACATGTGACCACTTAAAATACAAAATGGACAATTCCATACTTATTCTATCAACATGCATGGGAAAATCCATCGGAATGAATAGGGTTAATAAAGTAACTTGTGAATAACTACATCGTTTGTCTCTAGGTTAGTATGTGACACTCACTAACCATGTCTTATTCTACATAAAAGTATGTTGTAACTTTTCGTCAATTTACGATGTTAAACAAATAAGTGTAGTAAACAATACGTTAGAACCATCAACAGATCGTTAAATTCTTTATGTGGAAGTGATCTGTCTGAAATACTTAAAGATGCACATACATAATGTTGACCATCAGACGGTTATTGGTCAAGAATAAAGTGCATGTATACATGTCTGGAAGTGAATTTTAAAATGACAGTATTCATAGAAACAATAAAAAGAAAAATAATGCTTTTAAACGTTAAAAGAGGTTTGCTCATATTAGTATTAGCCAATACAGGCATAATGCAGAACCCCAGGAAAAGCATGTACGTTGATTTTTAAAGTTCCCCGTTAAATCGAATGTGGGATATCAATTTGGGATATCAGTTGTTAATCCTGTATGCACTAATGGATTTATCTTGCTTTTGTAAAATAAACTTGGAATGGTCCATTGTGCAAATCGTTGGGTCACAGGTTATAATTTCAAAATAAGAATTGTATTTTATTCTCTGAACATCGTTATTGCCTTAGCATCTAGTGTAGACCCTGCGGCATTTTTCTGGGTCTTCGCTGTCTGCTAAAGTACGCATATGGGGGTCACTAGTATCTAAAGGGTTAATTTATAAACTGAACTAATACTTAACTTAGATATTAGCCTGTTTCGCTGTTTGAGGTCCCTCATTCAATCCTTATTTTAAAAAAAACGAGTGAGTATGACCAGGACCTGTCACAATCAAACAATCACACAATCACAGGTGACGAACTACGTTAGGAAGAGCCAATAGAATACAGAGAAAGCCACAAACATTTATTAAAGGACGAATACGATTAAAGTAAAGCAACCAACCTTCTCTTCCTTAGCGAAATGATTCCAAAACTAGACATGACGCAACTAAGAATTGTATTACAAAACCAGGACAAAACCCCACGTAAAATGGAAGCAACTGCAACCAAGAACCAACAACACCATATTCATCGCTTTAGAATAGACATCAGCTGCAGCCAAAAGGGCGGGTACTTAATTATGCTATTCCAACCAAATTATCGTCCTAGATTCTGCGTCTGTTCATTGCTGCCTTGTGGTCGTCTGAAGGGAAAGTGCTGACCTTTTGGCTCTTGTTTGTGATGTATATTGTGATTTTGTTACTTTCCCATTTGGTATCCTGGGACAGGTGTGGTACTTGATTGTATCGATTCCTGATCCTTGCTGTCTTTCTTACTCTGTACTGATTCTCATTTTGTGCTGAGCATTTACACCAACTTACACTTATCCCGTACTAAAATAGGTACCAAGACATGTAGGTACATAAGTGGTTGACGAAACCAGACATTATTAACAGATACATTATATTCCAGCCCCTCCCCATCCATCTACCCCGACCAGTGGCTGTGGCTGCTCGCTTGTATTTGTGAGTGTGTGTCCTATATTTTGACGAAAGTAGGTCTTTCCTGACATGCAGGGTATTTAAATATCGAAATAATCAAGGACAACGATTAGACAAGGTCAGCAGCACCCATCCCGGTGACTGTGGTTGCTTCCCACTCCAAGTCTGTGACGGCAATATATAATGGGACTGCACAGTTGTAGGGGAAAAGGAGCATAACTGCAGGTTCGACTTGTGAATCTGTTATTTGGTGTTGTATCCCCTGGACAGTTTTTAATTCATTTAACCCTAAAAGCACCAATCACGACTGCAGCAGACGACAAATATTGTGACATCTTTCCTAATTCTCAACTAAAATAAGGTATGATGTTTCATGAGGTTTGTCTGCAAGCAGACAATTTTCATGAAATATCATGCCTTATTTGTTATTTTGAAAAAAGGAGCACAAATTGAAACTGTCGTCTAATGCAAATTGTAGGTGGCGCTTTATGAGTTAATCTTTGTCCTGCTTAATCTTTTTATATATATTTGTAGATCCAGATCATTGTTCATATACCGCGAGTAAATTCATGTAAAACTGGAATAACATGACTCAAACAGACTTGAATAGGACATATTTTTATTCAACCTTAAAGCGCCAACCACAGCAAATGTCTACATCTGTAATGTCGTCTGTTGAAATGATTAAAACGCCTCTTTGGTAAACAGTGCTGATAAGACTGCTCACCCATTTAAGCCAATGAACTTTCCTTACCTTATCAAAAGGATGATTGCATTTTCAATTGTAGAGTTGATTGGTGGTATATTTCATTTCTTTCAAATTTCCGTAAGCAAAATGTGGCCCTAATAAGACCACTTCTTTGACGTCTGACCTGGGTCTGACTGTTTGACTATGCATATGAGACGTCCTGCTTAATTTCCAAAATGGAATCATCAGCATATATCCATCTTAGTTATCAATAAATAAAGTGTTGAAGAAAGCAAACAAACAGTTTCTGACCAGTCTGATCTTCTATGAGCAGGCTTCAGTAAGCTAATTTAGTGAGTCATGATTTTTTCAGTTGTAAAAATGTATGAAAAACTTAAAAATATTTGTCCACCGCCGAACTCCGTTCGCGCCGGAACCCGGGATTGAACCAGGGACCTTCAGTCTAACGCTCTCCCAACTGAGCTATTCCGGCAGACGAATGTCATCTTAGTGGTTCATTTCTTTCAATCCATATGTCTATCTTCTTATACTCAGGCGACCATATATGATCATTTTTCTGAGGTGAGTGTTTTTTTAGAATTTTGAAAAAAACTTCTGGCTGAGTCATCTAAACGGGTTCCCTGAACTCCTGCGACCACAGATGGAGCCAGACTATTCCAATGAGGAATAGTCCTTGGGAAAAAAGAATACTTCAGGGCATCACTATGCAGTACTGCGAGTTGTGTGATGACCTCGTAGATCTTGTACTCTGAGACGGGGTCAAGTACTTGTCTTTATCAATAGACATAGTCCCACAATGAATCTAGTGGAAGAAAAGCAGAGAGGACATATCCCTCCGGGCCTCCAGAGTTGGCCATTGCAGTTCACCTGGCATTTCTCCAACACTACTAGTGTTGCGCCACCTCCTGCAGGTCCAGCGGGCTGCCATCCTCCGTACCTTCTCCACTTGTTTTACAATAAGGGTTCCAAATTGGGGCTGCATACTCCAATTTAGGGCGTACCAAAGTTTTGTATGCAACCTCCTTAGTACTGCTAGGTGCGAAAGCCAAGTTCCTTCGAAGGAAACCTAAAGTCTTAGTTGCTTTAGACGAAATATCAGAGATATGTTGACCCAAATCCATGTTCTCTATGATTGTTATACCAAGATATTTCGCGGACTGAACGTTTTCTAAAGTTTGCTGGTGCAGAGTGTAGTCATGAATGATTTGTTTGTCTGAGTAATGCAGAATCACTCTCATAGAGTGACATTTGGCAACATTGAACTTCATTTGCAAATCGGCCTCCCAGAGCCCAAGACTGTCAAGATCTTCCTGCAAAATGAGACAGTCTTGCAATGAATGAATGTTCCTATACAGGACACAATCGTCCGCGAACAGGCGAACTGAAGATTTGATATTATCCGGTAAATCATTAATGAAAATTAGGAAAAGGATCGGTCCTAAGACCGACCCCTGGGGTACACCGGATAAAACTGGGACTGGATCTGAGGCTTGACCGTCTAAAACTACTTGTTGACTGCGCCCAGAGAGCCATGAGCTGATCCACTTGTGGGTGGACCCTCGTATCCCATAGTAATCGAGTTTGTGTAATAGCCTCCTGTGTGGGACCTTGTCGAATGCCTTTGCGAAATCCATGATGATCAAATCTGTCTGCTTGTGCCCCTGATTCATCGCACCATCCCGGTTGCTGATGATATCGTGCACAAACTGAACCAGCTGGGTTTCACAAGAACTCTGACTTCGGAACCCATGCTGACAGTCAGCAAGTATGCTATCTAAGGCTAAGTGCTTGTTGATGTTGCTCACCAATATATGCTCTAGGGTTTTGCAACAGATGCAGGTTAGCGACACCGGTCTTTAGTACGCAGCATCGTATTTTTCTCCTTTCTTAAAGACCAGGGATACATTTGCGTGTCGCCAATCATCTGGAACATTGCTCTGAGCTAGAGATTCATTATAGATAAGTGCTAGGATAGGTGAAATCTGTGTACTACACTCTTTGAGCACTCTGGCATTGAGTCAATCTGGGCCAGGCGCTTTATGCACATTGAGTCCATCCAACAGTTTACCAACCCCTTTCGGGTCAACTGTTATTTCCTCCATGGAGAAGAATGGACTAGCCCCTTTTGAGGGCGGGTCAGAATCGGCCTCACGTGTGAAGGCAGATTGGAATTGCCGGTTGCAGATATCGGCTTTTTCTTTAGTGTCTGTTTTTAGAATTCCGTTTTCCCTAAGTGATTTGATCCCAAACGCGTCTTTCTTTAATGATTAGACAAATGACCAAAACTTCTTAATTTTTCCACTTTTATTATAATTGGGATCTGAGGGGTCGTTCTCAAACGTGAAAATATTGGAAACGTGTCTCCTATAGGCATCTCTCTCTACCTTATGAGCGTGTGCCCTGAACTGCTTATAATGGTTCTTTACGTCAGGATCATTTGACTTTCGAGCACGAAGGTAGAGTTTCTGGCGTCTTTTCATAAGCTGTTTGATCGTGGCATCGATCCATGGCAGACTGTACTTTGTTTTGGTCATTTTTGATGGAATAAACCTCTCTACAGCCTCTAAAAATCTTGTTTTGAACTTGACCCACATTTCATTTACTGACATGTGACTGTGGTCTTCAGAAAGGTAGGACTCCTTAAATTGGGACATGTGGTCGCGAAGACCAGACATATCTGCTCGATTATAAAGATAGATTTTGCGTGATGCCTGTTTTATCCTTTTAGCTTTTATATCATACTCAATGTAGACCAGGTCATGATCCGCTTTGCCGATCGGGGGCATCCCCTTGACTCTATTTACAGGGGATGGAACATTTGTGAAAAGAAGGTCTAGGGTTTTATCGAGCCGCGTGGGGATATTTACTACTTGTGTTAGGCAGTGCTCACCTATGATATCCAAAAGTTGTTGTTGAGTCTGCTGTTTTTGTACCCTGTGGGGTACTTGCATAGTCCCCCACTCTATATCGCCACAGTTAAAGTCCCCTCCTTTCAAGACATGAGCATTTCTGTTTGACATGATCCTACCCAGTGAGATGTTGAATTCCTCAAGATAATCATTATCAATCTTGTCAGGGGGTCGATAGAATGAACCAAGATACAAGGTCCTACTGCCAATTATATTCAGCTTACACCAAACAATTTCACAATTGGTGTCCAGTTCCGGGGTTTCAGTGCAGAGTAAGTCCCGCTTAAAAGCTACAAAGATACCTCCATGGGCATCACTTACTCTGTCTTTCCGGACTGCATCAAAAGATTCTGGGAAGATTTCTGAGTTTTTAATGTCAGGGGTTAACCAAGATTCATTCCCCAAAATGATATCTGGTTTTGCCGAGTCGATAATAGTATGAAGTTCAGCCTTCTTATTCTTTATAGACTGACAATTCATAATTAAAATTCGTAAGGGGTGGTTCAAGACAGCCTTGGCAGTCTTTGTCCTAGCTTCATTCCGATCCTGTACTATAGGGGAAGAAGCGGCGGTGGGGGGCTGATGTTATCTGGTACCGGGCTTTCAGGGTTGGACATGGATGATAACGAATCAAATCTGTTTTGGGTGTCAAGAGAAGTTGAAGTATCAAATAAAGTAGTGGAAAAGTTTGGCATTCCACACTTAATACATTCCCATACAATGCCTTTGCCAGAAGATTTGTTTAGGATGCTATACATAGTTGTAGACATGCCCTGACAGTCTATGTGGTACCAGATATTACATGTATCGCAACAAACCCTACGGTCTTCCCAGCCAACACTTTCCTCACAGACACCACAAGGGTAGTGTGAAGCGCCATTGGTGGAATCAGGACCTGGATTAGTTTCGATGTCCCAAGAGTTGCCACACAGGATAACAAAAATATATAAATGGGTCAACCTGTTGGAGCCATGGAAATCCTTGAACTTAGTTGATCTTGTTAAAATTGAAACTGAGCTAAGGTGTGGAAGGTATGAGCAAAGATTAAGATGGTTTGCCGTTATCAAGTTTGGAGAAGAGTACACAGGAAAGAAGGCTACTGGAATATCTTCAAAATGTATTTCTGAAATGAAAAAGGTCAGACTAATCACTGATGTTTCCAATCTGCCTGTAAAGAAATCTCAGTAGCTTAATGATATTTAGACGAATCTTATTACTAGGCATTAATATACGACTACCAAAATTGTCGTGAAAACTGTGCTTCTTCAATTCCTCTTATTGCTTTGTCGTTGCCTGGTGTACAGGTATTTTGTGAACTTGGAATCTATTCCCTAGATTGTATAATTGTAATCGATTTCTCTATGCTGTGAAAAATAGTTCACTATAAAGTCGATGTTTGCTATTAAATAAGGATGAGTAGCTATGCCTTAAATTGCATTTGGAATTGAATAGCTCGAGTTTTGAAACTTGATCTTATTTTTGGCACGCTGTGTACAGGACAATCACTGTTACATTAGCAGAATGAGATTAAAGCTCCTAATAAGACACATATCTGTTGAAACATACAGCATTTACTTTTGAAATGGAACAATAATGTTCCAGAGAGTTCCTACTTTCATCTGCCCAGTAAACCATTTTGTTTTAGTTTTCAACCATGATCCCAACTGGAAGCGACTTTAAGCCATGGCCCCCGTCTGCTGAGACATTTTAAACCAGAACTACTGAAAAATGCGAAACCACAAACCCACCCGACTCAGTACAGCTAGATTACTTCCAAGAAACAGCTACAAAAAAGTATTTTAAGCTTTTCTATAGTGACTGTCATTAAATTGTTCGTTTCACTAAGAACAGACTGCCCTTTAACTTCCAATCAAAGCCTCTACAGATATACATATGGATTGAAAAGAAATACACCACTATGTTGATGCTCGTCTGCCTGATATTTCAGTTGGGAGAGCGTTAGACTGAAGACCTAGAGGTCCCTGGTTTGCTCCCCTAGTTGACAAATCAATTTTTGATAAAATGTCTAATATGATTAATTTCAGAGTCTATATATGACCGAAGAGCATGTTGAGTGTAACACCTAGTAAGAAGCGCTGCACCATAAAGTCGATGAGCTCTACCATATAATTTATTAGCCTTAAAGAGGCTAGGTCTGTAACTATGAACATTTTTCGCAAAAAATTATGTTCTTTTTAAATCATTTGTAAAGATAGAATAAAGTTATGTCTTCACAATAAATTTGTTCAGTACAGCTGAAAACTGCATGGAAAAGTGAATTATCTTATAAAACAGGCGTTTTTCCCTTGTTAGTAATTATTTACGTCCCTCCAATAATTCTAGATAGTTGATTTTTAACATAAATGCTGTTGTTTTGATAGTAATAATTTGTTAAGTTTTACGAAAATGGTAAAATGTTTATCTGAATGTTAGCGTTTTAACTGTAGTCTTGAAAAAATAATTAAATATTTCTAACATTATAAGATCAAAATTTCGAAACATTGCAGCTTTAATATCCAAATTATGAAATGAAGACATATAAAGAGTAGCTAAACGTGAAAGGGCTATGTGTCGACTTGATTTATTTATGATCAAACTTAAATCTGATGTCTGGTTTTGCGCTTTAAATTTCCATTTTTAATGTTGGAATCAAACTATATACCTGTTAGCATCCTCCCTGTACCCTAAAAATTGATTCTTTTTTAATTATTTTCTCTGAGCTTTCGAGAAGGGGCATGGATGCCAAACCATTCTTCTACGCCTTTTGGAAGACTAGACTGGAAACATGCCCATGATACTGATAAATACGCTGCAGCTATTTTAATAGATATGTCAAAAGCGTATGAATGCTTACCTCATGATATACTTCTTTCCAAATTGTCAGCTTATGGCCTCTCTGAAATTCAGTAATTTTATTAATGTCACAACTTTCCTATCGCAAGCAGCAAATTAAAATCAGTAGCATTGTAAGAAGCTGGGCTAAAATTACCAAAGGTGACCCACAAGGTTCAATCTTAGGCCCCTTCTTTTTGATATTTTTATAAATGGCATATCTTGTCAAAACATGTATTCTATACAATTAGGCAACTGACAATACTTTATCATTTCATTCTACAGATTTAATTGAACGTGTTAGTGTTTTACCGCGAGAAGTAAATATCCTTATAGGATGGTTTTCTTTTGATTGCAAGCAGGAAAATCCTAAAACACTTTAAGCACTTGCTGTTGGCAAAATAAAATTAAAAAGCATCAAGTTTCGAACGTTGAATCAGTGAATATCACATGCGACGACGTTGTCAAATTACGTTTGTGTAGACATAGATTTTATTTACGTTTTGACCATCACATAAGTAACATACGCAAAAAGGCAGCACAGCTGTTGAATGTTATAAGACGAATCTGGGGCATAACGTCACCCTTCTCAATAGATTAAAATGTTTCACTTTTGTTCAGTCAAATTGTAGTTGTTGTCCTTTGGCATGGCATTTTAGCTCTCAAACTAATACTTAACAGATGGAGAAGTTACAAGAAAGAGAACTAAGGTTTTCTATAATAATTCCCTGCCTCTTATGAAAGTAAGGAAGATAGCAAAGATCAGGAATCGATACAATCAAGTACTACACCTGACCTTGGACACAGCAATGGAAAGTGGCAAAACACACGAAACATCGTATACAAGAGAGCCAAGAGGTTAGCCCTGTCCCGGCGGGTTATTGGCTTTAAAATTAAAAAAATATTTTAAGAATTTATATTGCGAACTCTAGCGTCAGGAATAACATTTCGATTACCCGTAACCGCATGCCCTGCAGGGGTTTATAAATAAGAAGAATTTTAACAACCTCAGGTGTGTTATATTTATAGCAAATGATAGAAGTTTCTGAATTATTTAAGTCATTTGGAACAGAGGAAATCACAGATTTATCTTTAAAGATACTATGCAAATCGATAAACTCTATACTTTTGTTAATGAATGGAATATTTATCAATTGTCATTTATGGTTGACCTCAGAATCGATATAAGGACTAAGGTAATGTTGAACATAACACCTAGTCAAAAGAGCTGTTTTATATATGTTTAGCTCTATCGTAAAGTATATTAGCGTCTGACTCTAAATTAGGACATTTTACCAAAGCAAAACTCTCCACACTACCTATTAGTCGAATGAGAACTATGACTATTGAAACTCAGTTTAGCACCTCCAGATTTAAGTTATATACTTCTTAAACGTGGCTTTTGATGTTCAAATATTTTACAAATTCCTACTATACGGTCAGAACCAGTCAATTTGGTAAACTCTTTTAGATATGCTGCCCCTGTTCTGTGGAGCTCTCTACCAGGAGATTTTAGAAAATGTACTTATTTTAACTAATTTCAACAGGCATTTTCTTATCACGGAATGGGAAATAATGTAAATGCACTGCTTGCAAAGATATATGAATTACTACAGCACAGGAGAATCAGTATAAAATGGGTTACATTTGCTTTATGTGCTTTTCTGTTTTTAAGTGGTATGTACCTTGTGTTTAATTCTTAATTGTCAGCCATGTTCTGCTTTGCTTTATTTTCATTGGTTTGTTGTGATTTATCCTCATATCATAAGCTCTTTCCACTGGCTACTCTGGGCACACTGTTCCTGGAGGATTGGGGAGGTCCATGGAGAAGCTCTGGTGACATTCCAGTTCCAGATCCTCTGGTGAGTCAGTGTGTGACGGCTCACAGGGCCTCTCCCATTGATGGGGAATTTATTAGATTGTGGTACATTTCATGTTAGCCATTTTGTGTGTATTTAATTATACTTACTGCTTTGCTTCTAAAAATATTTTAGCATGCAAATTAAGGCAGCATTTCAAATTATAATTTATGCATTTCTAATTGAAACAGTGATCTAATAGTGTCATAACCCGATGTCTTTCAGCTGTTTTACAGTTGTTGATTGTATACACTTGTTAAATATTCGGTTTAAAAGCTCGTCAGAGCTTATGTTGTACTGTTTGGTACTTGCCGATTCAAACTAAATCTTATCTTGGTCAGACGCTATTTGTTTGCTTTCTTCAACACATTCTTTCTTGATAACTTAGATGGTAACCTAAATATCTTTAGGAACAGACTAAATCCCCAATTTGAGTACACCACCCGGTTGCTATAACATAGGTAAAACACTTGGACAAACGAGACTAAGAACTTCATGCAGTCCTCTCTGGCAGCATTTGTACATATATACATATAGTTGATAGTCCGCATTGTGTCTGTGGTGATATAGAAGATACTCACCATTTCTTATTTGGATGTCATCAGTTCACCAACCTTAGGTAAGATTTAATAAACCAATCCATTGTCAGATATCTGCCAACCTTATATAACATTTTATTTTGTGGTGAGATCCAGATTAGCAGATTTTGAAAGCAGTAAAAGAATTTATAATTAAATTCAAACGCTTTAAATACACATTATTATGCTGCAATATCTAACTACAATTGAATAAATATACCTAATGTTAATAATAGTTGTATTTAAAACATATCTAGTATAAATTAAATCGATTTGAGTACGCTTCTGCTAGCTGGGTACATAGAGGCACCAACCATATACCTTCTAAATAGAAATGTTCACCTCCAAACCCCGTGTCGTGTCGATAAGAATCACTGTAATTTGTAAATATTCAAGCTCCCCTCCTTAAAATCGAAATCCATACTTTTCTATAAAACAGCATGTTTTACTTACTTCTGTCTATTCAAGTCATATGTTAGTTGCATTTCCTAATATTGAACAACTGAGAAACAGATTTTTTTTTAAAAAAAAGTCTACTGGCTTTCTCTTGTATTTTGAAATGACTCGTGTTAGTATCTACAGTAATGTATGTACACATGTTGATATACAATTTTAACTTACTAGTTGATCATCAACCAGAAGATTTCATTTTAAAAATTAATCAGGACGTCTCAGAAAAATAAGACATAGTCAAAACGTACAGTCCCAGAAGTGGCGTCTGGTCTTCGCTAATGACATTTGAACCAAATTATACCAACACTTAACCCTCCAATTGGTAATGCACTCGCCCTATTGGTGAGGTAAGGAAATTCCATTTGACGCTTAAAGCACCTGCAAAAATTGGATCTAAAACTGCTGTCTGTTATATTCACTAACATTCATGACTGGTTTATGAATACTAAGATAGGGCTTCACAAAATTGATTATTGTCTGCCGGAATAGCTCAGTTGGGAAAGCGTTAGACTGAAGATCTAAAGGTCCCTGGTTCGATCCCGGGTTCCGGCGCGAACGGAGTTCGGCGGTGGACACATATTTTTAAGTTTCATACATTTATCAAGACTCACTCAATTAGCTTACTACAGCCTGCTCATAGAAAATCATAAACCGTTTGTTTGCTTTCTTCAACAAATTATTCATTGATGACAAAGATTGTTATATGCTGAGATTCCATTTTGGAAATTAAGCAGGACGTCTCATTAGACCCAGGTCAGATGTCAAAGAAGCGACGCCCTATGGACGTCCTATCACGATCTCCGGTGATTGCTACCATAATTTTCTATGAAAATTTGAAACACGTGAAATATATCAACTGTTATTATCAATATTATGAAGTACATGTCTATCTATATACCTCAACATCAGTATTTACTTTGAACTATATCTTAAAGCATAAAACATCAAACCTAACATATAACGTGTGTGATGGCAAGCACAGACCTGAGTGCTTTGTTGAACCGCAAATTTCACATTTCGCAAATTTCACACCGTGTGAAGAATCGGTACCAATTCTTCACTTTTGGAAAATGTGAAATTTGCGTATGGTCAATTTCGATAATTTTGGGGGTCTAACATATATGCTCAAATTTCACATCTTTCTTATTTTTAACTGTGAAGAATTGGTACGCATTCGTGCCATCTGCGAAGGACTGGTTCGATTTTTCTCAGATGTGAAGAATTGGTACTTAATCTTCATAGATGTCAATGACAGAATTTGTAATATCTAGTCACATGTGAAAGATTCTTTTTATCACTGACTTCGGTCGAACCCAACGTGTTTCCTTTAGCTATTGCTTACAATGAGAGTTAATCGCTTTATCATATTATACCCGTCTTTTTTCTATAAGAAAAAAGCATATACCAATAATTTACCGAATTCGGCCAGTTATTCGTCCGTCCATCAGTGCTTTCGTCAAGTTTCTTACGATTGCACCTCTTCTTAAGCTGTTGGACGTAGCAACCTCAAAATAGGTTCATATGTCACATAATGTAGAGGGCGCCGGGTGGTCTTTTTACGTGAACTTGACTTCAAGGTCAATGTTCATATACATGTAGCATATTTTTTTTTTAAATACGCCTCCTCCTTAACCATTTGACGTAACACCTTTTGCAGATGTTTATGTCAATGATGTACACCTTTTATGTGACCCAATGCCAAATATTGTATACGTGTATTTTCATTTAACTGGATCTACTTCTGAACCTATGAGCGTTCCGCTTCAACCTTTGCAGATGCATAACAAGATAATTTACATGATTTTGTGCCAAAGAAACGGTTTATGGTTAAAAAACGGGAATCGACTGAGGTCCAGTTTTGTTTCTGTGATGTTGCTTTTATGGGGTTAGGAAACCACTGCAATGATAGCAGTTAAACATCTCTGGGATCTAATGCCGTATTCACTGTTGTTTGTTTTCGCGCCCCTTTATAGGTCTCCGTTTTTCTTTTAATGACAGGGCGGGTTATTAATTTTATAATATATACCATTGACATAAAGTTAAGCATATTGTATTTCCAATGACCAAAAACAATAAATTCTGATGGTGTAACATAAAATGCTTTTTACATTAGTCTGCAATACTTATTATGAGTCGAAAACCAAAATAGAAATTTTGGTATTCCTAAACATATTCATTGAATCAAAAGAACGGGTTTTCTGGGTCACATCTCAGTATGCAAAATTCCAAACTTCGATGCTGTATACAAACAACAGATAAGAAAGGGCTAAGTTTTTCAGACTTTTTAGACCAATGTTCCCTCTAAGTTGTAGCAGCAAAGTCTGACTTGTCAGACGATCTGGTAAGGAGCATTTTGAAAGCGAAAATGCACAAATTTGGTCATGAAATATAATAGTGAAATGCAATTCATGCAATAATTTTGTTATTTGACTGTCTAATCTGTCCCCATTTGCTGCAAAAGTGAGAAGAATCGGTGTGGCATTTACAGACGATAAGATCCAAGAAACGGGAGTCCTAGCTATTATTCTAAATGCAGCCTAGTCTCAAAGGGCAAAAATTGGTGATCATTTTAACCCATTAAAATTGCCAGAGCCATATAACTATGTCAGTGTGATTTAGAATTGTTGATTATCTGCAAAGTTTGACAGACAGTCAGCAAAATCATTCCCGAATTTTGGAGAAAATCAACATTTTGGTTTTCGGAAGTGTTTTAGTAGGTACATTTCTCACGTCCCTATGATGTCATCAGAATTTGTAGAGTTCAATAATACTGACTTTTGGATAGTAGAATAACAGTACTTTTAATAAGCAATAGGTGATTTTGTAAAAAAAATGATATTCTGGTAAAAATTAGCAACACAATCAAAATATGCTTAACTTTTTGTCATTAATATTTATATACATTCCCGATTATTAGTGCTTTCTTTTCGTAGAATGCTGGGAAAGTCTGTTGAATTGTAGATCCTTAAAGAAATGATTCAACAAGTTCCACTCTTGCAACGAATGCAAAAACAGTAAATTTAAATTAAAAGAGTTCTTAAAACGAATCATTACGCAAGCAGTTTGAAGCCACTGTCAAACGAATACAAGTCAATGTTCAAACCATGAGATCCATGTATTTGAAGATGCATTTTAATTTGACAACGATTTGTTTGTCTGACAATACAAACGGACAAAGTGGCAGCCCGGACCAATCGTGGCGTCCAGGTTTTTATTCGCAAAAACGTCGCACGCCTTATGGCGTTGTGACGACATTATTGCGTTCGAAAGGTTGATGCCATTTTGCTTTGAGAACACCAGTGTAAGAAAAACGATTACTTAAGAGTTTATCGTTGTTTAGTGGGCTCTTGGCAGGAATCGCGTAAAACATTCAAGAATGCTGATCACAGATGTTTGCTTTACTGCATTTACCATTGCTGGGTGCCTCGGGAGATGGCCTCGTATTCAAAGAATACAATAAGAACATGCGTGCTTCATTATTCTTGCATAAATAACGATTTGTATGCTGTCTAATTCATTGTCAAATGAACAAAAAAGGGTTAATACAATAAAAACATGTGTGTTCCGTTATTCTTGCATAAATAACTATTTGTATGCTGTTTAACCCATTATGAAATGACCGAAAACATGTTAATACACAAGAATATGTGTGCTTTATTCTTAGATTAATACAATAAGGACATGTGTGCTCCGTTATTTTTGCATAAACTATTATTTGTATGTTGTTTAGCCCATTGTCAAATGCATGAAAAAAAAAAACAATCAGGACACTCACGTGTTATTTTAACATGACCAGCCTATTTGTAAATATAACAGAAAACGGCTTAGTAAAATTCTTAAAATTGTATCCAGGAGGCTTTGCCGAATACACATACCATCAATATAAAAATTCATAAGAATTTGCATTGGGTGGTGGGGTAATTTTCAACACTTTGACCAATAACAACGATTCTTGTGCAGATGGAGTTTTCATTTCAGCACTATATAGTGTTCAATATGAGTTTAGCTTTAAAAATGAAAACGTTTTGCACGTGAAAGTGGGTTATTTCAAAAAGTCATGACTTACAAATTGTGCCAAAATGCGAATTTTAAAATGAGATATCACCATCAAATGGGCATCCTGTATGTACTGTTGAACATTTTGCCAATATCTTTACTGTCTAGGGTACACGTAATCATGTCATTTTACATTTTGAAGAAAATTAATGAAATGCAGGTGGCGAGCTAGAACTTTTGGCTAAATCAATATGTCTCTCAGGAACACGATTCATTCATCTTTGGAAACAAGAGGGTTTTCGGACCAGGGGTCGCTCATTGAGAATGACTTCATATAAGGATATAGCAAAGCATAGCTCCTCTCAAAGCCAAGCTATGATGTTTTATTAATCGGCAGTTTCATTGTAAAGCTTTACACGGAAAAGTGTCCATTTATAATGTTGACAAAAGGCACAGGATGTTAATACTCTGGGTGGGGTCAGTTTTTGTCATGGTCATATTGAGAACAAAGATGGTAGAGGTCTACTAGCTGATGCTACATACCAAATATCAATTCTCTGGAGCAAGTGATTTCAGACAAGAAGTGTTGTCTTTCTTACTAGGCCTTGCTATTTCAGATAATAAAATCAAGTTTCACCAATATTGACATAGAAAAACTGGTTACGACACCTGAGGGTCTAGATGGGGTATAATGATCAGTGAATAATGGCCCTTTTTATAATGAATAGTGAATAATGAGCCAAAAAATGAATAGTGAATAAGGAGGGCCTAAAAATTAATGAATATTCCTAATTTTTTAATTAGATGAATAATGGGCTAAATTTTTAATGAATAGTGAATACCAAACCCCCCTTCCAGACCCTCACACCTGGCGGTCATATTTCTAAAATACAGGTAGTCAAATATTTTGAACAACATTGGTAGAGGACGTCCCACGGACCATTTGTGCCTAGTTCTTTTGAAATCTGACCAGAAGTTTTTGACAAGATTTAAGAATGTTTCCTTTTGCTTGACCAGATTTCTACATAAAGTTGAAATTTTTTAACAAAGTTGAAAGGGGGTCGATCAACCCAGTGAATATTGGTGAGATTCCACCCAGTGGTTTAGGAGGAAGCTATTATTGACGGACGACGGTAGGACGGATGGGTAGCTGGCACGACGGACATCCTATGACCACAACGTTAGTTAAAAAAGGGATCCACCATACAAATATATATGAAATTGTTGAAAAGTTGAATCTAGCTCTCCTTTAGCTATATACAAGCCTCACCCTGAGAAAATATTATTTTTGCATATGCTCAAAGGCGAAGATAAGCTCTGTAAATACATAGCTGGATCAGGGCCTATGTTTCTTTGCTATACTGGTTGAAAATTTTCCTGCACTGATTGAAAAATCTCCAAAGATTCTTAATCTAAAACTAGAAATCGTATTCATGAAACGCTATGCCCCCAACCATTAGCTTGTCCACTATCCTGGTCACCAGGTAATCTATTTACCATCCTCCTTCAGCTCACCAAATCTGAGGCTACTAGCTGTAATAGTTTTCAAGATATCTTTATTGGAAGTTTTTTATGTCCAAAATTGCAAAGGGCATTAACTTTAAAACTGCAAAGGCGATGTAACGGTTATTGAGATATCAAGTTGTCTATGTCCAAACAGTGACCCATCACTGGTCCAAATTTGCAAAGGGCAATAACTGAAAAAATGTAATGATTTTTTTTTAATTTTTCACCAGGTAGTCTACTCATTATTTTCTATAAGCTGACCAAGTTTGAAGCTCCTAGCTATTATAGTTCATTAAATATCCTGATAACAAAATTTCATTATGACCCTTAAAAAATTTAAGTTGTTTGAACCACGTTATAAAATTCTGACATATATGTGAAGAATTGGACTCGATTGCAAAATACAGCAGATTTGGGGTGTTTTTATCGATGTGAAGATTGCGCATGTATACTACATATAATTTTACTACGTGTGCAAGTTTCACAAATTGTGAAATATTGGTATGAAATATGTGACTTATTGGTACCAATTCTTCACGCGCTGTGAAGAATTGGTACCAAATCTTCACAGTGTGAAATTTGCGAAACGTGAAATTTGCGGTTCAACAGTGCTTTCTCTTCAGTCATAAGACAAAATTTCACTAGTAACAGTAAATTTACAGCCAGCCATCATCCCTCTATCCAAATGAAGTTCCTTGCTTAGGCCACAAAACAGTCAGTGGTTCGAAACACAACATAGACTGAACATCAACTCATCAATAAAACCAATCTCTCTATTTTACAGCAACTGATAACAAATCAAATATCATATAAAGACAAACATTCTTGGAACTTATCTTTAAAATCTACATAACGAACCATTTTTCGAACAATAATGATGGTGGGTAGGTGGGTGGGTAAACGCACATAAACCCAACAGAATTTCTTATTTGGTCTGTCTAGCCCCGAATAACCATGCAAAAATTATAGCCTTGCTGAACTATCATTGCACCTAAATCACGAGTTTCTTGACCTTGCATAATAGGCTTAACTAAATTTCTCGTGACGAACAAGTAATACAAGATATCACAGACAAGAAATATGTTTAAAAAAAGATGTGAGTAACGTGAGAATTTTTTAAAGAAATAGAGAAGAAAAAAGGGGGAATATTTATACTTTGCTATGTGTTCGGTAAAGCGTTTGGCTTAAGGAACCTATGCTTTTCCAAAATATCTGTAGTGATGCTTCTAGGGTACAGGATTGCTGGATCTCGCGAGAACTCGAGTCAGAACGAAAAACAAATGTGCCCTGTGCACAAATGATGCATATTTAAATAGCTAGTGTCATACATGCCTTTAAATAGCTTTTGTCATACATACCTGGTGCAAAATATCTAAAACAGAAGTAGAATTTAGTTGACCGTAACCTACAAATATTAATCCAGTTGACCGTAAACTACAAAAACCGGCAATTCTTTCCTACGGAAGAGATATCGTGGCTTGCATTATTTTTAACCATCGTTACATTTCTCGTGTTTTAAAACTTTCATCATTTCAGCGTCAACGTGAAAATCATATTTAAAACTAATGAAAAAGTGCAAAAAAAAACAAATAAAAAAAACAAAGCATACTACTAACATGACTAAATCTCTCCGATAGATACGGAATAGCCATTTCATGGCATGTACTTTCTTCCATACGGGGATCAAGTCAACTTTTGACCAACAATAAAATTATAAGACTTCGTCTGTAAACAAGTTTACTCTCTATAAATCTCATAGTTGTTTAATACTTGAAGAATCCAAATCAATATTGCTTCGGTTATAATAAATATATCTATACTGACGGGCTTTAAACGCTACACAAGAATAGTTGCGTTAATGTATGTCTAAAAAGAATGCAAATCAATCAATTTGATTGTATATTAAAGAATGTGCATTTGTGAGTAACATATGCAAAATATGCCCACTTCAAATTAATTTAAAGCATTGAAAATGTAAACTACATGAGATAGGGGTCAAATGTTTCACTTGACAAAGTTTTATAAGTGAAAGATCCCCTACTCATTTAAATCCAGAATCACAAGAAGCATCAAATGTGTGTCATGAACTTTGTTAGTCATCGACGATTTGCTTTCATTTTGATTGGCAGGTCTTTGATACAGCAGGTTCTATTTTTGAACGTTAATCTGTGTGTACCCGTGCACTCGATGACTTAAAAACTCCACTACTTAAGAAATTTTGCGGTGACTTTACGAAGTAATAACATTGTCGAGTTTAGTTGTACAATTAAAACTTAAGTGTTGACTGAAGAAGCCACTTCATGAGACATCATCGAAGCAAAAAGAGTTTACAATCAACTGTCGTTTGAAAGATATTTACAGGAAGTTAGTGTAGCGTTTATAAAGCCCGTCAGTATAATTTGCTGTGGTATGAGGACCAGTAACTTGTGATTTATGCTTAATTAGATTTTTCACAGTATGCATTGATTGATCAAGACAGACTTTAACAAGTCCAGTATATATGTACACGTATTTCGTGGTAGGTATGTAATACTCAAATGTGGGTGTATGCCGTATACAGAGTTCGATAGGTAATGGGTGCTTCATATTATATCCTATACTGCTGTTACCTGTAATAATATATGTACCGTTATTTACCCGTTTCTATGATTATCGTGCAGTACATATATTGTCCTGCCAGCCAAGAGTGACAGTTACGTCAAGTTTTGTTTACAAAGTTACCAGGGACTTAGAATCGATAGATCACTTGTGTATCAGTCCTATCCATAGGATATGACCAATACACAAGTGATCAGCTCAATTGAAGTGTTTACACGTTAGTGTTTTACTTAGCACTTTTAAACAAAATATTTCGTAACTTTCACTTTTAGTTGGCACGACAGTAGGTCACACACTGTTTATCTCTTTAGCTGCCAGTGTCGTCTGCAGATAGCCTCTGCAAACAGTTTGATCTGAATCCAAACGGGTTGATACTCTGAGTGTTTTCTGAAAGAAATTTTCGAAAACAATACCTCTGAAAAAAATCAGCAGACGACAAAAAAGATGCATAATTTCCCAGCAGACACATAGTTAAAGAAGATAAGTCTACACGTATATGCATAAATAAACAGAGAATCCGTAGTGAAATAACAATGTCACCCTGCACTATTAGCCATTTCAAAACGGACAATATTAACTTTTGGCCTGCTAGATTGTCGTCTGCTGATTTCGTTTCAACAGGTTCAAAATCAGTTTTTTGAGAAAAAATTCTATCGGCAATACAACCAGAGTGTCAATTTGTTTTATCCTGATCAGGCCCGATGTATTGTCGGGCCTGATCTGGGTCCAGACTGTTTACTTATGTCCTGGTAAGTAAAACGTGAAAGTCACGTCCGAGGAAATGGGGCTTCGATTTCAATTGAGGACATTTGCCCTTTTCATTCTGGATACTGGTATACAGGTACTTTGGCAAACAGTGAAGACCCAGATGAAATACCGCATTGTGCATTTCATCTGGGTCTGCACTGTTTGCTTTGATAAAAGCAATCCTCTGGATTTTATAGAAATTTTGACCGATATCCTTACATTTTTGGACTTGATCGCAGCTCGATGAGCCAGGGAAGGAGATAAATCATGCCTATAGATCGATCGACATTGGTTCACCAATAAAGACCTTTTCACGTGAAACTACACTGTATTTAAAAGGGTTAAGGACGCATACACCGATTACGGGCATCTTAAAAGTTATCCGACTTATAGTGGATTAACTTGGTCACTGGGATGGATACAGCCCTTGATTCGTCTGCGCAGGTATTGGGTGCGCTCGCGGCTGGGGCAGCGTTCAAGTATGCATCTCTTATGTGGATGAACCGTGTGGGAAAGGCGAGAGAGTATGTGGGTAGGGTATCTAAAGTGCTTATATATCCACTCAAATCTGTGCGAGAAATAGAGACCAAAGTTGCTGACCTGACGAAACATGGACTAAAATACAATGGTATTGCAGATCGGTAAGTCTCTTTTTTCTTCACTTAATTCTCGTTCTATTTTCCGACCTTTTGGCTCGCAAAAGAAACTAATAAATACAAGAATTAGCTTTTTTAAGGAGCGCCACACGTAGTGCAGTCCTTGCTTACAAAGAATGGACCAGTGACAATTGAAGATTCGCTTATACTGCATTTTATGAGCCAGCTTATGACAAACCATCAGTAAAAATCTGTGCCCGGTAAAGACTCAGATTTGACTGGCTATACACACAGACCGATTAGCGCCTTTGTTGTGCATTTTTTTGTATTATTAAAACTAGCAAACCACCGTAACCAAACTTGTGATGACTGAAATCTGTCACCAAAGGCATCAAAATGCAACAAAAACGCACATAGAGTCGCTCATAAAGCGTAAATATTCTCGGAGGAGACCATATCATATACCTTCTTCACTGGCAGCGATCAAAACTGATTGTTAGGCCAGGGAGTGCTAATTTATGAATTTTGAGAAAGAAAAAAAATTGGCTGTGTTTTGACTAAATGAGAAGGGTCCTAAACACATCTGAGGTATGTGCAGCGACCCATCCCTATCCCCACTTACGAGAGAAGGATAATACCAGTTCCCCACCCTCTCTCCCGTGCCTCTTCTGTACTCGCTGTTAACTTTCCACTACACGTCGACAGGTTGGAACTACACCACAAGTGCTTACAGACAGAGAGAGAGAGAGAGAGAGAGAGAGAGAGAGAGAGAGAGAGAGAGTGTGTGTGTGTGTGTGTGTGTGAGTGAGTGAGAGGGAGTTCTATCCGGAGCGTGTTATTCTATCCGGAGCGTGTTATGAATACATTTGAGTAAACACAAGATTTGGAACTGTCAAAATTAAAGCACTCTGATTCCCATGAAGCATTTGAATCCCATATGTTCAGATAAAAATATTTGTATGGTGTAAATTCGAAAACGGTTCTTGTGAATAATCCAGTCATATGAGTTTGTTTGAGAAAAACACTTTCAAATATCCACTCTTGATTAGGAGGCCTGGAAACAATTTTAACCCATTTAAGCTGAATGGATTTTCCCACGATTATCAAGTGGACCAGTCCATTTTCGTTTTAAGGGTTGTTGGGTGGTATTTTTCATTTTGATTCAAATTCTAAAAGAAGATTTTGTAAGCAAACAGTGCAGACCTTGATCAAACGCCCACAAAAAAAGACGCTATGCTTATACGGGTATATTTGAGATGATAATACAACTAAATAAGGGGATCGTGCATATTTACTTTACTCAGCAGCACTAGGGTCAAGAGTCGTTTTTAATATAGCATTTCATCGGCCCTTATCTATCTGGGTCATAGTTACATAACTATTATGCTTTTTTGTGGCCCAGTCCCCATTACAGGTCATGCTGTGCGTTGTCAGCTAAGTGAATGTAGAACGAACACAATATTGAGCCAAGACAAAAGATCCCACACACTTTTTCCAGCCTGAATAAACATTCTATTTACGGAATTTACATCCTTCACAAAATATCACAAGAAAACGTAAATATTTTGTGTGGTATTCAAATCCAGGTCCAATCGAAAAGGCCGAAATATCTGCCAAGCTAAAGCTTCCTATCCTTACGTAAAGCTTTTTATCGTGAAAAATGAGTATGACCAAGAAATGCCACATTCACAGACTGCAGACCAACCTCAGAGAGACCACCCGACGGCACCGCGAAGAAGGTATGCAAAACACTGCTAGCCACAAAGCATAGTGATCCATAGTATAGAAACCAGCTCTCTCTTTCTCAGCAAGATGATTGCTAGACTAGAAAGGACACAAAGAAACCCTAGCAACCTCATCAGCTTAGTTGCACAGACGGATTAGTTAAGTAGAATCTAGAAAATGTGGATGGAGCAAGTACAACTATTATTCTATTTTCAACTTAGTTATTGCTTAACCCTTTGCATACAGGGTAATTTTACATGTATCTCTATAGCCTGCTGATTTTTTTTTCAAAATCAAATTTTTCGAAAAACTTCTTTCAGGAATACCTTCAAATTGATCCAGATCAGGTCCGACATTTCGTCGGGGTCCAAAGTGTTTGCACTATTAGGCAAAGAGTTTTTTTGTTGTTTTTTTTTAAAAAGGCTTAATAGCAATGATGCTGATTCGTCTTAGTTGTTCGCATACGACTATATATGTTAAACAGTTTAAGGTTATTACTTTGTAGGCATTGGGTAGTATCTAAAGATGGGCAATTCGTGAACATGAAAGAAACTTTCAGGATGACGTTGATAAAATCACGCCTCCAGGACAATGCTTTATGCCTTGATTGTGAGGGCATGGAAACACTGATGTTGCCATTAGATCCTGTCATCCAACCAGAACGTGTTTCTACGGTCACGTGAGTATTATTGGTTTGTCGCCATGCCATGCTATCCTCCTATTTAAGGCGTTCGTCAACAAAATTAAGCTGATGCTATTAAAGGTCTTACCCCGTAAGCCAATATCGCGGGTTGGTCGACATTGACCAACTACACCAACATGGGCTGATCCACAAGGGGGGAGGTTGGAGTGGCAGAGGTACGGACCCGCCCCACCCATCCCCCGGAAAATCACACGTTGGGATATGTTTCTTTATTTTATATTAAAAAGGTACGGACACCCCCCCCCCTTCGAGAAGGGATGTCCGTACTGCCCTCTGTGAATAACGTTGATGGCAAAACTATATATTCTGGACCCCGCCCCCCTGAGCCCCCTGGCGGAGTTTTCTGGATCCGATCATGATCAAGATATCTAAGTAACTTATCAACACTCCTTATATGAACATAATAATGGGCCGCGACGCGAGGAAACCTGGACATAGCGAGTTTCAAACCGGTCTCCTCAGCTACAGAGTCTAGAAAATTGAAATTTCACCTGTAGCAAGTTTACATATGAAACTTTCCAAAAAGCAAATAACAAAGGCGCTGATCAGACTGCGCGAATGCGCAAGCTGGTCTGCGCCTGTGTTGTTCGCAAACCCCCGAAGACAGGTTTTTTTCACGTCGAGGCCGATGGTATATCCCGCTAAACTTAAGTTATATGATGCAAATCATTTTGATACAGAAGTACCTATTTTGTATTTTGACTCGTCCAGATCATATGGAGTGAAATGCCAAGATCAAATATATTAGCTCCTCTTCAATTGTTTGACGAAATGTGTTCAGAAATGGCACATTAATTGCCTATTGTCTTAAATGACATGGAAGTTTTCAGATCCAAATTATGACCAAAGGTCAAGGTCAAGAATGCTTCGATCCCGTCAGCATGGCTTAAATCACAGATTTTTCTGACATTTTTATGTAGGTTATTCTAAATTGTCCCGCTGATTGCCTATGTGCAGGTGACAACATAGGTTTTGGAACACAGATGATTTACCTTGGAGTCTAAGGGCAATGTCAAAATACTTGATTTGATGTCCATTTATCCAATAACAAAAGTTGCTCTTAAGAGTGTTTTTGGTAGATATGTAATGCCTCGGTTACATTTGCTACGGTCGTCGTACGATTTATTTGTCTACGATTTTCTCTACGATTTTTTCGGCATCGTAGGCGGCTAAATGCTACGACGTATGTGTTTACATTGCTCACGATCACCTTTCGATTTCTTTCGGCGACAAACTAGGACAAAACCTTACAGAGACCTTGCGGATATCGTACGACAACCGCAAGGTTATCATACAATCATCGTGTTAACTTCACAATTCGCACGATGCCTGTACGATGACCTTGCGGAAGTCGCAAGGTGTCGGTACGCTGACTGCGCAATTGTCGTAATTATGTGCATGAATTTAAACGGCTATCCATGTTCATTTTTGGATACACATTTAGTCATGTGATCGTGCTATGAAGAGGCTAGTTTTATTAGTTGAACATGGTCCCAAGGTATGGGATTGATGATACCATACCGCTTGTTACGTTTGTGTATATTTTAATGTCAATTTTTAAGTTCTGCAGTTTTCATAAAGTTTAAATCACAGAATATCACAACAACCCCTTATTTATAGTACACTTTTATAATTCGAAAAGTATTACATTAAATTGAAAATATAAAGATGCTTTAATTGTATCGTCTCGTAGATTCAGTGTAGACTAAAACGCCTTATATGGTTTTATTAAGGTTAATCATCCAACTGCACTCTACGGCCAGCAACACATAAAATCTTCGTCATAAGCAAAAATGAAGTCGTTGCATGCGAACAACAAAGGTACTGACCAGACTGCGCTTTCTTCCACCCAGCCTGGTCAGCACATTTGCCATTCGTTTTCAGTAAAATAAATTTTGTAGAACATTCATACATTCAAATTTCAATGTTCGACCTTGTCACATGTACTCACTACGAAACCTATATATTTTATTCCTTGAAGTAATACTTCAATTCAAATCACAGAGTTATAAATGACAAAAAATATCTGGACTTTTTATTAATCTTATCTAATTTATTAAACCCCTTTTCCAACCAGCAATTTATATACTGAAAATGCACATGCATTTTACGCTAGGTGCATATTTTAATTACACTTCAGACAGCATACCCTATGGGCCCTGATTAGACTGCTTCCATCAGCAAACTGATCTGGGTCCATATTGAGTCACTCTGAGTGGTCGCCTGAAGACTAATATTGACAAGAAACAAACAGCTGATGATAGGTCTGGAAATTGTTGACACGTCGCAAGGCGACCGCACGATCATTGTGCCATCCCCTTGGGGTTACCGCAGGGTGACCGTCCGATGTCCGTACGATTTTGTGGGCCCAGCAAGGGCATCGTACGGTGATCTTGCGGGCTCCTTACGACTATCGCAAGAGTCTACGATCATTTTTGGACCAAAATGACAGTCTAAAATTGTACGTTGTCCTCACGATCACCGCGCGGTGCCCCTACGGGGATCGTACGACGTCACTGCGATGTGTCTACGGGCTACGGGCTTACGATTTTTTTCAAATTTGTCATTGTGCGGAGTTAAACAAAATCGTAGAGGCCACGATGCCCGTAAATCCGTACGATGATCGCAAGGTCTCCCTGCGGAGGCTGCACGGAAACGGTGATTTGGACATCGTACGGGCATCGTATACTCGTCGTAGGGCAAATGTAACCGAGGCATAATAGATAAAGGATACTTTTCCGAGGCTTTCTTGTTTAAACCGCGAGGTGGGCGTAGCTTGTAGTATGGCGCAGGCGCAAATAAACACGTGTTACTGTCACCTGACGAAATTTACATTCGCTCCTCCCTGCATCCGGTCTAAGCTGTCAACTATATTACATTTACCTACGGGATAATTTGTCGCTTTAAAGGAAGTTACCGCCTACATCGCTGTTTAACTAAAATTGGAAGTTACAGTACGGTTTTAAGCTCCTCCTTCGTCGTTATCTTAGGTTGTTTGATTTAAACATCAGCAAAGATCAAAGAAAAATGCATCGCCCGTACTACAATAAGTTCATATTTGAGCTCTCTGAGGTCACTTATTGGTCAATCACGCAAGTATTTACGTTATTTACGTGTCTTAATTTTGCAACCAATCGCTGCCTTTTCGACATTTAAATTACTGTGACTCAGTATCAGAAAACGTATTTGAGTGTTGACGGTGCTTTACTATCGTAACATCTCAATTTTATATATATACCTGTCTTGTTTGGATAAAAACAGATTTTTCACGTCATTTATATTTCTTCCCTTTTTATTTCAGATTTAAGACTACGCCGACCCCTGCACTAGACTGTGGGGACAAAGCAGCAGCATGGATTTGCAAAGCACTACAGAAAGAGGGATTGAGACTTAACTTTTCTGCCCCATCTTTAGCAAAACGTCTCTCTTGTACGGTGTACAAGGCTTGGAAAACTGAAGTAGGACAAGAGGACGAGGTAAACAACCCTGCACTATCAACTATTTGCTTTTTCACCTTTGGTGGAAGCTTTACTGCCGCACCAGTCTTGTTGTGACTATGGTCTGTTCGTTTCAGTGGTCCTGAGAATAGCCATGATGGGGATCATTTGGGCCTCGTCGCGAGAAACCCTGTCTTCGGGGTGTCTGACAAAGCGAGTTTCAAACCAGTCTCCTCAGCTACAGGGACTAGCTAGAAAATTGAAATTTCACCTGTAGCAAGTTTGCATATGATACTTTCCACAAAGAGAATAACAAAGGCGCTGATTGGACTGCGCGGATGCGCAGGCTGGTCTGCGCCTGTGTTCGCAAACCCCCGAAAACAGGTTTTCTCGCGAAGAGGCCCAATTTTCATGGTATATAACAGTTTAAAATAGTGATTATTACATATACCATCAAACCATTGACATCATTTCAAAATAGTTTTCAACTTTTCAAAGAACATGGAACATTTAATTTTAAAACAATAAAAGCGCTAGGACCAGGAATCGATACAATCAAGTACTACTACTTACCCGAGCCACCATATGGAAACTTGACGAAAACACAAGGAAACAACACACAAGAGAGCGTCAAGAGGTCAGCATTTTCCCAGAAGGTGACCACAAGGAGCAGACAAGGCAAGAAAGAATAATTAAGACAAACGACAAACATTAATAACAATATAGTATCTAGAAAAAGAAGCACTGCATTGGAACGGAACGTTCAGTAACTAAATTACTTGAGGGGGCTTAAACATGTTTACCGGCTAAGCTAATTCTGATGTGGATCAAGACACATAGATGTTTGTTTCGCATGAAAGATCACTAACTTATCAATGCATTGAGCTTACAGCTTCACAGAATGTCTACACACTAAACCTATTCAGAAAAAAAACAGATCAGTAAAAACAGAATTTTTGAAAGTTTAGCATTTGCGCAAATGCATCTAATAAATTTTAATGTTGACGTATCCATGTTGTATTGACGACTTTACATTTTGTCTCAGCTTTCATCTACATTCCTATCTTTTCTAAACGTGCAGTGAAGGCTCAGGCAAGTCTGCGCATATGCGCAGACTAGGATGAGCCTTCGCTGCTTGGCGATGCAATACGAGTAAGTATTGAAATCTTGTGCACTTGCCATAGTATGCTCTATAACCCCTATCCTTATATTTTCATTCATGTGATTTCTAGGTTGCTTTTCAAGATTTCGTACCAGTTATGATAATGTGCGATTCGTCAATGGATATGCTAAACAGTCGTCTAGATAAACCGGTCAGCCACCTCAATTTCAGGCCCAACTTAATGTTTGAAGGAACGAAACCTTTTGATGAGGTATGAACTTAACCCTTAATGCACCAATCGCAACAAAAATCGTCTGCTTTTATCGTCTCCTGAAATGTTTAAGAAGCCTCTATGGCAAAAAGTGTGGACCAAGATCAGACTGCTCCATAGGAGCAGTCTGTTCTGGGTCCACACTGTTTGCTTCTATACTTAATTTGTCAGTAATGTTAGGTAATTATTTGCAGCAGACGACTTCAGCAGACGACATTTTCAGATGCATTTTTTCTTGGCGCTATAAGGGTTAATGGATTTCCTATGTATTAAACTTTCTAAAATAAAGTCATGTATCGTCGATTTCCAGTCAGTTTGAGAGTGGCAGGATGCTTACCTACATATCCATAGGCTCCTGGTTAAAGCATCACCGGAGGCATTACTCTTTGTCCGTAAGCAAAACACTTTATTCTCAATACTGAAAAGGTAAATGAGTATGACCAGGAAATGCCATAACCGCACACTGCAGACCAGCCCAATGCATTGAGAGGAAGAAACACAAAGCACTAGCAAGCAGACAATTAAACCAAAGCAACTAGCTCTCTCTCTCTCTCTCTCTCTCTCTCTCTCTCTCTCTCTCTCTCTCTCAGCGCCATGAGTATAAAGCTAGAAAGACAACAAAACCCAGAGCAAACACACAAAAAAAACAATGGGAGAAACGTGTATCAATGAATCAACAACAACAACAGAACCACCTCCTTAGAACGGACAGCAGGTCTTAAATGCATTTTACTGGCAAAATCTTCACCCTAGATTCTGCTGATTTTAAAATGCAAAAATGTGTAGCTCGCATGGCTGCGTTTTATTGCAATACATTAATAAAGGTAAGAAAATAGTACTGTACCATTCATCAGTGACTACTGATTGACTTGGGTGTTAAGAAGAAATAATTGGCAACATTCCATTTGACCATTTCACCTCCAGAAAAAAGGATCCGAAATTACCGTTTGCTGATGCTGTTTGCTTGGGTCACCAGAAATGTTTACTACCTGGCATTCAACTTTACCCAATCAATTTTAGAAGGCTTACTTTCTGGCGTAAGATTGTGTATAAAACTAAGCTATTTCAATACTCATTGTTTGCGTTATTTTCATTTTTGAGTATGAGTAGATGATGTGGAATTTAATTGTGTTCATCCTAGACATTTTCCATTTTATTTATGTTTCCTGTATATAAAAATGCAGCAAATTAGTATGTGTTATATGTAAAAAGCAGCATGTGCTGATCACTATGAAGAAAATATGTTTTGTAATGACAGACTTTATTATATATCATATGAGTTATTATATACTGACTCAAAAGAGAAACGATACATATTTTTTCTTCTTCCAAATTTCGTACCCTCTTTTTGAAAACAGTGTTAGGTCCGGGGATCTCTATTGTTTTTCATTCATTTTTAGCACATTTGTATCGATGTTTGAGTCAGATTATATTGCTGTTGTTGCTACATGTATATTGACAGCAGCCATATACATATGCAAATTCTCTATAGTTTTACTATTCATCTCAACAGCTCTGCAGTTGCCACAATAACCCATCTAGTAATCTATTGGATACAATAAAGTCATCAAACCATATAGCTGCAGTACATATATGTAATTTATATAGTTAAACCTATATTAATAGTGGAGTAGTGCGATTGGCGATTGCAAACGTATCTTATTCGTGAACTTGTGTTCCTTGATTTATTCTGTGATGTGTGTATATATTGTGATTTCACCCTTTCCTGGAAAGAAATAAGTGTATACGACCATGAAATACTATAATCACTCTGCAGACCAACCTACGATGCCTTGAGTAGACGGATGGCTGAGAATGGGTTTGCTCCCCCCCCCCCCTAGGGAATTTTGCAGACATATCCTATCTTGTAGAGAATTGAAAGCCGAGTCTTTTAAGAGATGTTTGCACTCTGTGCTCCGGGGCGTTAGTCTGTAAGAGCCTGTAACATACGTTACTTAATCAAACTAAGAAAAAGTAGATTGAAAGTTTGGGCTACAAATTAAAGACATTAAAATATTTATTTTTAAAAATCATTCATATAGTCTGCATACTGGATATCTTAACTACGTATGACAGCCATTTGAAAAAAATTGCGGCTTCCTAAGGTGTCATATGCGTTACATAAATCAGATAACCCATTAAAATTTGCAAGTGTGGCTAACATCATTTACATTCACAATCTCTCTGTGTGTTTTGCAAAATATTTTTAACCATGTCTGACTAGCTTATGCAATTGGCTAACAGAAAAATTAAAGTTTGTTTCTCTAGCTTAAATATTTTTTCTGGAATAAGCAATTAAACAACCCTACCCCAACCCAATTTTAAGGTGAAATGTTTGGTATTAAAACTAAAGTAAAAATAGTTAAAATATTTGCAGTTGATGAATGTGTTTCATTGTTTGGGATTTATTTGCTTATATTAAAAGACTCATAAATCTGTAAGTTTGTTGCAAAAATTTTAATATCAGAGGCTGTAACATATGTTACCTGATGTAATAAATGGGCAAGCTCATTGTCTTTACGTAAGATATGCCTAAAAGTGTTTTAATTTCCTCGAGGGAATTTTGCAGACATATTCTTTCTTATAGTACAACTCAAGCTGCATCGAATAAGGGATGTTTGCACTCTCTAGGTTGGGGCGTTAGTCTGAAACAGCGTGTTACATGCGTTACTATATCAAATAAAGGAAATGTAGTTTGAAAGTTTGAGCTAAAATTGTGAAAAAACTCGCAGCTGTTGGATATCTTACATTGTTTAGGGATTTTTAAATTGGCTCCTATGATAAAGACTTATAGATCTGCTAATTGTCATCAAGTTTTAAAGATAAGAGAGCGTTACATATGTTAGCGTGATAAGTAAAATCATCAAACAGTATTTTGACATCAAGCTGAGTAAGGGCCTGCTCCATCCTAATCCCCTTTGGAATTCTGCAGACAAATTACATCTTATGTAACCATTCAAGGTGCATTTAATAAGAAATGTTTGCACTCTGTAAGTCGGGGCGTTAGCCTGTAACAGCTTGTTACATATGTTACTATATCAATTTGAGAATAAGAAATTTTAATGTTTGAGCTACCAAAAGAAGACATTAAAATTATCTAATAAATTGTCATTCTTATAGTCTTTATACTGGATGTCTTTACTACATATGGACACTGTTTAACATTAATACAGCTAACTGGGGTGTTATGTGCTTTACATGAACCTAATTATAATTTAAAAGCTATAATTGTGGCTGTCGTCATTTAGTTAAACAACTACTATGACTTGGTTTCAAACTGTTTTATTAGATTTTACAAAAATATACTCAATTGATGAATAGGAAAAACCAAGTTTGCTTCAATAGGAAAAACCAATCTTGCTTTTCTATCTTAAATATATTGTCTTATAGGAGCTAATACACAGCCCTACTCCCAGTTTTACAGAGAAGAGAATTTTGTTATTACTGTTTAAGTAAAACACATGAAAGCGATTACAGCATATGGATATTTTTCATTTTCTTAGTCTGTCTTGATTATATATCTACAAGATGTCATTAAGTTAAAGATCAGGACACTTAATGTGTATTTATAAGTCTTTGGCGCCAAACCACTAGAAATTGTATTCATTTCTGATTATCAAGCCCATGGACTGGTGTTACAGATGTTATCAATGACTTTTTGGACAAATTTCCTAATACTGTGCATATAATGCTAAATATAGAGCCACAAATAGAAAAGATAGTTTTACATTTTTACAAGATAATACAATAAATGAAATGGTCCAAACTATTTCTCACCGATTTAACACTCATGTTAAACGTTTGTCGTTGTCTGCTTCTGTGGTAATCATTATTATCGCACGCCTCCTTGCAACTAGTAGAATCATCACACAATATTTCAATCATTTACTGTTATTCAATTTTACCACCAGTCCACTCAAAATTGATGAGCCATTATCAACTTTCCAATTTTGCCATTTATGGCTTGGACATTCGGAAACTAATATGAATTCCTAATAGTTGGCTCTTTGAGTATGTGTTTCAAGTGATACTCTGCAAGTGGGGGAAAGACTAAAGCTTTACAAAGAGGAAAACTATGCCAATAAGAGCAACGAGTACCAGGACTGATGTACCTTGATATTTCTGTGATAAAGAATCATATCTTAGCTGGTTAACTTTTATAAATGTAGCCTTTCCATACATGCAACCCACATATTTTCATCTAATAACGTCTCTGCTTTTATTATCTTTCCCCAAGCATTCAAAAACTTATTTGAAGTCTTAGTACTTCTGAAGTGCTGAAACCGAGGTAACTCTTTCCCTTCAGATAAACGAACTAGATGTATCACAGCAGGTAAAGCAATGAAATGCAGGATGAACAGAGCACAAATTAGACCCTTTCAATTCAATGATTCACTAAGTTTCTAAGATAAGAGTGCTTATTAAAGGATGTAACATATATAACTCGTCATAATAAATGAGCAAGGGCATTGTCGTGACATCCTTTTTGATTACACAGTCAGAGGCAAGTGTTTTCAATTTCCGTGTTTTCAATGGATCATGAAATGAGGCACCTTCTCAACTTGTTTACTCTGTATAAATTTTCCATAGAGCATAATAAAGAACTACTGGCAATACAATTCTACCTATAGTCCACTTTCCTTCTTTTGAATGCAACAGATAATGATATGGCTGCAAAAACTGAGAAATCATAGGTTTTACATTATTTTAAGACATGCTTCAATGTACTGACATCAAAAAAACAACCAACTGCAAACATAATTGATGGCAATGTCCAACTTCATATTCTTTCTCTTATACCAGATGACTTTCAAGGTGTAACAGAAATTGTTTCAGACGGTCTGCCAAAACCATCAAGAGTCATCATTGTAACTAAAGAAAACTTATAAATTTCTTTGGGCGCAGCAAAATACTATTGATATAAGACCTGAGGACTTAAGCACCAAAAGACTGGATAGGTTCCATGGCAAATGATGCAAAAAAGCAGCCTATCAAATTTCTGTTTGACCAATGTCAGAAATCTTAAAGTATTCTTAGAGGTACACAGTAGATACATAGATTTTGCAAAATCAGAGCAAAGTTATCATTTGACTAGCACGGATGCAGAGGCAGCTGCAGTTAGATTGCTCTTGCCACTTCACAGGAAGAGATATATACCAGAGTCATACTCCATTGTATGCATATATGTGAAATGGCATTAAACCCATATTTAATCAGGTGTTTGATCCCATGACACTGACATGCTGTTTCTGCTTTGGAAGAATGCTAAGGATTCAAGTTTGGCTGAGTCAAGTTGTTTGACGCTGGCACTGGCCACACATACAAAGAAAATTAAGTCTTTTGATGGCTAAAGAGGAGGATCACACGAAATGCTTATAAGTGATGTTTGTCACAATTACCAATTTTAAAAAGTAATCTTAATTAATGTATTACATATTACACCATAGGAAGCTGTATATTTGTTAAAAAATCTTTTCTTATGTATCAAAGGTATTCAGCATGCAAACTACATGAATGATTCAAAAAATAGATAGTTTTATGTCTTCTTTCTGTTTCTCAGACTTTCAATTCATTTATTCTTAAATTGATATGGTAACATACGTATCATACCATTACAGGCTAACTCCCTAGTTAATAGAGTGCAAACATCTCTTATTTGATGCAGCTTGAATTGTTCTTTAAGGTAGGATATGTCTGCACAATTCCCAAAGGGGTGGAGAGGAACAGGATTGTACTCAGTTTGCAGTCCTAACACAATGCCATGATTCTACTGGTTGTGATGAAATGGGTAATTATTTTGCAATAGAAGCAGACACAATGATAGACATTGTGAGGGTGACTTGAATAAAGATTGTTTTTGAATAATTTTATTTAATAGGAATATTTATTAAATTGTGTCATTTAAATGAGAACTATTATTTTCTATCTATATGTCTATATATTATAATATTATAGGCACTAGGAAATATGTGATTAAAAAGGCTATATATAACATAGGTTACACAATTCCATGGGCTTGTTATCAGCAATGACTGTAATTACTAAGATTAAGACACCAGAGGCTAGAGACTAATAGGAAAACATGTGAAAAACGGTATTTTTCTGAAATATCATCTCGTACTTCCAAGAAAATTTCCTAGCTCATTCATTATGCCATGTAACATACGTTACATTCTTTAATAAGTGCTCTGATCCTGATGTCAAACTTGCAAATGTATGATTCTTTATTGCATTAGCAAGACAGTGCCAAAAATGTAAGATATCAACGAGCGTCAAATATTTTCATATATTTTTCTTCAATAATAGATACCAAAATTGGATACTTAAAATTGGGGGTAGGGTTGTTTAATAGCTCATATAAAACAATGTATTTGAGATATAAAAGCAAACTTCGTTTTTTCTATTAGTCAAATGAGTATTTTAGTAAACTAAGATTAAAAACACTTGTAAAAATGCACAAATTGTCTTTAAAATGAATGATGTTAGTCACGATTTCAACTTTCAAAGGAAAATCTAATCTATGTAACGCATATAACACCATTGAAGGCTGTAATTTTGTTTAAAATGCTGTTTTTATGTAGCTTAGGCATCCAGCTTGCAAACTACATAAGAAATTTGAATAATTAGATGGCTTAATGTCTTCTTTCTGTAGCTCAAACTTTCATTTTTATTTTTTCCTTAGTTTGTTACAGTAACATATGTAACAGGCTGTCAGAGACTAACGCCCCGGAGCACAGAGTGCAAACATCTCTTAAAAGATGCGGCTTGAAATTTTCTTCAAGATAGGATATGTCTGCAAAATTCCCTAGGGGGGGGGGGGGAGCAGGACCTTTTTTAGCTCGAAGTCTAGAGGAAGAACAACAGAACGCTAACGTCACATGATATCGGAACACAACCAGCCCTCTCTCTCTCTCTCTCTCTCTCTCTCTCTCTCTCTCTCTCTCAGCAAGATGATTGCAAAACTCTAAAGAATACTATGAACTGCATAATATGATAAGGCCCAAACCAACAACAATGGGAGCAACAACAAACAATTAAACAACAACAAAAGAACCACCGCCGTAGAATGGACAGCAATCGACCACTGGTGGGAGAGGCTTAAACCAAGTTTACTTGCAACATTGTTCAAATAATTGAGCCGTGGCAAGGGATTTCCAACAATGTGGTATATGCGACCAGCAAAGCCTCAGATAAACCTGCGCATACGCGCCTTTGCTAGTCGCTTGAATATAATATGAGAGTTAAGCTACTAACTGAGTAACATTTGGAATATCTTAGCTTAAAAGAAGGCTGCACAGGCTCGTCTGAGTCTACACTAGTCAAAATGCCACACTGTTGGAAATCTCATGTCGCGGCTCACGTCTGTTCATTTACCTTTTACAGGACAACTGGCAAGACGTGTATATAGGAAGCAAAGCCCAAATACGCTATGTTGATCAATGTACCAGGTACAATAGCAGTTACTTAATATATTTATCCACATATAAATTCGCCCTTATCATGCTAAACAAGGATATATCCTCCATTTGAAACAGTGTAGAGACTGATCATCTAGCTTCTGGCAAAAGTAATGGAGAGTGACCCGTCCTCACATGGCTGTAAAAAGTGTTGACTGGGATGTAATGAATCGAAACAAACAAGCAAAGCTTCTGGTAAATTAATATTCCACCATTCTTTTAAATACATATAACATAGGTTCAGATAGTGAATAAATTTGAGAGTAAAACTTAGATTATTATCTTATCATTTAATACACAAAAAGCAAGTGAACAATACCAACACAGGGCACCGCGATGAAGAGACACAGAACTATAACAGTCACACAACAGTTGGAATAAAAATATAGTTAAGCAACCAGCTCTCTTTTTCTCAGTGAGATGATTGCAAAGCAAGAAGGGACAGTAAGTACTGCATTACAAAACAAGTACTAAACACAAAATCCCCACAAACATCAGGGGAAACAATAAACAATAAATCAACAACAGAACCACCCTCTTAGAACAGACTGTAGACGAGACCACTGGAGAACTTATACGATTACATATGTTTCTGGATGCTCAAAACAACCATTTAGTCGAGACTGTTCTTTTGATTACCCACGATATACGTAGATTTTAAATGAGAGATAAAAACCTTGGTATATAATCTGTCATTTGCATATATTTGTAAGAAATAAGTAAACTAACAATTTCTCTGGTCAAATATTATTCAAAAGCCAACTTTTTAACTAGCACTACTGATGATTCAAAGGGAAATTTCTCCATTATGATACATGGTCTTAGTTAGATGGCCTCTGTGCGAGCTGCACATGTCTTGTACTTCAACAACATCAGAATCTAGGGCCAAGATTTTGTACCAGTAAAATGCATTTAAGCCCCCTCAGTGGCTTAGGCTGCTGTCCAGTTGAAGGCGATGGTTCTGTTGTTGTTGATTCGTGGTTTATTGTTACTCCCATTGAGAGAGTCTGTATTTGATCTATGTTTTGCTGTACGTTAATGTATAACCATTCTAGTTTTGCAATCAATTCGATGGGAAGGAGAGAGCTGATTGCTTTGCTTAGTTTGTCTTCCTGGTGTCTCGAGATTGCTGTGTGGCTTTTGCTAGCGGTGTCTTAGGTTTGTCTTCAGTTTGTGATTGTGGTATTTCCTGATCATACTCACTACTATTTTGGGGTCTAAGGACTTCGAGCTATGGAGAATATATTGCCCATAAAAACCTAGCATACTCATTCTCCGTAACAGGGACTAGAATGTTCTGTGGTGAGTTCTTGAATGTTCCCTTCACTGAAATTCACATTTGTGTCTGAGGACTGCAGTGGCTTAGTGGAATAATGCTTGACTAGAGATCGAGTGGATACTGGTTTGAGCCTCACTGTTGTCACTGTTTTGTGTTCTTGAGCAAAACACCTTATCCTCTGCTAGTACAGGTGACTGAAAAATTGTTATCTGGTGTAAAAAGCATCAAACAAACAACACATTTAGAACAGCCCTGTCAGTACCCTTACTGTTTAATTATAAATTTCAGGTATCTTATAACGACAGTTGACCTGAAATAACTATATCTAAGAAAGAAACAGCTCGATCAGTTATCTTAGTGCTTTTATTATTATTTGCAGGTGTCTTATAACGACAGTTGACCATGAAATAATTATATCTTAGAATGAAACAGCTCCGTCAGTACTCTTATTGCTTTGATTATAATATTCATGTGTCTTATAACGACAGTTGACCCTGAAAAATTATATCTTAGAATGAAACAGTCCCATCAATACTATAAGTGGTTTGATTATAATTTCCAGATTGAGCATGAAATAATATATCTTAAAATGAAACAGTCCCATCAATACTTTAGCGTTTTGATTATAATGTCCTGGTTTACCATGAAATAATTATATCTTAGAATGAAACAGTCCTGTCGATATTTTCAGTGCTTTGATTATTATTTTCCAGGTGTATCATAACGACAGTTGATCCTGAAACAGGGGTGAAAGATAAAGATGAACAACCACTGAAAGAACTGAAAAGGTATACTTGATTATTATTTTAACTCTGGTGGATTATCCCAAACATATTTATACAGCAGTGTATTGAATCGTCCATTTGTATTTTAAGGGGTTGCTGGTCATACTATCTTTACACTTATGTATTTCTGTACTTAAAGCTTGTTATTATCTCAGCAAACAGTAGATACCCTGACCCGAGTCTTCACAGTTTGCAAAAGTACCTGTGTAGCCAGAATGAAAAGGGCTAAATTTTCGCACCGAGTAGACAGCAATCCTGAACGAAAAATATATAAACAAAACTGCAAATGCGATGCTAAAACCATAGTTTTCCCGATGAAAAACTCGAGAATTGTCGTTTTGACAATTGCAAGCAATAGTGTTTTGGCAATTGAAAATGACCTTTGGATATAAAATTCTTTATTTATGATTTCCGCCTCCACATGGTGATGATTAGCTATCGGAGCATGTCACCCAACCCCCTGACAATAATTCCTGGATCCATGCATGCAGTATGATCAGGAATTACCACAATCTCACAATGCAGACCAACCCACAGCAACTTGAGGAAGAGCAACAGACACCAGGAAGACAACTAAATAAAGCAGCCAGCACCATCTTCCTCGTCAAGATGATTGCAATCCCACAGCAGATTGTAATTGGGAAAACTAATATAAAGCTGTTAAGGTCAGCTGATCAAGAATTATTCTGCTTTTATTCATACGAAGGTCCACATAAAAAAATATTGAAACTGCAGCAATGTATGGACTGAATATCAAAATATCATTTACGGTGAATGTCATATAATTTCGAACACGCTGCCTGCCAAAAAGCCTAGACAAACAGCACCGACCCGGACCAGACTGCTTCTGAAGAAGCATTCTGAAGAAGCATTCTGGCCAGGGTCTTCTTTGTTTATAATTATGACAAGCATTTTATTACTTTAAGTTCTGACAACCGCCATTTTATTTGAGAAGAAAAAGAGTAAAGTGCTCGAAATTTTAGAACAATTGCTGTTGTGTAAGCAACCTCATAGGTACTAAAATCTTTCTATGATTGATTAAATCAGTTTGAAATGAGGTTATAAAAGGCTCTCTCTGATTGCTGAATCTGTTTAAAATGAGGTTATAAAAGGCTTTCTCTGATTGGTTGAAGCTATTTGAATTTGGGGTTACACCCCTTTATTGTTAAATATTGCCTCACTAAGATAAATCAGTCTTAAACTGCTAGCCTAATAGACAGCTAAAGCTGGGAAATTCAAAAGTGCCTATTTGCTTTGCTGTAAGATAAATGGAATTATAAACAAAGGCTTAGGCAGAATTCTTGCTTGACCTCTTGTTTTTGTTGACTTATCTTGGGTTCATGCCATATATACCACTACAGGCAGATTCATAATTTAACTATGTATTAATAAACTTTTGGCTAATTTCAGGTTTCGGTGTATGGAGCCATATGGTCCCAAACCCTGTATGGGAGTACATATGGCCGTTGTGAAAGAAGGAGAGATCAAAGTTGGTGACCCTGTGTATGTCGTCAGGAAACAATAGTGACGCAAACAAATTACACATATGCCCGTTCATGAGATTTGGGTACTTATTGCCATAGGCAAAGATATTTCATGAGGGTAAAACTGTAATTATTTCCTTACCTATCAATTGAAACTAGTGTTTTGGGTGCTCAAAGGAACCGTCTCCTTGAGACGGTTCTTTTGAGTACCCACAACACATGTTTTGGGTAAGAAATGAAGAAAATAGTTTTCCAATATGCACTCTTATCTGGAGGCCTGTAACATTGCATATGCGCAAACGTCTCCTTCAAATGCGGCATCATATCAAGATATCCACGGTTTGCTAACATAATGTTCTTTTAGAATTTAATTTTTTTTAAAAAAACACAACCAAAACCCTTAAAATCGGATTGGATTGGACCAATTGATAAGTTTTAATTCCATTAGGCTTAAATGGGTTAATGTACAAGATATATGATAAGTACCATGATCTCATGGAGTGACATGCCTGTATTAAGGTCAAGGTCAGTCAATGCATTATCTACGCAGGATGATTTGGGCATTTACTGTGTTGAATTATATGTTTGTGTTGAATTATATATTTCAGTTATTAAAAATAAATTACTTTTATAAGTTACTGTTTTTTTTTTTTAATTTCTATTACAAGGCAACATAGCCGTCCGAAATTACCACTTTATACCGCCGATATCGAACATCAGGAAGGTATATTTTTGTGCGTGTGCGCGCGCGTGTGTGTGCGTGCGTGTGTGCAAAACTCTTTAACTTTTGTATAAGCTTTTGAACTCCTGTATGTTTGTACACCTTGTTGGAAGAATTTTAATAGTAACAAACTTCAACATTTAATTGGTAACAACTTTTGAACAACTTTACATAGAAGCTTGATACACGTATTTTACATACTAATACCTTGTGATCAGACCTTTTCAGATACATGTACATGTATACTAAATATTTGACATTGACCATTGACCTCCTTTTGAAAAAAAGTGACACATGTTATGATTGGTCATCACTTTTAAACTTCTGGACCTAGAGCTCTAATGTTTCACATGTGCATACTTTGTGAGAAGTTTGTTTTGTTTTTGTTTTTTTTCAAAAAATATCTTTATACATGGATATGGCATTGACCTTGAACTTTGTCCTACATCTGTAAAAATATAGAATATAGTATAAATCTTAAACAAGTCATAAATCTTAAACTACTGGATCTAGTCTTGATATTTCACATCAGTTTACCTTGTGGGCATACCATAATATATGAGCGTGTGACCTGAATAAATAAACTTTAGTACAGCTGTACTGTGAATTGCATACGTTCCATGCACTTGTATTTCACAAACACATATTGTTTACGATAGAAAATGTCTAATGGGCCAGCATGCTCATTGAATATGCCGAAAGAAACTCTATAAATATGCTTGCGTAGCTATTCAGTCGGAATAAGGTCTCAGTTTGAGGAGCGCAGTAGCTCAGTGATAGAGTGCTTCACTCGAGATCGAGGGATTGTGTGTTCGAGCCTTACCATTGTGACCTTGAGCAAGACCCTTTATTTTCTGCTTAGTACCGGTTCAACCCTAAGAAGACCCGTCTCGACATGAATGAGTTGTTGACTGGGGCGTAGAGCATCTAAACAAACGAAAATATCTCAGTTTTGGACAAATTACTTTCACTGTTTAAGAGTATTACTTTTGATGTTATTCGATTAAAGCATAACTAATTTACATTGGCGGATCCAGAAAGGGGCAGGGGGTCCGAACCCCCCCCCCCCCTCCTGAAAAATCACAAAAATATAGGGTCTCCTGGTGATATTGATCCGAATCTCCTAAAAATCACAAAACTACCAAGCCAGCATTTAATGGTGGGCCATTATCGGCAGGCCAGCGAATCACAATTTCAATGATGGCCCACTTTAAGTGGCATTTCGATCCTCTCTCCATCCCATCAACTTAAAAAATGTCAGTATTGGACCCACATTGACAAAACTTTCTGAAACTGCGCATGATTTTATACCTCTTTTCCGCACATTTTTATCACAAAATCAGCTGTTCTGATGGATTCTGAGGTTCAAAATATAAACTATGAAGTGTGAAGTAGGAAGTTTAACCTTAGAAATATGAAGTCTCCTCTGAGATTTTCACACGAGGTCTTAAAATTTAATATGTTGCGTCGAAAGGGCTCCCCTCATAGGAAACATATCATGCGCGAAATTTAGATTTTTATCGCACCAGCGAGCAGCGAAGACTCAGGCGAGTCTGCGTAGAGCCTTCACAGCTCGCAAATACAATTTATTGATATAATAATTATATGGAATCTGGAAAATATTTAGACATCATGTGAGCATGGGCGCTTATTAAGACATTATCGTATATGCAATAAGACCCTAACTCCCGTGTGCTGGTTCATATTCAATTTTATTAATATAAGGCTTGGCATCATTCTTTTTTAACATCATTCAATCATATGCTGTTTAATATTTTATGCTTTCGAGTGCATAGAGCTTTACATCGGATATCACGATGCGTTTAAGGTTGAGACTCGTCTCAATATGAATCTTGTAATAATCTCTTTTATTGTCACAGAGAGTGTAGTTATTCTTCTTCTACGATTGATGGAATATTTTAGTCTGTTTTATTTTGGTCACGTTTGTTCGGCCCTGTCTATACTTTGAGGGGGTCAGAACTTTTGAACTATTTTCATTAATTTTTTAAACAGTTATGGTATTTTGAACTTTTGGAGAAGCCCTCTAGTTTGGGGAGAATATTAGCAATTGTGCCTGCAGACGAGAATTTGTTAATTAGTGCGAAGTGAGTCTGCCCAAAATGCACAGACTTGACAGAGCCTTCACTGGCAGCTCACAAGTACCAGATTGAATGTGAATGATGACTCAGACCAAACTTTAGACCTCTAGCCCGCTGGATACAGTAAAACCCTCGAAAATAAGAACTTCGATCGTTCTAAATAGTGTTAAGTCGGGTATATTCGGACAGCGACCTTGTTCGTTTCATATTTCAATATTGGGATAAAAAATAAATTAACTAAACAGACAGTGAAAATCCTGATGAGACGGCTCATACGCCCGGAGGGGGGGGGGGGGTACTCTATTATTTTCACACATACGTAGGCTCGGGCTATTTTGGGGGGTTCAAAATTCTGAATTTCAATATTTTTTGAGAAAAAATGAATATTTTTTGGGGGTATGAAGATTTTGTGGATATTTTTATGGGGTCACCACAAAATTGGGCTAGTTTTAGGGTCATTTCTATGCATTTTAGGATCTTTTTTAAGGTCAAGGTACGGAATTGGGATATTTTTTGGGGTTGCCAAAATTTAGAATACTTTTTTGGGGTGCTTGAAATTCCTGATATTTTTTGGGGTGAACTGTAGATGCTGGGTCTGAGTCTACGTATAAGGAAAAAAATTTGAGTACCCCCCTCCCCCCTGGGCTCATAAGGAGCCGTCTCATCTGGATTTACACTGTTTGCAAATGTGTGTCCGAATTTACCTGATGTCCGAATTTACCAGTCTTTACCCTGCTCAATTAGAATTAAATTTCGGAAACAAAGGGCCTATTTATGAACCTTTATAATGAATGTACATGTATATTGATAAAAAAATAGGTTTGATTGGAACAAAAAATCTTAGTAATTTAAATTTACGATGATCTACTGTACATGTACGTCAGTGTGTGCGTTTACTGGCGGTTTTACGCACATGTAATAGTACCAAAACTTCGAGTGCTGACCAAAAATAGTGATACTCAGGTTGCGGTTTTAGTGATAGCCATATAGGCATCGTCACGAGAAAACCTGTCTTCAGGGTTTTCGAATAACAACGGCGCAGACCAGCCTGCGCATCCGCGCAGTCTGATCAGCGACTTTACATGTAGCATATCAAAACTTGCAACATTAGTCTCTTCAGCCGAGCAGACTGGTTTGGGTATGACCTGGTTGGAAACCCCAAAGACTGGGTTTTCCCTAGGCGATGACTATATGTCTTTGCGTCTTAACAGATTTGATTGAGCATTATCTCGGCTCTAACGCGAAAGGAGTTACATGTAAACTTACCAAGTTAACACTGATTATTTCAATAAAAATTCCAAAGGGAATTTATTCATACTAAAACACTATCTTTACTCTGTTTCAAATTTTCGGCCACTTGGCCTTTGTCAAGAAACAAATACCTGTAACCAAGTTAGGTCTAATTACTTTATAATGTTATTACTCTGGGCCATTTTATTACTCATTCCTGTCCGACAACATGTTTGCTATGTTCCTGAACGGATATATTTCAACTCGTACCCGGATAGTCCACCACTTGTTACACTAGGTTCCATCGGACTGGCTCAATGCATTAACGAATGCAAGGCCCGGAAGAGATGTTATTCTATACGCTATAAACGGACTTTCCGTTTGTGTTTCTTGCGTCAAGAGGAAAATGCACTTTCTCCAACTGTCTCGGAAAGGGGTCTTGTTTCCGCACGAAAAGCAGATTGGAATATGGTAAGTACTTACATACTGTAAAAGGTATGTTACAGGATGTCAGTCAAACATGCTCTCTCTCTCTCTCTCTCTCTCTCTCTCTCTCTCTCTCTCTCTCTCTCTCTCATCAATGTACACCCTGCTGTTCTGACCACTCAAGAAAGTGACATATACAAGTGTCATCATTTTATGAACACAATTTTATTCAAACGTCGATGGATCTAAACGCTGTACTCAAAGACTGTTGACTAGGACTTAAAGATTCAAATCAAACAAAGTACTCATGATAACATGGTTCCTTTATCCCTAATTCATTCTCTCATTCCCAACTCATCTCATAAATTGCTTCTGAAGCCACCTAATAGACCATATAGAGCTATGATAATGTGCTTACATCAACAGTCATACATTATACTTATCTAATCGTTACAAAATGTAACTCCCTGTCGTTGCAAACAATCCCTGCAATACATGAGCATTATCTCATGTTTAATCCATGTGATAGCCTTTTATATAGAGGATCTTACATGAGTGCTCATGTTTTATTGAATTTATTAAACAAATTGGGGAAAAGAGATAAAATGCGAGGCTTGCCGAGCATTTTATCTCTTTTTCGCAACGAGTTTAATAAATTCAATAATACAGGAGCACGAATGTTAGATTCTATTTATCATATGACATCAAGATTACTTTGGAATCTCATTTCTGCCGTAAAAAACGTTGTAATTTTGTCATTATGTACGCAACGTTGTTATGGACGTCAGAATGTTTCCCGAAAATCGATAAACCACTAGTGGGTTACAGATTTTATTGCATGGCGTTACGTGTATTTCACTCCCAGACGCGACGTCATATGATAAAAATATTTTACTGCATACGACTACCATTCACTTGTGTTTGCTATGAGGTAGTGTCCTTGTTTCCGGGCAACACTTTTTCTGCCATGTCGGGACGGGTCTTGAACAAGGCCTGGGTTTAACTAGTACTAAGCAGAGGTAATGATACAACACAGTGCCTATGTCGAGACTGGTGAGGCCCGAACCTGCAACCCCTCGAATCATGCACTTTACCAAAACGAGCTTATGTCCATCTTAATGTATTGGTTGGTTACAGGAATCTTTCAAAGATTGCGAAGCCTGTAAAGACAACCAGGCGTGTAGTACTACCACAAGAAGTGCCGGAAGCTGCACACATAATGGTAAGTATAAAACAGCATCGTTCTTTGGGTTTCCGACATAGCGAGACTCAAACCAGCCTGCTCAGCCACAGAGACTATCTAGAAAATTGAAATTTCGCTTGTGTCAAGCCAGGATTTGATACTTTATAATAAGCGAATAACAGACCAAACCACCGGACAGGTTTTCTCGCGACGAGGCCCAAATAGCATCGATGCCTCGGGCTAAAGCCTGAATGTACCCTCGTTGCTCGCACACAAACTGCAGGGAGGGAATTTTATAGTGCGATAAATAGTCTGCATATTTTGAACAGCGGTGATCTTCCGGGGGGGGGGGTGCAGACATTATGTACATCTTCACAGAAACTGTCCTCTATATTAGAAGGACACAAGACATGGAGCCCAAACGAGTTTCAGCCATTTGCCTCTTTCATTTTTACTGACTGGTCATTACCTGGTCATTACCTTGGAAAAGCGCTCTTTTGAATGATAAAATCGTCCGCTCTTTTGACTTAAGTTTCTCCGCTCTTTCGTAAAAAATAATCTGCTCTTTCGTATTACGGATCCGTTCAAACGTAAATCTCCCATACTGCATTAACGAGCATAAAATAAAGACTAATGTCCAGTACAAACAGTGACATCTATGGCTACTGAATGACTTTGTAAAAGCAACGGGACCCCCCAAACAGCATTTATCTCAAATCTAGAAATATCGCTTAATGTATTCCTCTGAAAAATGCCATTTTTACGTCTTTGAAATACTTTGCCTAATAGATCCATCTATACAATTGTGCAGTGAAAGTCTAGATAGTTGAAAACGTGTTAAGAACTAAATTTCGTAAATAGATATATTATGCGTATATATTTTGTTGTTACATTCGGATAAAATGTACAAAATATGAAAGCTGTGCAAAATTGCAGCTTTCATATTTTGTATGTTTCTTGCGGCTGTACACCTTTAAATAGTTACGCCAAGCTGTCCTGATCCTGTTTTCTCCAATTGCAGAGTGTAGACCACCACCAGCAATATATAGGCATGGCAACATGAATAGTCGTGGGTCCCGCGTATGTTACGGAGAAACGTCGGACGTGTCACTATGGCGTTGTTCCCGATGTGTTACTGGCGGTAAGCTTTCTTTACGGAATTAAAAACGTCATCTTCATTTTTAATATTTGTTTTCATCCCCTTTGATGAGACTATGTGGAGCATCCTTAGTGTGTCGATCTCTTGGTATCACCAGAAGCCAACTGATACGTACCGACACTGCTTTCAAAAGAAGGTATAACATTTTGGAAAAGATACACGTTTTTTAGGTCGAACATGGTATTATAAATTTTAGACAATCGCTTATTTTTTATTGTACTTGTTTCATACGTATTGTCATTACATAATAACGATTTCGTTCATCCTAACTTTTTTTAATCAATTATTAATATTTAAAGCTTTCCCAATTCCCATATGAAAGTTTTCTTTCAATCCAAAATAAATCGATACAATGTACGCCACGTATAGATACATACATTATTGCATGGAACCCGACTTTCAGCTGTCCCTGCATCATCACTTACGTTGTGAGTTTCAATTGATGATGAACGAAAACCTTCATATCAGTTTTGTTTTGAAAACAGTGGTAGGCCTCTTTAAATTTCGAGTATGCATTACAATTTAAAACAGTAAAAAAATTGTTTAATTGTTTGTTTATTTTAATTGAGGCAGTTCTGCAGTTTGTCCATTCTTTATTGTCTTTCTTAAATCAGTATCAGATAGCTAAGTTCAAAATTAATAATTCGGGTCTGCGTTGTGTTATTGTAGTATTTCTTAATCATACTCACTTATTTTTCGTAAGTTTTATCTCCATTATGCAATTATTAACCAAAGAATTGTCATTTAACAAAGGCCACCACTAAATAAAAGTGTATGACCACAAAGCAGGTAAAGCCACAAAACAGGCGTCTGAAGACTTTAGGTCTACTGAGACCATTTCAGTGGCATCAAAATATCCTTCGAGATAGCATAATAAAATAATTTCAAGTAGAGCATAGTGTGCACCCTCGGACGACTGATGAATTAACATAAGTTACAACCATACATAATATATACTATTGCCATAAAGTTAATCATATTCCATTTGGTAACACCACCTAGGTTTTAGAAACGGTAAGAACGTAAACTTTTGAGAGATACCAACAATTTATTGTAAAAGACAACAAAAGCAGAATACCAGCGATTTGATACAGGAAAGCCGTTGAATCTCTGACTTGTTTATAGGCTGCAAACACATTACAAAAATTACCAATAAAATTTACAAAATTTAATTAAAACAGCATGGAGACCAAGAGACAGCAAAGCTTTTACAATAAGGTCGCGATAGTTGTAATTTCTTCAAAACTTTTTCTTTGAAGGCTATACAACTTTTTCATGCGCAATGCTTTATCATGCACGAATTTTGACTGTCCATTTTAAGCTTCAGTAGCGAAGTTTCGTGACTTGTAGTATGTATCGTTCTTATAAATGATAGAATACCTATTATTATGAAAAGGATAATTTCGTATTTAGCTGGCTTTTGAGCATGACAAAAATTTAAATCTCGATGCCTGTTATTAATTGTTTTTTCATACCTCTGTGATTTGTGATGAAAACTTAATGTCGTATGTACATGTAATTTCTAGAGTTTGCTCTTCTTATTCTTTTTATTGTGATTAATGGGCAAGCAGACGAGATTTTTAAACTGATCGTATATGCGCAAATACCTCTGCTTAACTCGTCGTAGCCTTCATTGCACAATGGTGTGATAAGTGCCAAAAATCTCGTATGCGGCCCCAACTATTTATTTATGTTCTATTGAAGAGAGAAATATAAAACATGTCTAGTTTTCTTGATACCTTAAAAATATAGGTGCGTTAAAAGTTTATCTGTCAACATTGCTTTGAAATTCTCAGAAACATGTGGTTTCTGCAAACACAACGATTGTCCGACCTATATTTGTAGCATGTATGCGGAAACGCAGTTGAGTTTTGTTTTAGGCATACTCTAGTTCCCAAGATACAAAACCAGTCATGGTCCACGATCTAAACTTCAGTAGTTTTACGAAGCCAGAACTACAAAAACAAAACAAACAAAAACAACATAATTTAGCTGCGACAAGTGATTTCTAACAATGTAGCATTTTGACAAGTGTAGACGCAGACGAGCCTGTGCAGCCTCCTTTTAAGCTTAGGAACTCCAAATGATGCTCAGTCAGTAGCTTAACACTCATAGAATATGCAATGGAATAGCTAAGGCTCTGATCAGACTGCACATATGCGCAGGCTGATATGAGGCTTTGCTGGTCGCACATACCACATTGTTGGGAATCTCTTGTTGCGCCTCATCTAGAATACATTTCAGCCTATGTTGCTTCCCATAACGTCTCATTTACTAATATATTTTAAATCTCAAGGAAACCTTGCTTGTTTGGTTAGTTGTAATACTCCCCAGTCTACAGCTATGGTCATGTCGAGACGGTACGCAAAAACAGCATCTCCTGTTCGGTAAATAGATATTTTGATCCAGTTTTCCTATTTATGTGATAAAAATGAATTTTAATTACGCGGTCTATATCTCAATTCATTTCTCTAATTGTCTTTTAATTAGAAACCCCATTAAAGAATAATTGGCAAAAACGGGGGTCACTATCACTTAAAACATGGAAACACAGTAGTGGTTTCATTCGTAGCTCATTTCGGCCCAGTTTCGGTTAATTTCGACTTCGCTGGGTAAAAGAATCCGCGGAAAGAAGGCGTGTCAAAGGGGCGAGGCTTATTCGCAGAACCAATGAAAACCTATCATCGAATTTGACGGTTTTGATTGGTTGATTTTTTAAACTGGGGTTTGAGATGTTCAATCTAGGTTTGAAGTTCAAACTAGGGTTTAAAGAATTTATGTGCATTTGGCTGGCTGAAACCCCTGTTTGAAACTTCAAACCCTGGTTTGAAGAATTAATGTGCACTTTTTCTTTTAAACCTAGGTTTAAGATTTTCAACCCTAGGTTTAAAGTTTAAACGTAGGTTTAAAGAATTAATGTGCATTTGGCCAGCTAAAACCCCTGTTTGAAACTTCAAACCCTGGTTTGAAGGAATTAATGTCCACTTTTCCTTTCAAGCGTAGGTTAAAAGTTTTTAAACCTAGGTTTAAGATTTTCAAACCTAGGTTTGAAGTTAAAACTAGGGTTTAAAGAATTAATGTGCATTTGGCCAGCTACAACCCCTGTTTGAAACTACCCTGGTTTGAAGAATTAATGTGCACTTTTTCTTTTAAACCTAGGTTTAAGATTTTCAAACCTAGGTTTGAAGTTTAAACGTAGGTGTAAAGAATAAATGTGCATTTGGTCAGCTAAAACCCCTTTTAGAAACTTCAAACCCTGGTTTAAAAAATCAATGTGCATTTTCCTTTCAAACCTAGGTTTAAAGTTGTTTTTTTTAAGATTGTCAAACCTGGGTTTGAAGTTCAAACTTAGGTTTAATGAATTAATGTGCACTTGGCTTGCCATATATACACTCTCAGGATCTGGTGCAAAAAGTCACGAAATGGCTCATAATAATCCACTACTTCCGGTTTATGTTGTGCATAGCCTTCACACTGTCGAATAACAATTTGGCACATTTTCATCATTAAATTCACTGGGTTAAAGACATGAAATCCTGTCCCAATCATGCAGTAGAGTCTAGAAAAATCCACAATGGTTTTGATACAGCTGGATCCCGGTTTCAAACACGTCAGCCGAACTTTTCCCACACGTGTTCGATAGGGTTCAAGTCCAGCAGCAAGCTCAGCCGCAGAAGACTAGCGATGTTCTGTTAATTTTTGTATTCCTGGATGACGCAAGTACAGTGAGGTCTTGCAATGTCAACTCGGAGCACCATGTTCTGGCCATCTAGCGAGTCCAGGGGTGACCTTACACCAGATTCCAGGATTTCGTCCTAGTGCTTGTGAGCGTGTAAAGTCCCAGTAACCACCTTTAACTGTATCCGGTGGTCGTCAGATAATGCACCGCGTACCATAAAGCTTCAGTAACATTTCCTTGCACTCAAGAATTAATGTAGACCGTTTCCTTTTTGTATTACTGCCACTCTCTCTATGTTCTTTCAAAGGCCTGCTTACAACACTATGAGACACGTTTAATACGCTTGCAATGCCATCTTGACTCATACCAGCGTTCCTAATATCAATTTTACACATTCTGTCCTCTTTCGTCTTTGTAGAGTTATCCAACATACGCGTTTTAAGGCTATTTCATTGCCCAACAGCAAAAGAAATTCATTCTTGCATATCAGTTCCTGAACAGTACTGTGTCGTAAGTTTTCCGTTTATGGACAGTAGTGAATGAAACTAATCGAACTTATCCAACTTTGGTAGCCAAAATACACGTACACATGTCGAATAAAACCCAAAACTGAAATTATTTTTCATTACTTCAAAAATCGGGATCGTATAAAAATATACTTAACTTCATGGCAATAGTATATTTTGCAGGGTATACAATAGTCTCTGGTAGCATATTGTGGAGGCTTGGTACAGAATATGCTCTTCGTGGTAGCATATTGTGTAGGGAGCATATTGTGGCTCTACAAATCACAGTGGGAACCTAGATGTATTATATCTTAAAAATTATACTGACATTATGTTTAAACAATAATTTCTAAAACGATTTTCTACTGTTACATTCGCGGAAAATGTGCAAAGCGTAAAACCTATCAAAAGTTGCACAGGTCTCATAGCTTGTGCATTTCACACAGTCAAGCACCATTAATCCAAGATAAACGGACAGGCTTGCAGTTACGTAAAAGGTTTTATATGTGCATCGTCCCACGTCATAATCAGTTAAGTTTCATGAAATTTGATCTATTCCTTACCAAGTAGTTCTGCAGGGACCAATTTATTTAAAGTAAGTAAGGGTGCAAAGATCAGGAATCGATACAATCAAGTCCCACACCTGACCCAGGATACCAATGGGAAAGTGACAAATTCACAGTAGACACCACAAACGAGAGCCAAGAGGTCAGCCCTTTCCCAGCAGGTGACCACAAAGCTTGGCAATCAAATACCTATATCTCTTGTATCTGAATCCAATCTGATAAACATTGATGTGCGTCACCATACCAATGTAAAATATATTATTACTATTAAGTACATAAAATTCCATCGAATGGTTAGTAACTAATGGCTTTGAACGGAAAAAATCATTGATATTCAGGCGATCAAAGGATAATAACTCCTCTACAACTGATGACTGCATTAGACGTCCTGACAAAACTTAATGTGAATTAGCACGCCATTACCATATATATCCAGTAAAAGTTTTATGGGTACACTGCACTAAATATTCATGACCTGGCCGCACCTTTTGTGGGGAGAGCATATACTTTACATTAGAGCTAAGATGACGTTATTCTTCAATATTCCTTGATTGACAGGTGTTATGACGTGTTTGATTGAAGAATGAGAGTCATAGTCCGTTTTAATGGAGATGGCCAAGGTGATAAATTCTGGTACCAGGTTGATAACAGATGTGTTTTGCTTCTTGGACCCCTTGAAGAGCTATTTATACTAGGAAACATGTTGTTTCGTAGTATGTCAGTTTAAAGGGATATAGTGCGGGATTGAGCTGGAAAACATGTAGTTATTATTCATTGACACTAACCGGCAAGGATGATATTTTAAAATGAGGCAGGTTTGGTAAATTTTGTATGTAAAGTTTTCGAACAAGGTGTTAAAAAGTTAACATTCTCGTCTTTGGAAAACCTTAAAGTGGAGTGCTACCTAAATGAAATTCCATCCATCAGCTACCAAGCTATAGCTCTGAATGTAAAAATTCATTGATATTTAGGCCATCAAAGGGCAATAACTTCTCTACACCCGACGACATCCTCATGAAACTTCATATGCATCATCGCACTATAGTCATATGTACTATGTATATGTTTTTGAAATTGCTTCAATTGCTTGCGGATTTATGGCTGAGGACAGAAAAAATCATTGACATTTTGAAAACCAAAGGGCAATAACTCCTCTGTTACTCTAGATATCCTGAAGTAACATCACCTGCATTACCACGCCATGGTTATATAAACTAAGCTTAAGTTTCATGAAACTCCATCTATTTTTTTATTAAGTTATGGCTGAGGACAGAAAAAAATCATTGACGTTTAGAAAATCAAAGGACAATAATTCCTCTATTACCTACAATATCTTGACAAAACTTCACATGTATTACCATACTGTGGCCATACATACCCAGAATGGGCTAATGAAATTCGATCCATTGCTTACTTAGTTATGGCTGAGGATGGCAAAAATATTTAAATTTAAGCAATCAAAGGGCAATAACTCATCTGTTACTTAAGATATCCTGACAAAACTTTATGTGCATATCCACACTATGGTCATATATACTCAGTATGAGTTTCGTGAAGTTACATCTATGCTTACTAAGTTTTGCTGATGACGGAACAATCATTAAAATTTAGGCAATCAAATGACAATAAAAGTAAATAAGGGTGCAAAGATCAGGAATCGATACAATCAAGTACCACACCTGACCCAGAATACCAATGGGAAAGTGACAAACTCACAGCAGACACCACAAACGAGATCCAAGAGGTCAGCCCTTTCCCAGCAGGAATTACTAATTACACCCTGATGAAACTTCACGTGTGATCATATATATTAAGTGGAAGCGCAGTGGCTCAGTGGTAGAGAGCTTGACTCGAGACCGAAGGGCCGCGGGTTCGAGCCTCACCCGCGTCACTGCGTTGTGGTCCTTGAGCAAGACACATTTATCCTAGCTTAGTACTGGTTCAACCCAGGAAGACCCGTCCCTATATAACTGAAAGATTGTTGATGGGACGTAAAGAATCAAATCAAACAAACAAAACAAACAAATATATATTAAGTATAAGTTTCATGAAATTCCATCTTTTTCTTACAAAGATATGGGTAAGAAATAAAAAAAATCATGGAAATTTAGGCAATCAAAGGGCAATTGCTCCTCTGAAACGGATTACACTCTGATGTAACTTTATACATAACCACACTATCGTCATTTAATAACTCCTCTACATATTATGCCACTATAATTAAACTTTACGTGCATAACCTACACTGAGGGGAAAAAAAGTTTTGCAGTATATTTCGGGGATTCACAGTTTAGAAGAAATAGGCTTTTTAATTTCATAATATCAAAAATAATTGTTGACAAACGTTTACGAGTACGATGATATTAACCAGTTGACATTTCACACAATGTAAAGTCCGAGTTAAGTCCCCTTGATAAAACAGCTTATCTGGCAAAAGCGTGAAAAGTTTTCTGCTAAAAGTGTCATTTTCCCGTCAAATGTTTAGATCTAAAATACAAAAAATTAAAACCGGTTTAATACTGAATGATCTGTTCACCATTTTCGTACAGTTTTTAGTAAACAATAGTATTTTTTCAAATTACCTCCCTTTCAATTGAATAACGTTTGAAATTAAAATGCTCAGCAGATCAAATTATCGCTATGAAATCAGAATTTGTTTCTTTTGACCTTTTGCGGGTAGCCATTAGATCATTTTTTAACAACTGATATGTTTGCGCATCTGCTAATAAAAGAGATATAATGCTAAAAGATCGGTTATGGGAAACCCCATTTTAACTAATTGCTAAACATTTTCCCTCAGTATATATTCAGTATAAGTTTCATGAAATTACACCAATTAATTACCAAGTTGTGGTTGAGGATGGAAAAAATCATTGAACTTTAGGCAATCAAAGGGCAATAACTTCTCTATAGCTCATGCCACCAAGGGCATAACCACACCATGGTCATATATATTAAGCAGAAGTTGTATGAAAGTCCAACCATTGGTTACTTAGTTATGGCTGAGGAAAAAATGATGGATGGATGGAAGATGGAAGGATGGACAGACAGACGGATGGACAACGCCAAATCGAAAATAAATTTAAAATTTAATCTAAAATTGAATTGAATTAACTTCCAATAAACATAACTGTTAAAAAACTATTTAAGCACATCCCCAATGTTAAAGTGTGATGTGCAAAACACAGACATAACTTACCATGGGGGTAGAGGTGAGAATGAGGGTACATAAAAAGTCAAGACAACCAGTTAAAAAGACCACGCGCATTCAGTGACACATCATATAACCACTATGTGTATACTTTTTTAAACTTTCCTTAGTCTATCCACTGGTGTGGATCTTAAGAAACAAGTTGGCATGTGCAACCATCAGATCAGCCCGCGCATCCATGCAGTCTGATCAGAGTCTTCGATAGGCGCTCAACGCGTAGCCAAGTGTCAAATGTCCCTTCAGACGGAAGACTAAGACTCTGATCAGACTGTGTGTATTTGTAGACTGATTTGAATCTTCGCTGTACGCACATGCCAAAACGCACATTATGCTGGATACCAGCTCAGTTCATTTCTCATCCACGGTAGGCATGCCTATACCTAACAATATCACAAGACGACTATCACCTGACTACAGTCCCTAATGTGTTTTGCATGTTGTGACTTATTTCAGGATGGACTTGTAATGAGGATTGGATATTTCGCAATTTCCACTGCTATCTGGTCGTATCTGATATGAAAAAGAGTTGGGATCACGCACAGGTGGGGATAAGAATATATGGTTTTGTTTGTGTGCTTGTATGTTTGTATATGTGTTTATTTGTTTAGTTTATGTTGTTGTTATTGTTGTTGTTTTAAGCTAACTTATATAGATATAGATTTGTAGTGTTGAAGTCATGTTGAAAGTAAAAGTAAGTAAGGGTGCAAAGATCAGGAATCGATACAATCAAGTACCACACCTGACCCAGGATACCAATGGGAAAGTGACAAACTCACAGAAGACACCACAAACGAGAGCCAAGAGGTCAGCCCTTTCCCAGCAGGTGACCACAAAGCACATATAAACAGACGCGCACAAGGACATAGCAAACACAAGACAGAACAAATATAAAAGATCCACAAAAGAAGTACCGCCTTGGAACGGTCAGTAAAATATCTTACTGGAGGGCTTAAACCGGTTTAACGGCGCCAACCTCACCCTTAATTCAGATGTGGATCAAGACACATAGAAAGTCAAAAGTATTGCAGAATGCTACCCTTAAAGCATTCTGCAATACTTCAAACCTTCACTAAGCGATAATGTTGAAGTCATGTTCAACCTGATGACTTTAAAAACTGTTTTTACAATACAAGATGTAGTATTTTGCATTTTGACATGCATATAGTTCTCTGAATGCAGAATGTAAATTATAAAACATATTTTTTACATTTTGTTCATTCAAACAAAGATAAATTAAGAAAAAAAACTGTTGTAAGTATTCATTAAAAGTCTGATGGAATCATGTCAATTTCATGCAGCCTATGCTAATTTCGTAGTTCCAGCTAAATCATATCATCACTAGTGAGGATCATATCATCACTAGCGACATATCAAAAACTGATATCATCACAAGTGAATTATTTCACTCCTCAAGATACAAAAATTATCTCACTGCACAATAATACGAAATTCATGTCAGGTATATAATATATACTTGACTACTAAAGAAACCTGACACATACTGTGTGTCAATTTTTTGGTAGTAAATGAATACGATGTACACTTATCTTTCCATTGCTTAAAATTGAACAAAGGTAGACTGAGATGCACTGAGATTATTTGAAAATATGAACTAATTTCAGACGTCAGCTATCAAAACGTCAGATAACCACTAAAATCAATTTTTACAAGAACAAAGAAATCATGCAAAATTCACAAGAAACCTCTTTAGTGTGATTCTATGTTATTTCATTGACATATTCTGGGCATTGAAATAATCATTGCGTGCATTGTTCAACCCAAAAGCCTATTTTCATTTTCTTAACGTCAATTTTACATTATCAGCGTTTTATGAGCTTTTAAAAAGCACTGCCACTTTATCAACTTTTTTCATTATGTATGATTATTATTCATTATGGAATGCATTTTGACAATGTTTCCGTCTTTTTTGAACTTCGTAGTTGCTGCCTACGTCTATTTAGCGACGTCAAGCGTTGCAATTACATGCTGATATGTGTATACTGCAAAACTTTAAATTCATACGCAATTAAAGTTGAGTGTAGCCAATTTGCACTATAACAAAGTAGATAGTACACACTAAACGGCGACAAACGTTGACAAAGAAAAAACGGCTACTATCCATAGTTTACGTTGTTTCTTAATTGACGTTAAATTCGTTTTTTTAGCTTTTACCCTTTAACGTGAAGCGAAACACAAGTTCTGATTTTTGGGAATGCATTATCTTACAATGATTGGTTGACTCCAAGTCATTTCAGTTTCTAGAAATTGCTTAAACAAAGGAAAAAAACACTGCCGTTTAAACAACATCAAAAGCACAAATTAAAACCCCCATATCATACGTCACACCAATAAATTGCAAATTTCTAAAATGCTCTTTTTTCTGTACTGGTATTGGCCTTGCATACATGAAAAAAGTTTTCAAAAAAATATCTAGACATACACTCCCGAGGCAAAAGTGTCGGTATTTTTGACGTCGTGACGTCATGTTCTATATTTGATAAATATATTTTTTCGAAGAATACTTTCTCATGTCTTGTTATTAAAATGAGCATATCGGCTTAGGTCTACAAGTTAGAAGCAAGTAAAAAGTGTCAGTTTTTTTTAGTAGTTGAGTATACATATAAAACAAAGTTTATGAGGACACATGTGGTGAATGACAGGGAGTATTGTGGTTTGTTACGTTCATTACTTAGTTATAGTAATATGACAACAACACAAATGATTTTAATTACACGAAAGGTTTAAATATCTAATCAGTTATCATTGAGAGTTAAAAGACAAATGGCAAATATGTTGTTCTCGTGAAAAAATAAGGTTTTGATAATAATAAAGTATGCGCTGATAATAAAAACAAAACTCTATCATAATTCACTTTATTTCAGGACTTCTGTTCTACAAGCGGGTCTTCTCTAGTGAAAATTGAAAGAAAAGCAGAAAATGATTTCATCAAACGTAAGTAAATTAACGCCTAAATGTCCCCTCAAGCCAGCAAAGACATAGATCAGCTTCAGAAATATTTGGCCTGAAGCAAGTAAATATGAAAAGGACAAGTCAAAATAACACACAACAGACTAACCGTCGGCACTGCAAGGGAGAGCCACAGAGCAAAGAAACAAACATGGCATCAAAATACAATTAAAGTTAAAAGCAACCAGGAGGGTGTGGATGGGGTATAATGATTAGTGAATAATGGCCTTTTTATAATAAATAGTGAATAATGAGCCAAAATATTAATGAAAAGTGAATAACGAGGACCCAAAAAATAATGAATAATCCTATTTTTTTAAATGATTAGAAGAAAAAAATTATGAATAATGAATGATGAATAATGCTATAAAAACTCATTTTGTCGCATCGAGGTCCATTTAATTCTAATAAAATAATTTTAATGAATAATTGGTCTTATTTTAATGAATAACCCAAAGCTTTTAATGAGATGAATAATGGGCTAAATTTTTAATACCTAGTGAATACCAGCACCCCCCCCCCCCATCCAGATCCTAAACCAGGCCCCGAGGTTATAAAACTTTTTTCGTGCTCAACTCAACTGAGCATACTATTTTAACGGCTCATAAAAACTAACATATTTTGCTTAATAGCTCTCATGTTTTGTAACTATCCTGCTGTTAAATGTTAAAATGCCAACAATTATTATTGGCATCTTAACATTTATGAGCAGAATAAATTTCATGTTCAGTTGAATTGAGTATGAAAAATGTTTTATAACCTCGGAGCCAGATCCCTCTTTCTCAGCTGTATGATTGCAAAACTAGAAAGGACAATTTGAACTGCATAACAAAACTAGGACCAAAAACACACACAATGGTAGCACCAACAAGCAATGAATCAACAGAATCAGGATCTCCAACCTAGCATGGACAGCAGCTGGGGCCACTGGGCTGGGGTGCTATATTATATACTTTAATGGCAAATTCTTTACACAAGATTCTACTGTTAAAGCACAACTTTAAATTATTGCGCATGGAGGATTCCAATATTGTCATATTGGAATCATGGATTCCATTGCAGAATTTTGAAACTATTAGATGGTCACTGATGAGGTCTAAATGGCTGAAACTAGCTAGTCTGGCCCAAACAATTAGCACACACTCTACACTTTTAGTTCCTTAATGCATTCTTCGCTTCCAAATGACAATTATATAATTGTTAAAGCTGCATAGTCTGTAACTTTTGATATTTTAATTTTTGAAATAATGTTTCTATTTTTCAAGAACACAGTAAAAAAACTAAAATTCAGGTATACATTTTACCAAGTTCGTAAATCTTGACAAATTATCAGTATCAAAACAACAGCATTAATGTTAAAACTTACCTGTCTATAATTATTGGAGGGACGCAAATAATTGCCAATAAGAGAAAAGTGAGCTATAGTGAGCAGATTTATTGTGAGATTTATTGTGAAAACTTAACTTAATCCTGCTTTTACAAATGATTTAAAAAGAAATTTTTTTTCGAAAAATGTTCAAAGTTACAGAGTATGCAGCTTTAAAAACATACGTGTATTACACAATGAGTCACCACAGGTAAACAAAAATTGGATGCAATATATGATTGACCAGTATAATCCTTACTGTTTAAATAATATTGATGATAAATAGAGGATCTAACATGAGTGCTCATGCGTTATTGAATTTATTAAACGAGTTGGGGAAAGAGATAAAATGCGAGGCTTGCCGAGTATTTTATCTCTTTTTTGCAACTGTTTAATAAATTCAATAATACAGGAGCATGACTATTTTGTGCCATAATGGTACTTACCCTGAATGTAGTCATTGAAGGCTCGGATGAGCGTGCGTATCCACACAGTCTCGCCAGAGTCTTAACTTTTGGCAAAGAAGAGATTGGCTTAGACCAACTACTAGACATATGGGCCCACTGGGTAGTCAAGGAACAATTTTACACACATGTCATAAGTCCCATTTCCTAATGATCTGGACAATTGGTTTAGACCAACAACTAGACATATGGACTCACTGGGTAGCCAAGGTACAATTTTACACACATGTCATAAGTCCCATTTCCTAATGGTCTTGATAATGTTCTTTTTATCTATGACTGATTCAGGTCTTATCGACAGCGGCGACTACTGGACTGGTGGCAGAGAAATGAACACTAGAGGTAACTGGCGTTGGAGCGACAATTCAGAGATAAAGTTCAAAGATTGGGGCTCAGGCGAACCAGATGAAGATACTGATATCAATATGAACTGTTTAATGATAAGATTGAGTGGTTGGAAAGACCGACACTGCACTGGCACAAAGAAGTTTATTTGCGAGAAAGACTTCCCTTAGACGTGCTGGATACTATAATTTTGACCCTTTTTACACCCATTAAAACTATCCATCCTTAATGTTTTGATGTATTGGAGGGGCCAAATTTTATTAAAAAGGAATGTAGAAATGCTCATTTTTATTGTATATATTGGAATCTGCTTTCATTTAACAAAGGACAGCGATTCCAATAATAATGTTGGGTTGAGACATGAGATTTCCATCAGCGTGGTATGTGCGACCAGCAAAAGCTCAAACCAGCCTGCACAGTCTGACAAGAGCCATTGCTAGTCGCTTAAATAATATATGGCTGTTAAACCACTGAACGAACACCACTTGGAGTTTTTAAGCTTAAAAGGAGGCTGCACAAGGCTCGTCGGCGTCTACACTTGTCAGAATGCCACATTGTTGAAAATCTCATATCACAGCCCATATATCTTCATTGCTGAATATGAAAAAGATGTATACCATAATGAGATGTTGCAAACGCTAGAATCTCAACTCGGTCTACACATTTTACTTCTGTAATGTTTTGGGATGCTGGACGAAAAATAACAATCATATCAGTGGATGAGTTTGGTTTTAATTATAGCAAAGATTAGATTCCACACAATCTACTAACTTTACTGCTAGTATATAAAAGTTGGCAATCGACCCGCCAACGAAACGCAATTCAAATGGTGTTTGATTGTGGGCCTATGCTGCTACTTTAGCTATAACAATTTCCAGAGGGCAATAAGTAATGCACTGATAAATGCGTTGTGATGTGCAGGTTGGTGAGTCATTTGTATTCATTGTTTGTTGTATTGTGTTAATAGCTCAAATGGAAAATGTTGTTTGTTTTATGAAAACCATGTCATATTAAACAAAGACTCTTGTATATCTTGTTATGCTTATGTTACATAATAAGGGTTTCTTGCAATGGGTCCCCTTTTTCTGTGCAATAGGATTAAATCTGCCTCGACTGACACGCTAAAGACACTTTGGCAAGCCTCTCTCATTCACGTACATTGGTTTTCATCGCTCTCACGTTCTCCGCTCTTCTTTGGCCAGCAGTCAAAGCAATTCTGTAAATTATAAACATTATATAGGCAAGCTTATGAGATATCCCTACATTTAGCATTTTCAAACAAAAAAGGCTCAGTTGAGTCTGCGCATATGAGCAGTCACGCCAGAACCTTCACAGCTCGTAAACACCGAATATGGATATAGGTGAAGAAGCTCAGACCCAAATTAAAGTCTCTAGCTCCACTGAGCTGAGTATGGATGTTTAAAGGAGGGTCTTTCGTATGTATAATATACAGTACAGGGTTCCCACAAGCTCTGGAAATCATGGAAAACCTGGAAAATCACAAAAAAAAGTTCCATGCATGGAAAAATCATGGAATTTGAAAAAAAAAACACCTGAATAATCAAGGAAAAATCATGGAATTTTGTGAAATAATTTGATGAAACCACCAGTAGCCAGAAAACTATCTGTCGGACACACAAAACTTTTGTGTCTGACAGCTAGTTTTTTGGCTACTGGTGGTTTCAAATTTTAATCATTTCAAAATGCATCCATGGTCTACTAGCATGCTTATTTAAATAAATTACTGTAGCTCCATTCCGCATTTATCTCAGCGTGGTGAAGATGCCGCTAAAAGGGTAGGTAGGAAACTATGCGTTAAAAAAGTCATGGAAATTACACTGTTGATCATGGAAAATCATGGAAAAATCATGGAATTGTGTTTTTGAATTTCTGTGGGAACTCTGACAGTAAAACCTGTGTAAAACGGTTACTTTCAAAAGGCCAAAAATTGGTTTTCAAGACCAATTATTGCTTAATGCAGGGAAAAAGCATTGCAGAATGCTCCAATGGGAGCATTCTGCAATACTTTCGACCTTCATTGACCTACCATTTGTCATTAAGATATTTGTTTTGTCTAATTTTGAGTGACCGTTTAACACAGACACTACTGTGCTATAAGTACCAAACTCCAATGTGCTGGCGCATATATTATATTCTTCTTTATCCAAAGGCTCTATCCCCGTTGAGATGAGCATTTTGCATCTTATACAAGGTAGCCAGGACATGTGATTTTGATACCACGTAAGTGCAAAAGTATTCTTTAAACGCACATGATGACATATGAAGGGGATCTAGGGTCTAAATTTTGGGTCAAGCCTTTGTTTATAGTCATTTACATCTATGTGTGCGAAGTTTCTGGCGAGTCCTCGCAATTGCGCAGGCTCGTCTGAGCCTTCAATGACTGACAATGTCATAAGTACCAAAATCTCATATTCAATTTAAATAATCAAATACACATATTCATTTTAAATAATCAAATATACCGTCTTTAGTTGAGAGTGTGTAATAAAAAAAATCATGAAGTAAAAAGGAGGCAATGATCTGTAATCAATACAATCAAGTACCCCACCTGACCCAGGACATCAATTTGGAGAGTGACAAAAACACAAGTAAACATCACATACAAGAGAGCCAAGAGGTCCGCCCTTTCCCAGCAGGTAATCACAAGGCTGCAATGAACATACAAGACAACATAACAAAGACGAACATGTAACATAAATAACGAAAATGATTTACAAGAGAAGCACGGCCTTGGAATGATCAGTAAAAATACTGGAGGGCTTAAACATGTTTAACGGTACCAACCTCACCCTTAGTTCTGATGTGGATCAATACACATATGGGAAAGTGACACATACACAAGAAAACACAACACACAAGAGAGCCAAGAGGCCAGACTTTTCTCAGCAGGTGACTACAAGACTACAAGAAACAGGCAAGACAGCACAACAAAGACAAACATGAAACACAACCAACAAAAATAGTCCACAAAAGAAGCACTGCATTGGAACGGTCAACATAAACAATCACTCGGGGGCTTAAACATGTTAAATGGTACCATCCTTAAACATGTTTAACCATACCAACCTCACCCTTAGTTCTGATGTAGATCCAGACACATATGGGAAGGTGACACAAACACAAGAAAACACAAACACATGAGAGCTAAGAGGTCAGCCCTTTCCAAGGCTACAAGAAATAGACAAAACAACACAACAAAGACAAACATGAGACACAAACAACAAAAATAATCCACAAAAGAAGACATGATGTGAATGTTTGTTTCGCACGAAAGATCCATAGCGTATCGATGCGTCATCTCCTAGTTCTTACAATTCATATCTTGTGGGTACTCAAAAGAACCTTCCCAATGTGATGGTTCTTTTGAATGTTCTAAACATATGTCAAAACTGATAGGTAAGAAAATATTACAATTCTACGCTCAAAAATTTTGTTTATTTAAATCGATGCCCTTATATGATCAAAGCTTTAAATAAAAAATATACTTACTCGTATTTTGTTTAAACCTCCCTGCTTAGTGTCTTAAGCACCAAAAAGAAAAACCTTAAGACTTGCAGTCGCCTGTATGGCACTAAAATACACAGGCATATAAACATATTGTTTAGCATCGTCCTTTCTTTTCTAAATAAAAAATAAAAACCTTTTAGCTATGCTGGGTATATACTGAAACATATAGCAGTAAAACAGTTCAGGGTTTGGCGATATCCACGCTTCATAGAGTTTGTTTGCCATGGCGACAACCATCAGGTGGGCACATCTCTCAGTCGACATACGCTTACCGCTCATGTCATTGCTAACTCCGAGTTTCTGAAAATGATAAAAGGATTAATAGTATCTTTAACAAACAGAAGAAATATTAGCCTCTACATCGCCATGGTAAAACCAATTGAATACGCTTTAGTTTCAGTAAAGAATCTGGTCAGACTGGACAATATTCACATTCAACATTAAGCAAACTTAACGTATATTCATTCTGATATTGCTAGACACATGATTTATTTAGCTCGCATAGAGGCTTCTTCGTTAAATGTACCGTTACAGTAAATCTACTACATGTAACTTTATTATACCCCCGGTACGAAGTATATAGGGGGTATATAGTTTTTGCCTTTTCTGTAATTATGTTTGTTTGTCTGTCTGCTTGTCTGTTTGTCTGTAAACTTTTTTTCCTGTCAAAGATTTTTCAGCAACTACTTGACTTGGGGCTCTGAAATTCGGTACAAAGCTTGAAAGTGATGAGTTGTGTAACAAAAAACGGCCACATATTGATTATCAGTCCCTTTATTTGTTCATTTTTCTTTCTCTCCAGTGAAAATTTCTGTCACAGATAGACCAGCTCCTATTGGAGCCAGTGTTTTTAAATTTTGTGTACACCTTCAGGTAGGCAAAGTGTATTGTGTAAATGAAAATCAAAATACTAAAGCTCATTTTGCCTTCTTTTTTTCAATTTTTCATTTTTTCCTTCTGTCGCTCTTATATAATACATTTGGACATTTTTTCTGTCAAAGATTTCTCAGCAACTACTCAACTTATGATTCTGAAATTTGGTACAAAGCTTGACAGTGATGAGTTGTATTGTGTAGTAAAAAAACAGCCACATATTGCTTATCAGTTCCATTATTAGTTCATTTTTCTTTCTCTCCAATGGAAATTTCCGTCACAGATTCCACAGCTTCTATTGGAGACAGTGTTTTCAAATTTTGTGTACATATTCAGGTAGGCAAAGTGAATTGTGTAAGTGAAAATAAAGATGCTAATCCTTATTTTGCCTTTTTCTAATTTTTCATTTTTTGCCTTCTGTCGCTCTTATATAATACATATGGACATTTTTTTTCTGTCAAAGATTTCTCAGCAACTACTTGAGTTAGGATTCTGAAATTCGGTACAAAGCTTGATAGTGATGAATTGTATTGTGTAACAACAAAAAACAGCCTCATATTGCTTATCAGTTATGATTTGTTCCTTTTTCTTTCTCTCCCGTGAAAATTTCTGTCACAGATTTACTTGGCTCCTATTGGAGCTAGTGTTTTCAAATTTTGTGTACACCTTCAGGTAGGCTAAGTGTATTGTGTAAATGAAAATAAAGCTCATTTTGCCGCCTTTTTCAATTTTTCCTTCTGTCACTCCTTTATAACACATATGGGACATTTTTCGTCAGTTTTCTCAGCAACTACTTGATTTAGGATTATGAAATTTTGTGTACACCTGCAGGTAGGCAAAGTGTATTGTGTAAATGAAAAATAAGATGCTAATCCTCATTTTGCCTTCTTTTTTCAAATTTTCAATTTTTCCTCCTGTCACTCCTATATAACACATATGGACATTTTTATTTTCATCAAAGTTTTCTCAGAAACTACTTGATTTAGGATTATGAGATCTTGAACAATTTTGTCTTTTCTCTGAAAGTATGACGACCTCTGATGGCTGCCTCCGGGGTTATGTGAGCTTTGCTCACGTCTTGTTCTTGTTGAATCAAATAAAAATGGCTCTAAGTCACAGATAGTCAGAACTAAAGTTGAGGCACGGTAGACTCATATTTTCCAATCTCTTTATTAACTCAAAAATGACCAAACCAAATCCAATACATGATTATACAACCCTCGGGGTGGGGTAGGGTAACTCTAGGGTGATTTTGGTACGGGTGCGAGCCAGTAATTTGAAACAAACCCCAATCATATACCTGGCCTTCGAAAAATGCAGCCCATACATATACTTGATTTAACCAGTGACCTATATAATAGGTCACTTATATATAGGTCACTGAATTCACAGACAATGGAACTATTCATATACTGTCCTTTTAATTAATAAACCATTCCATATTCTCTGTGTTTTGTTTACAAATGACCCTCGTCATGAGAAAACCTGCTTTATGTAAATGTTAAAACAAAGACTTGACAAGTATTTGAGCAAAAAATATGTGCATATACATGGGTGTCAGAAAATTAGGACCATTCATATACCAATATAGAGCCATTCATATACTTTCTTTTTAAAATAGGGGGTTAATCATATACCTGGCAGCGCTGAAAAATGGGGCTATTCGGCACGCACATCCGTACTATATCATATATAGGGAGTTACCCCCCCCCCCCTGAGATGCATCTACATGGTGATGACCATTGTTAATTTGCTGTTCAAATTTGCCTGTCTGTCAGAGAGAGAGAGAGAGAGAGAGAGAGAGAGAGAGAGAGATGGAGAGAGAGAGAGAGAGAGAGAGAGAGAGAAGTATTGATACTAACTGTGGCTGCTGTCCATTTCAATATGTTTCAGTTGGTTGAATGTTATTTTTTTATTTAATTCTGGCACTAAAGCGCCACCTTACCATATGACTGTAAGAAATTCATGGTAATTAAGGTAATTTCACAGGGAAGTGGTTTTGAATAAAAGGAGGAAATTTTGTTTGAATCCGTTAGCTCTATCAAATGTTATTAAAATTTCAAACAGGTGCAGTCGTTATGCAATGGCTAAAATTGCGTTTGTTAAATGAAAACTCTAGTAAGTTTTGAAATAAGTCGCGTTAATCTGAACATTTCAGGCTCACAGACATAATGAATTGTGTCAGATGCATAGACTATCTGCAGCGTCCAAAACGTTAGTTTTCAGGTGACACAAGAAATTTCAAGCTAGTTTAATTAACCTCAAAGATGGTTCCCGTCCTGGTCAGCCCAAAACCGTTGATACCAATGTTAATAATGCTGCTGTAGCAAGCCTGATTACACGAGACGCCAGACTTACAATTAAAACTATTGCTCATATGGTTGGCATATCATCGGGGTCAGCTCATAAGATTTTGACCTATCAGTTAAAACTTAGAAAGGTTTGTGCTTGATTTGCCCCCATAGCTTGATTAAAGAACAAAAAGGCTACTCGTATGAAAATGCCCTTTTTTTAAAAAAAGTACCAAAATTATAACAAATCTAGAACTACTGACAGTTGATGGGACCTGTTTGAGCCCCAGATATGCGTCAATGATAAAGCAGTGTCTGTGCAAAGGACAAGCTAGGCATATCATCGTAAAAGAACAAAAAGCGCAAGAAAACGTTTCATATGCCTTTTTTAATTCTGATTGGCCAATTGTTCAAGTTGAAGTACCAAAGCTCGAAAAGTTAGAGGTAAGTTCTATAAATGAAAACAAAAACTTGAGAAAATCAAACATGCAACTGATCTTAGAGGCGTGTGCCTTATTCATGACACTGCAGGTGCTCACAAGTGTACTGCCGGTAAACTGGTTCAGGATTTCCTGGAAACAGAATCTCAATCCACCTTATTCACCAGACTTGAGTCCCTGTGACTTTTTCCTGTTTACTTTACTGAAAAACAATCTCTCCAAACGTCGATACGAACCTCAAAGTGGTCTTGGTAGTGTCATTGTTCAGTGTCTACAAGGTACTTATCTGCATTCAAAGCCTAGATTTTTAGACTAGAAACTGAATATCTGCAAGGAAAAAACCATCAACTGGTTGAAATATGGATAAGTCTCATAATGCGCCTTCCAGAACTTCAGTGCCACAATTAAATGAGCGCCCATGTGTCATAATTTCCGGGTTATATATCACTGGCAGTTTTATGACACAATGATATAAACGATATATGTTGAGCAAAAATAGTAAACCTAATTAAACAAACAAAAAATGTCACTTCACCATATAATTGGGAAAGTGCATGAGATTTTGGTATTTGTCAAATCAACAAGCTGCGCCGTCTCAGGCGAATCAGGTGAAGACTAGCCAGAGCCTATGCTGCTGGCATACATGGAGTTTATAAATTGATGAAGGCTCAGAACAAATGTTATACCTCCAGCTAAGCTGGATACGGATACGTCAGCATGTGCATTTATTAGAGGCATTTTGCGCATACCGAAATCCTGTGCACTGACCCAAATATTACCTTATCTGGTGTTTCAGTGAAAGCATGATACAAAGCCTCTGAGTAGACCGGCCCTGGACAGAGAATAGTCACTTCTATATTCTTTGGATGTTGTTCAATCCTTAAGCAATCAAAGAATCCCTACAATGAAAACATTGATTTAGCCCAAAATATGAGTAACAAAGTATATATTTTACTTTTGGTGTAAGTGAACAAGATCTATGTGTATACATATGCCTTTTAAACTGCATAGACGTTTTATTTTTGTTGTTTAAAACATGGTAGTTCGTTAAGGAAACACCATCAATGCTTCATATTTCAAGTTTTAGCCTTAGTCTTTTTAGATATTACAAGAAACTCGCTACCCCACCGGCTACATGCTGTTTTTCTTCTTGCTTGTTGCTTTACTTTAATTGTTCCTGCTATTATCTTTCTGGTCATTCTCATTTATTTTGTATGGTTTATTAAAGCTATCAATCAACTAATGCTAAGGCACATGTACCAATTTATCCCTACATCACGTGACCTGCCAATCAAAAACCGTTCAAAAACAAACTAAAATGCGGTTTTCAGTGAGGATGAAGGTTTGTTGGCCAGTGAACTAGATTTATGGCCCCCTCCCCCCCCCCCATCACACACACACACACGCGCGCGCGCGTATGCACGCGCACGTGGCCTCGACTGGCGTTGATTATTTTTTGTTGATTCATTGTTTGTTGTGGTTCTCAATGAGTTTAGGGGGTTAGCGTTTGGTCCTTGTTTTGTCATGTAGTTATTTCTTTCCTTTCTAGTTTAACATTCATCTCGTTGATGAAGAGAGAGTTGGTTGCTTTACTTTAAAATAATAGTATTATTGATGTCGTGTGGTTGTCTCTGTTCCCTCTCTTGGGGTGAGGTGGGTTGGGCTGTGATAGTGGTATTTCCCTTACATATTCGTTTGCTTCTTAACCAGTGACCTTTCGCTTGCAGAACTAGCAATTTTAAATCGCAGTAAATGTACTTTGTGTCATATACAGCGATTTTCTATTGGACTATAGGATACACATTTAAAGTCAAACTTCATTGCTTAAGTTTATAAATCTCTCACCAGCTCGCTATGACATCAGCAATGTTAGAAGGGACATAGAAATCGAAATAAGTGCAATTCATATCATACCTCTGATCTGATCTTGCTATATTTTACAACATTAGTGGACAGTTGACCATATTTGAGATTTGACCTACTGTGCGCATCGCGATTGTGTAAAGTCATTGTACATGTGTACCTGTAAAGTAGGCATACATGTCTCAATTGTGCTGTGAGACTTCACATGTCTCCATCTCTTGTGTTTGTGATTGCTTATGCGATATGTATCAAATACCATGTTCTGGCCCGATTATCATATTGAAAAAATCATTTCATGTGATAGAATAAACTGCTATTCTACACGTTTTCGCCATTATCACCAAAATGAATATTATGTGAGTTCGATTTTACTTACATTCATAGCATGTTTTGCTGCTGTATATGCCCCTGATCCCGGTGCCGCTAAAATAAAACAAAATACTGTTAGACACCTCCATGATGATACATTGCATTAGTTAGATGGCCTCCATGTGAGCTGAACATTTCTTGTACTTCAACAACAGCAGAATCTAGGGCGAAGATTTGGTACCAGTAAAATGCATTTAAGCCCCCTGGTGGCTTAGGCTGCTGTCCATTCTAAGGCGGTGGTTCTGTTGTTGTTGACTTTTTGTTTATTGTTATTCCCATTGTGGGAGTCTGTAATTGTTCTATGTTTTGTTGTACGTTACTTTATGTCCATTCTAGTATTGCAATCATCTTGATGGGGGCGAGAGAGCTGATTGTTTGCTTAATTTGTCTTCCTGGTGTCTCGTGATGGTTGAGCGGCTCTTCCTCGCGGTGCCAAGGGGTTGTCTGCAGTTTGTGATTGTGGTATTTCCTGATCATACTCACTTACTATTTTTGTGTACATTGACTAAGAAAAAGCGTTTTCAATCCTGTTTTTGTGGCAAAGCTTGGTCTAATTGTTCGCCTGTGATATATATGTACAGACAAGATTTCCCTTTATGCATGTAAAAATGCCAGAAGACTGAGAAAAAAAACAGATGTTTCATTTCTCATTCTTAATAGTGCGCCACTACAACCGTAAATAAGCAAAAGTGAGTATGGCCAGGAATTGTCTTATCCACACACTGCAGACCAACTCATGGCATTGTGAGGAAGATACAAAGAAAACTGACAGCAACATGACAACAAGAACAAAATTAAAGCAAGGCAACCAGCTCTATCTTTTTGTCATATATAAGCGACATGCCCATTAATTAAGAAACGTATGTATTTTTCAACTAAAATTTTACTTTCCACACTCTACAGGTCTTTGGTGGGTATATTCTTAGCTTCCATAGGAGTAGAATGTGGAAGTTTCCTTGGCTAGACTAGCTCATTTTGGTCATTTATGCCTCATCAGTGTAAACAGCATGCAGACTTGGTCCATTTAGTATGTTTATGAGAAGTAGTAAAAACTGGAAAGTAGAAGTAAGTAAGGGTGCAAAGATCAGGAATCGATACAATCAAGTACCACACCTGACCCAGGATACCAATGGGAAAGTGACAAACTCACAGTTAGACACCACAAACGAGAGCCAAGAGGTCAGCCCTACCACAGCAGGTGACCACAAAGCACATATAAACAGACGTGCACAAAGGCATAACAAACACAGTACAGAAATAAACATTAAAGATCCACAAAAGATGTACGGCCTTTGAACGGTCAGTAAAATAGTTTACTGGAGGGCTTAAACTGGTTTCAAGGCGCCAATCTCACCCTTAATTCAGATGTGGACCAAGACACATAAATATTTGGTTTGCATGAAAAACCCCTAACTTATAAATGCATCATCTCCTAGAACATATATACAACTCTCATGTTCCCTAGCATTTGTTTCAAGTGGCAGTGATAGACGTGGACACCTAGGCGCGCCTTGCCAGCCCTAAAACTCTAATATATTTTTAAATAACAATATTGATTACTTACCCAGCTTTCCAGCCACACTTGAAGTGATGACAAAGTGTCCGCTGCCTTTAGACACCATGTGTGGTAGTACAGTTTTAGTCAGTGATACAGGTGCGAAATAGTCTATGTCAAACAGCTCTCTGTCAACTGTGATTGGTGTTTGGTCTATCATACATCTCTGTGATCGTCCAGCATTATTTACCAGTATATGTATCTACAATAAAAACACCATGTTCATAATTTTACCAATGTGGTGCCGCCGTTACTTGTTTAGCAACCATCTTGCTGAGAAGATATGACTGGTTGCTTTACTTTAATTGTGTTGTGACTGTCTGTATTCTTTGTCTCTTCACCATGGTGCAGTGGGTTTTTCTGCGGTCTGTGATTGCGGCAATTCCTGATTATACTAAGCTTACTTGCTGTTCTGCTGGGCGCACAGCTCAGATGGTTTTGCAATGCAATGGTTCAAACGTGATACAATCTATATTTGTTCCACTCTCAAAGCAAAACCTGTATAGCCCTTAATATTCCCAGATATATACAACTACTGTTTTATCAACAGTTATATTCACTTACCTGTTTCTAACCATCAAAACATGCCCTTGATGCAGTGGTGAGATGCAATATTTCCGCATAATGTCTTTAGCTGCAAAAAAGATTCTTATCCATTTCTAAAGCAGTAATTATTATACGATTATTGACCATTGGGGTATTGGATATTACGTGATATCCACCAGACGATAACAATATTGACCGAGGTGATAGTCAAAGTCAATATTGGTTTCCAAAGGTGTATACCAAAGTCATAGTCAATGACACAATAGTCAATAACTGTTTTATTATATTTTGGGGTGTTGCGGTGACCTTAAAAGTCAAACACCACTAGGTGACCGGTAACCCATTATATCAATATATCCCATGAGTTAGAGCTCACAGGGTGTTATCTCTGATTGGATGATAATGCTGAAGTAAAAATGTTTTTTTCTCTCTAGTAGATGCAAAAAATCAAATTGGTATATAGTTTACTACCAGATGCATTTATATTGTGATTTTGGGACCAAAAAGTAAAAATAGTGATTTCTAATAGGAACTGGGGCGTGGTTTTTTCCCTCAAAAATATGGCAGCCATTAAACAACATAAAATAGTTGAAAAAAGTGCCAGTGATGGTATGGTTTTTCATTTCTTATTCCCCTTATTCATGTTCTGGCTTGAATTTAAGGCATGTGGTGATGACCCACATATTGTGAGATGCAGAATAAACTGTCAAATACTAGGGGTTCACCATTGGGGTCGATGGGATAAATAATTAGTTCATGGTGCCCACTACTTTATACATGCGAGAAGACGTCGGCATTAATACTGACGACGTCAGCTAAACTAATATGTACTGGCTTGCAGGCGAATGACGTTACTAGCCAGTAGATATCATAATCTATAGATTGGCCTCACGGGGGCTCGAAGCCAATGAAAACTTATCTATTCTAAAGTTATATAATGATTGCATTCATTGCATCTTGGTGAATGTTCACTCCTTTATGTTAAAATGTAAATCTTGAAACTTATTGACCCAATGACTTGCCTGTTTGAAGTATTTAATCACTGTCTCTAGGGCGCTCTGGTGGGAAGCTAGGTCCAGGAGGTCCAGAGGAAGAACCAAGATATCTTCACTGCGAGTCTTTCTCAGTTCTAAAACATCAAGTAATATTACAAGACGAATAATTTATATCAGATGAAGTCGAGTTTGGGAGTAATTTAAAGCAATGTATTAAAATCGATAAAACAATTAGAAACGTAACGAAATAACGCCCATAACAACGTCGAGTACATAGGACAACATTTTTACATTTGCATGCCAAAAACACGATTTCAACGTAGTTTTAGTGAAATATGATAAATAGTATCTAGTACACTTGGTCTTTTATTATCGAATTTATTGTTGCGAAAAAAAGATAAAATGCTCGACACAGCCTCGCATTTTATCTCTTTTCCTCAACTAGTTTAATGAATTCATCAATATACATGTATGACACCTTATGTAAGATCCTCTTTGTTTTAGTTAAAGCGTAATGTCATGTTACATTTCTGACTGAAGAGGATGAAACCGCATAAAATCTGAAGACCTGTGCAACGTGTTATTTTAAGGTTATTTATACGGATTTACATCTGTACATATTTAACTACACACAAATATTATTATTTTCATAGATAGATAGATAGATAGATAGATAGATAGATAGATAGATAGATAGATAGATAGATAGATAGATAGATAGATAGATAGATTGATCGGTGGGTGGGTGGGTGGGTTTGTGGGCGGGCGGGCGGATGGGCGGGCAGACAGGTAAAGTCTGTTGTGCTAGGTGCTTGCAACTGTTAATTAAAGCATTAATAAAATATTGGATTTTTTATACCAGTCTTGAACATAAAAATAAACGCTTGGAAGAATAAGGCTATAAAATTGTAATTAAAGTTACCTTTTTACTACTTGAAAAAATTAGACATTGAAGTCATAATCAGCAACCAAAAGAGATTGTGACCAGTAAAACCATATATAAAATAGTCCATTTCAACGAGTGAAAGGAAAGTTAGATCCGATATTGTTTTAATTATTTACCGAGACACCTTGCCTTTGCTTCTTTCAGTCTGTCTTCTCGCCTTGCTGAGAGTACAAGCTTGCATCCTGCTTTAGCTAGTTCATATGCTAGAGCTTCACCAATACCACTGGAGGCACCTGTGATCCACACCACTTTACCAGCTAAACAATCTGTTTTAGCATAGGAATTGCATGAACCGTAATTTCAAAACGTACAAAATCACAAGAAATTAGCTAAATATGAAATCCGTGCAATTTTGCACGGGTTTCATATTTTGTACATTGCTCGCAATTTTGTACATTTTATATATCTCTTGTGATCGTAACAGCAAACTGGAACTACCACATGTAGTTTAAAACGTTTATCATTTAAACATGCTGTCAGCTTATTCTTGAATGTAACAACAAGATGGATAATCACATGACTTATTCAGGGGTGACAACCTACGTCATAAAATTTATCTCGCAAACACGTAGAATAAAAGAAAGTGTATACGACACCTACGCCGTCACATCGATCCCGTCATAAGTGTGTCCGACATCTATGCCAAAATAAGTGTTTAGGAGATCAAAATTGGCACTTTGAATGCTCCTTTGATTTTCCATCAACAAATAATGGTTATAAATGATAGTCAAGGAGAACTGGTAACCACAATCACACAAATATTGGTAAGAATGGTGATATAAGCTGTAAAATATGTCATTTTTATAAATGTGTATACTACATCTCTGCTAAAATCATCCTTGTGTCTTCTGCTTCGATATTTGTGGGCGAATGATTACAAACGCAATGGCATTTCTGGGCGTGACCATTATATATTCTGTTCAAGAGTGATGGTAGGCACCGCATGCACTGCTTAGTTTTCACAGATACTGATTTGTATAGTCTTACGAAGGAAAAAGCTTACCTTGCAAACCAAAGATGGCGCCGTTCTGCGTGTTTGCGAGATCAATGTTATGACGTAGGTTGTCACCCCTGTTATTGTTCAGGCGTTTTCATATCAAATATAAGGACATAATTTAGGAAGAAACGTTTCACGTGCTGCAGTTGCTCAAAGGTAAAGACTTATTGGTGAAGGTTTGCTAATTATCTATCGAGTATTGCAAATATGTTTTCAAAGATTTCAACTTGTATTGTTCTACTGTAAGAGAATAGCAGGGGGTCTAAAGTTTTAACGTGATTTCTGGTCACGAGTACATGTATGATTATTCGTACTTTGGAAGATAGCTGGAGCGTCAAAGGTAGCTCTTACAAAATTTAACTAATAGTGTCATCAATTACGGTTTTGTTCTCTCTCGATGACATTGTATTGTGCACTAATCATATTTAACTACATACAGATATTCTTCTTTTCATAAGATTATGAAGTTATACATACCAGGAGATTTTCCAAATTTAAGATACCAGAAAAGGTTGAGGTCGCAATCAGACAAGAACAGAGTGACACTAAGAGAGAGAAAGACGACCACCAGAAGAATGATCACACAGTACAGCCAATCCATACCTGCAAGACAATAATAATCTGCGCCAGCTTAATCATAGGTTAATCCAATGGATGTTCCATAAATATAATATTTTAGTGTAAACGTGTAGTATTTTCTTTTCCAGCAGTTTAGCTTAAGCATATTTTATTTAAAAAAATACAAATAATATACGCTATAGGTACATTGTAAACATACAAAAGATTAGAATGATAGCAGAAATGCTAATAGAGTTCTTTTCCATGTAGCGTACACTGTGTCCATCAGATTAAACTTTGCATAAGGTTGTGGTGCTCAAAAGAACTGTCTTGTCGAGATGGTTCTTTGGAATACGCACAACAAAGGTTTTGGTCGAGAAATAAGAAAATAACTTCTAATAACTGTCTTCTTATCCGGAGGCTTGACTCATGACATTTATATGCGCTGATGCATTCTTTAAACGTACATGCCCAGCTATCTGTTGGGGTTAAGGTCTAACTTTTGTCTTGGTCTAAATCTATGACCCTTTCTTATACATGTTAAGAGTAGGAGCAGCGAAAAACTAGGCAATTCCTTCTATTCGAAAGAGTTTGAGTTACAAAAGGTGCAAAGGTAATTCTCAAGCCATGCACCCAAAACGCAAGAAATGTTTGGACCAGGTTTTACTTAGTCATGCCTGCTCTGTTTTTTACCGAAAATCAAGAATATTGTAGGAGATCTTCTGAGGAACTAAAACTTTGACTATACAATGCATACAAAGATAATTGAGCCGTGACATCAGATTTCCAACAATGGGGTATGTGCGACCTTCAAAGGCGCAGACCAGACTGCGCATACGCGCAGTCTGATCAGAGCCTTTGCTAGTCGCTTGAATATTCTAGGACTGTTAAGCTACTGACCGAACAGCATTTGGAGTTTCTAAGCTTAAAAGGCGGCTGCACATGCTCGTCTGAGGCTACACTTGTCAAAATGCCACATTGTTGGAAATCACATGTCGCAGCTCAATTATGATAATAAATTGGGTTGCATACCAGTTAACAATGTAGATTATGGATTAAATCAAGGACACAGCATAGTTCAGTTTACATAGTAGTTTTTACAAGTACATACATGTATGCAAGGCAAAAATCATGAGCGGATCCTGAGGGGGGGGGGCATGGCGTCCGGAGCCCCCCCCCCCCCCCCCTGAAAAATCACAAAAATATAGTGTTTCTTAGCAAAACTGGTCTGGATCCCTTGGAAAATCACAAAGCTACCAAGCTATCATTCAACGTTGGGCCATATCGGCCCACCAGCGAAACGCCATTTAAATGGCGTTTCGCTGGCGGGCGGATGATGGCCCGCTTATAGTGGTATTAGGATCCTCTCTTCTCAACTAAACAAAAGAAAAAAAACGTTGTTAGTGTTGGACTTACTGGTAAATCTTTCTGGATCCGCGCATGAAAATACAAATCGATCTCACCTCCTTCAAAGTCTATCTCTTCAATCCTGTCATATTTCTTCCCGGTGTCTTCAGCCTGTCTCACCCACCATACATGTACTCGGACACTGTAATATACATTCATATACTACCGTAGTCCCCCTCAATGCCTGGCAAATTGTGCAAACACAGATCAGGCCGCTCCTGTGGTCTGATAATGGTTTACACAGTTTGTCATTCAATCACATGGTTTTACCCACCTTATTAGGTTGAGCGTGTTCGAATAGTAATTAAAAGGAGTGTATGTGTCCGAAGATTTAGGGCAAATGTGGTTTTATTTAGCTAAACACAGTTATCACACCAACTATAGATACTTGAGCAGTGTCAGGAGAAAATGACACTATCTTTTTGTCTAATTATCACAGTTGTAGAATGTTCTATCATATAGTATAAGAGATTACAGGTGGTAATTCCCGAGTTATTTAATCATTTGAGTTTAACTTAGAAAACATGTAGACTCTGGTGGGATGCTACATTCTATATAAGCACATTTTGAGACCGGTCCGTCAGTCTGTCAGTTTTGCTCGTACGCCAACTCTTTCCTTTTTTGACCAATGGTGTTCATATTTGGCACAGTGATTGCCTATAGGTGTAGATAAAGATAATAATAGCCCATTCCGATCAGGATATGACCTTGGAGTCAAAGGTCAATGTCACATATACTAAAATATGTCTTACGGTTCGTATAAACGCAAACCTCTCTTTCATTTTTTTTTACCGAGGGTGTTCATATTTGGCACAATTATTGCCTTTGGTATGAAGCATACAGTGAAGGTCTCGCAATACGGATATGACCTTGGATTCAAAGGTCAAATATACTTTAAATCTGTCAAAATCTGTCTTGCGGCTCGTAACTACAATTTATCTTTCTTTTTTTATGGCAATGATTGCTTATAGTGTGCAAATTACAAAGAAGGTTTCAGATTACTGATATCACGCTTAGGGATGTCTGTTACAACGCAAGGTGGTTCTGGACGACAGTGTGTTACGGGTCCCAGACGAAATATTTCTAAATATAGGTTTGTGCTATTGAATGTGTATCGTTTTCGAGAGACTTTAGACACAATAAACCGAAAGCATCTTATTTTGTCTTTGTATATTTGTCCACGACACTTATCTAAACTTAACCAATCTTGTAGAGCATGGCAACTGTATCCAGTTAACGCGTATATGATACATTATTATCCTTGAAACTGTATTTTACTACTACACATGTCCTCATATCCTTATTTAGTACTTTCACTTTCGTTTTCTCAGAACATTTTATGACTTGATGTGATTAAACATTGCATTGTCCATCACATAGACCAAGAAAGATTTTTCTTCTAAATCTACTTACTTTAGACGAACGCGTTTCTAAAACAAAAACGAATGTACTGCAGTCATTTTTCCATGTTACAGATGTGTAACGACTGCAGATATTTTGTTACAGGTTATTGTCGACAGCGTCACAGGTGGAGACGACAGTGATGGATTTTATTAAATATATCTTACACCAAAGAATCTTCTGTTTTGACGGAGGGTGTAATGTCATTTACCCTGTATGAGAATATGAATATGGCTAATACTCGGATTATGAACTTTTATTTAGAGTTGCGCATGACTTGACATCGTGGCCTTGTGCTTAGCGTGTCAGACTTTGGAACCAGAGGATCAGGGTCGATTCCAGGGTGGGCACTTATAATATTTTTTTTCTTTTTCTTTTTCCTCTTGTTATGCAAAATTTCTTCAAAAAGAAATATGGAATTATATAAATGACAAAAATTACAATCCTTAATTTTTTTAATTGAATTATCCTCGAAATTTGTGGGGTGGGGATAACTTTGGCCCTCCTGCAAGATATTTTTGTCAAATGATAGTCCATGAAATAATAACAATAAATAAGATTTTTAATACCACATTTTTTATATATAATTTGCTCTAAAAATCGAAATCCTTTTATATGGGGGGAATAACCAAATTATATCATGGGGTATCTTGACATGGATTGGGAACAAATACATTTTTACATTTGCTAGAAAGCTTGAGGTCATGAGCAATAGTTCAAATTAAAATAAAGAAGCTGGATGGCGATTATAAATATTTTAGTTTAATATTAAGGACTTGGATCTTTTCAGAAAATTTGCAAAATGCTGAAAACTTCCATGTGAGATTATGAAAAATTGAGTGTGGTGACATATCCTTTTTATTTCATAAATTGACAGTCCATACATAAAACAAACTGTATGCAAACAATTAAAAAGATTTTAATGTGGGAAGTTTTACCCGCAATCGCCCATAATAAGCTCCAGGTCCAACAAAGTGTAAGTCACATATCACACATGGTCGAATAAAATAACGTTTTAAGCATACCAAGGCTGAAGGCTCCAAGGTGAGCTAATAGTAAACAAATGACTCCAGCCTCCATCCGTCTGTCTGTTCGTCAACATTTTCAAACATCTCCTTTGAAACCACAATGTCAATCGAATTTCATATGAAGACTCCTTAGGATGGAGAGAAGAAAGTTATTCAAATGATCTTAAATTGCATTTAAGCCCCCACCCTAGTTGCTTAGGCTGCTGTCCGTTCTGGGGAGGTGATTCCTTGTTGTTGATCTATTGTGTAATGTACTTCTCACTATGGGGGCCTTGTGTTTGTCTTTGTTTTGGTATGCATTACTTTGCGCCCTTCATAGTTTTGCAATCATCTTGAAGAGGAAGAGAGAGCTGGTAGCTTTGCTTTTATTGTCTTACGTATATATTGTTACTGTAAATGTTCAGTGGCTTTTCCTCATGATGTAGTGGGTTGATCTGGAGTATATGATTGTTGTATACTCACTAACTTCTTGGTCTCGTGACCAAGATGCCGCCATGCTCAAATAAGGTAAAACCCCTTTTAAATATTCTCTGGAACCAGAAGACTATAAAAGCCACCAATCCCATATATGGTATTAACCTTTAAATTCTTCTGATTACCTGGGGCTTGGTATGCACATTCGATTGGAGGTCGCACAATGCTGAATTACTTCTTCAGGCGTTGAAAAGGCTTCAGAGCAGTATTTACATCTACTCAAGTGTTCATGAAAGAATGAAAAATGTCGTCTCTCATCTGTTACAGAAAAACTGGTGTCGTCTATTGCCTGTTACACAGTCGTCTCTAACCAGTAACATTAGAAAAATGAAATTTTGAGGTTTTCAGTTTTCTTTTAAGAAGGAAATGTTAAAATTGGCTGAAAGATAATGTGAAATCTATTGTCTGACCATTTATGCTTATTTCATGATGAGAACGCAAGTAATTAATCACAAATTGCATATTTCTTAAGTTTCTTTTCCAGACCTGAGTTTTACAATTTAACTACAAATATCTATGGTGTTTGTACTTCCAATGTCAAACTTACAAACACTAATATGACAGGAATGTTTTAAAATCGCCAAACACACTATATTACCATTTTCTGCGATGTCTGTGTGTGTTGCCCCTTTCCACTGTCGTCCTAAACCCTAAATCTGTCAACTAAAACCCGTTACCTGTCGTCCAGCACAGGTAAGCAGTCGTCATGTGCCTGTAACGAATTGTCGTCCATAACCACCTTGCGCTGTAACTGACATCCCTAAGCGTGGATATGATCTTGGAATCAAAGGTCAATGTCACATATATACTTAAAACCTGCCTATGGCTCGTAATGCGAATTCCTCATTCATTTTGGTCGAGTAATTAATAAACTAAGTTTATATTTAGATTACAAAAAAGGTTTCGAAATACGGATATGACATTGTGGTCAAAGGTCAAGGTCAAATGTTCTTTAAATTGTCCTATGGCTTGTGACTCAAACTTCTCTTTCATTTTTTGATGGAGATTGTTCATATCTAATACAGTAATTGATTATGGTGTGTAGATAAAAACGAAAAGTTTCAATTCTCTTATATGACCTTGGAGTTAATGGCCAAGATCACATATACTTACAAACGTTAGTGAGTATGATCAGGGAATACCACAATCACACTGCATACAAACCCACGGCACCGTGAGGAGGAGCCACAGAACGTTAAAGTAACAAGACAAAAACAAAGACAAAGCCAAGTACGGCTTTAGATGCGAACTCCTCTTACTTTTGACCGGGGGTATTCATATTTGGCATGTGATTTCCAATGTTGTAGATTACAACGAATGTTCGAGATTAGTGTTATAAATTAGAGTCAAAGGTCAATGTCAAATATACTTAAAATGACTTGCAGATCATTACCCAAATTCATCTTTCATTTTTTGTCGAGGGAGTTCATATATAGTAAAATAATTGCATAAGGTGTGTAGATTAAAACGAAAGTTTCCGCCTTGCCGATATCACATTGGGGTGAAAGGTCAAGGTCACATATACTTTAAACTTATCTATAACTCGTGATGCGAATTCCTCTTTCAATTTTTGATCGAGGGTGTTCATATTCCGCATCGTGATTATCTATGGTGTGTAGATTACAACAAAAGTTTTAAAAAAAAATACTGCTATGACCTTAGGGAAGTCAAAGATCAATGTCAGATATGTTTAAAATATGTCCTACATCACATATCGCAACTTCCTCTTCATTTTTTTTTATTTTGAAGGAGGGTGTAAATATTGTGCAGGTGCGTAGATTATACCGAATGTGTATCTATAGGGATTGCGGCGCACTCGTATAACTTATAGTGTTTTGCGCAAAGTGCGTGAGGATAAAAGCAAAAAGTGGATAGTGAGAGATAGTAAGAAAAGGTGATAGTGTTAGTCAATTAGTGTGAGTGAGCTAAAAAGATAAAAAAAAATATTACTTTCTATGGCCATAAATAACTGATCTTGCTCACTTCTCTCTTGAAGGAGTCCAGATCATCTAAGACAACTACACTTGATGGGAGCCCGTTCCACAAAATGAGAAACATTTGATAAAAAGAATACCTGTAAAATCAAAAGAAACATATACCTGGCGGAAACTAAGTTGGTGCATATTTCGAGTGAATCTGCTGGGATGCTCGAAGTATGTTGGCGTGGGTACTGCAACAAGGCCATGGTATATCTTAAAAACATCGCGAGTCTGGCGTCATAACGGCGATATTCGAGGGAGCCCCAGCCCAGGACACTCAGCATCGCGGAAACACTATCGTATGGGGAATACTTGTTTGAAACCCACCATGCAGCCTTTCTCTGGACCATTTCTATTTGTTGGATGTGTTTCTTTGTATAAGGGCTCCATGCGGTAGAGGCATACTCAATTTGAGGTCAAGCAAGGGTTTTGTAGGCTAAGTCTTTAACTGACTGATTTTTAGTTCCGACATTTCTTTTAAGAAAGCCTAAAGTGAGATTAGCCTTACCTGTAATTTCGTTTATGTGGGTATTCCAATTCAGGTCATTGGATATACTTACCACAAGGTAGCGGGCACAGTCAACAGACTCCAGGATCTCGCCATGGAGGGTATACTGGGAGTGGACTGGCTGCCTAGCTCTACTAATGTGCAGAACCTGACATTAACTTAGATTGAATTCCATATCCCAGGTTTGTTCCCATTTTTGTAACTGGTCAAGGTCACTCTGGAGAGTGTCCTATCATTTGGGTCACCTACTGTGAGGCAAACTGCCGTGTCATCTGTGAACAGCCTAGTCTGTGATTGGATATTTTCCAGGAGGTCATTTATGTAGAGCAAGAAGAGAAGTTGGCCCAGTTCTGATAGCATGGGTACACCTGAGGAACACTCTCCTTCAAGCACTACAGCCTGTGTTCAGCCCCCAAGAAAGGAGCCGATCCAGTTAAGGGTTGCTTTGCTATTATTGTCTTACAGATGTATTGTTACTATACATGTTCTGTGGCTCTTCCTCACGGTGCCCTGGGTTGGTCTGCAATATGTGATTGTGGTATTTTCTGATCATACTCACTTGCTGTTTTACCTTTGACTCCATGAGAAGAGAGTTTGTATAGTAATTTCAAGTGGGTTACCTTGTCGAAAGCCTTGCTAAATTCTAGCAAGACTAAGTCGACTTGTTGACCTTCTTTAAGTTGCCTTCTTAAATACTCTGCAAGTTGGATTAATTGCGTTTCGTAAGAACGTTTTTCACAAAAACCATGCTGGAGCTCGTATAAAAGGTTAATTTTATTAAGATGCTGAGTAAGATTTGAGGGTACGATATGCTCCATAACATTTACACAAAATACAGGTCAACGAGATTGGCCTATACTTTGCGGGGTAACTTCTATCACTTTTTATTGAAGAGGGGACTCATTCTAGCTGTTTTCCAGTCCTTTGGGAGCTGGATTTTTCAAATATAATTTTCCCACTGGAGCAATCTCGTTCCTCAATTCTTTCAAAACAACGGGTTTAATATTATCCAGACCTGAAGCTTTGTCTTTTTTAAGATTTCCTAATAATTTTAGAACTCCATTTGTAGCAATAGTAATATCAGGCATGACGGGGTATTCAAATCTAAGATTTTCAGAAATATCTTGTATTTTATCCATACACACTTGTCCAAGACGCAGAGGAGACAGTTGATAGAAAACTGATTGAAATTGTTGATTGAGAATTGTTGCTTTTGTCTTCTTTTCTGCAACTAGAGTATTTTCATTTTTGTCTAAAAGGGTTGAGATGCCCTGTGAGTCCTGTCAGGGAGTAAAGCTTTTTCGGAATGAAACCTGAGGGACTCTCATCTGCACTTTGTGCAGCTAGTCCTAAAATGTCCTGCAAATAATTGTCACATGCTGCTCTGATTTAAGTTTGAATAAGGTGTTTTATCTGTTTGAAGTGGTGTTTGTCCTTGTTCCTCTCCAATCCTTTCTGCACCTGAAACAGCCAATCTAGTTTTCTGATGAGTCGTCTTATTTCCTTGGTGATCCCAGGGAAGCTTCTCTTGGTTCCAAACCTTTTGACAGGAATAAACTTTGCAATGATTTATAACAGATGTAAAAGAGGTCCACCATTCTTCAACAGATTAATTTTTGTAATTCATCAGAAAAAAAAATCAGAGGCAAATTCCGAAATATATTGATAAGAAATTGTCCCAATTTGCTTTTTATTATAAGGGGTACTGATCTAGGCATCTGTTTGGTAATTTGACGTTTAACATTTACATCAGTTGTCATAATATCGTGGTCTGCAATACATGAGACAATTTGGATTTTCTGTACAAGGGTTTGATTTAAGGTCAAGAAAAGGTCAATGATATTTCCACATCTGGTGCCAAACCAAAATGATCCAGCATGGATGAGTCAAAGAAATCGACATATATGGTAGGAAAACTGCATCCATGCTTAATACAGGGCATGTGATTTACATCCCAGAAGAACTTTGGATAGTTAAAGTCCCCAAGGACTCATACATTACCTTGAGTCTTTGTAACCATTCCAAGGGAGCGATTTAATTCCTCAGCACTGTAAGAAGGTTAAGGCCCAGTTGAAAAAAGAGTCATACTTACGATTTTTTTCAATCTACCTGATAGAAAAATTCCATTGGTACAGTCGATTAAGGTCGCATGTGAGAGTCACTTTTAGCGTGGATGCCAGTTCTGAAAGTGGTGCAGATTTTTTATACGACATAATAAGCGCACCTACCCAAAAGTGTGCTATTATTGTCATTAAAGCTTATCTTCGTGATGGTCTATGTATCAGGTCAGCTGAAGTCTGTCACATTCACTACCATAGCCAGTTTGATTGCGTAAACTATCATTTTAGTATCCCATAAGCCAGGAAAAATTGTTCTGCTCTCAAATTTTTCATGACCTGGTATATAATTGACGGCATATTTCGTGGTACTGTTCACATAAAATGTACCATTATGGAAAATATATTGAAAATGTATATTTTCATAAAATGACTGATTTTATAATCACATACATTGTATTACTTATTCCCAAAATGTAATTCAGAGTGCACCAGACACTGCTTATTCCAAGAGATATATAAAACCTACATTGATAGGCTACATACAAGGTACTCCGCCCATTTTTATTAAGTAGCCATATTTTTACGATTATTGATAAACATAAATATACTTCTGCATACATCTATCTCACTGATTTGGAATTAATTTTAATTGGTTCACTTCCGAATCATCACATATTGCAGTCTACCTTTTTTAAAGTTTGAAAGTTGATTTGGTCACCATTCGTTGTGTTATTTGCGTTACATGTTTACATTAAACCCATCAAAATGGACATCTAAGTCTTAAATAGTTCCTACAGATTCTTTATCAAATCCAAACGGGTCCATACTTTGTATTTACCTATAAAAGGAAATTGATTTGTCTTCGACGTACTGCAAAAAGGTGTGTTTCTGTATTTTATAAAATGGGTAAGTTAATGAACTATAAACTGGAAGGCCGATGTAAAAACCGCATATCAGAAGCGTCACTATAACATACTAAAGCATGAACGTTTGCTGTAAAACGTAACAAAATTACAAAAGTTTCTAATTACACCGGGCCTGAGGTATTCCCAAATACTAAAGGCAGAATCAGCTTAGATATGTCTCAAAATTAGTGATTTTGCAAATATTTTAGTGACAAATATACTACTAGCACAAGCTTAATTCAGTGGCCTTTCGTTCCCAACTTACCAGTATGTGGTACTTTGTCAATCTTGAGAATTTCAAAAAACTTTTTTGCAACAATCTGATTAAAAAATTATAAAGAGACAAGCAAAACACATATTAGTCTTATTAAATTGCTTTCAAAACTAATTGCAAATCTTGCTGAAGATAGCTCGATGCTGATTAAATGGTTTGCTGACAATCACATGAAAGCTTATCCAGATACGTTCCAGGCAATAGCTGTTGGTAAGCGTACAAAAGATGAAAATAATTATAACTTTTAATCTTGATAATAATGCCATATAATGTGAGGATCATGCTAAACTTTTGGGTGTTACCATTGATTTTAAATTGAGTTTCTATCTTCATATATCAAATGTGTGTAAAAAGCATCCAGACAACTAAATGTGTTGAAGAGAATAGGAAGAAACTTATGTAGATTGGGGGAACTCAATATATATTATTCATTAAGCATGTCAAATTTTAACTATTGCCTCTCGTCTGGCATTTTTGTGGGGAAGCTAATACAAAGAAAATAGAGAAAATTCAGGAAAGGGCCCTCAGATTTATATATCAAGACTACAATTCTAGCTTTGAAACTTTGCATGGTAAATTTTATCTACCTTCACTAAAAGTCAGACGACTGAGAGCAATAGCACTAGAGGCTTTTAAGATTTTAAATAATCAAACACCTGTTTATTTGAGTGATCTTTTAACATATAAATCCCATTCTTATTCTTTTAGGTACACAGCTGAAATACCTCAGGTGAGGACTAGTACATACGGTGTCAGATCCTTTCGCTCTACTGCTGCTAAAATTTGGAATTCCCTGCCACAAAAGTTCCCAGAAATTACATCTGCGGAACAATTTAGGTCATTAATTGGTACATGGAGTGGGGGGGTCTGCACATGCTCATTCTGCTAAAACTGTTAATGCTAATGTTTTATTTTTGTTGCTTTTAATGTTAAATCGTCAGTTTAATTGCTCTTTTTGAGTCTTTGCCAATTATGTATCCAAATTTTAACATTGTGATATGATTGTAAAAGCTGTGATTATTTTATGGGGATTTCTTAATAATATTGATTATTTATATCAAATTTAATAAATTTACAGACTCAATTTTGGCTACAGCTGAAGATAATTTTCTTTTCTTTTCAGTTATATTTGTTTCAAAAATGTGCATGCAAAAAATTGAACGCATTTTAAATTTTATCATAATATGTATGTCTTATGATGCTTATGATGCTAATGCTTCTAAGTGCAATTTAAAACTAATTTATCATTTTATAATCCTGTATGTTGTACTATGTAACATGTCTTAATATTGATATGTGTCAGTTAATAGCTAAACATAGCTAATGTTAATTTATTAGATTTCTGACTATAAATAAAATTTGTATTGTATTGTATTGTATTGTATTGTTTATCAAACTTTTGGTTAAGATAGTTTAGATGTTAACGCATAACTACTTAGCAATGCAAATGTAGATATTAAAAAAATACAATGTTTAAGTTAAATCTAAAAAATCAATCTTAATAGTCATTTGAAAACATTGCATAAAACCTTGTTTGAATGATATTAAATTTCCTATTCGTGAAGAACGTAACATATATGACCCATTATTTTATATGACCTTTGCATGACATTAAGATAAAGGTAAATAGTTCCTATCTCAACTGATTTTGTTAGATTTTTAAAAATGCTCAATGAATTTCAATAATGATTTAACAGTAATATCAAGTATTTTAGACAAACCTAAAAGGAACTAGAATTGCACAATCGATGGCACACCATCGCATGTCACCACGATTTTGATAAATTCAATACTCTCTCAGGGCCTCTAGCGGGGTGGGGCGGGGGCATCTAAATGTGCGCTTGCATACCCTACTTGTGTAAGCATGCCTACCCTCACGTCTCCTAGCCTATCAAATCTTACACTTTTCTGCCTTGCACAACCCTACCATATCTGCCCTGCCTATCCAAACCTCCATGCATATCTGCCTTTATCCACAGGAGAAGATGTTATGTTCCTATATGGATATGGGTGGAGTATGTAGATTTAGGTGGGGTATGAGTATTGATGTAACTGGGATAGATTTAGGCTATCTACTCAACCCCTACCTTACTAAACCCTTCCATTACTCATGTCCAAACTTACATTGTGGATAGTTTAATATTAGACCGTGTACTGGTTTAACTTAGGAAATCGTCTAAACATGACTGAAATTTTGGTAACAGGGACAAATAACATAAACTCTATCAAACAAACATTTAAAAGTGTTTAATTGTAAAGGATATGGGCATTTAAGAATTTTGTTGTGCAGGTATGTGCATCTAATATCACAGCGAATTTCCAAAGTGCCAATCAATCACCAGGAGGAGATAAAATGTGTGAAATATTCTTCTGTGAGGTGGGGTGGAGGTCGGGGCGGATGGGGTGGGGAGGGCAGGGAGGTCACGACAGTCGTGCAGCTAGTCAATGTTCGGCCATTCGCTTTCATCATTCTTCGACCTTTAGGTGTTAGGACGAAAATCAGAAAACTGAGTTACCTGCTGCAATACACGATGATATAAACTTTTAAAACACGAAAGGTACAAAAGGTGTGAAGGGTATTTCTGTCAGCGGAATGTCATGTCGATAAATCCTAAGTTCTAACCGCCAACAACAGCAACACTTTTCTTTGTGTGCCACCATTTCGTACAGGCTGCAGACTCGTACTTATGTTTTTTTAATATATTTTAAGTCTCTTCTGTCTGATATTTATAACTAACCTTCTTATTTCGGCTATATCCTGATTCTTTCCCGTCCGGGAATGGTCGGGTCTGAAAGCCCCTGCCGAGCCGAGCTGCCGACCCACAAAGTTTATCTTTCAATATCTACATCTACATCGTTACACTAAGCTGTCATACTTGACATTTCTTTAGTGGTGCGCAAGAGAGAAATTTAAAGAGAAAAATAATAGTTAAAGACAGAAGCATTAGATGAGGCTGTAAGAGGGTGTGAGAATGCACTAGTAAAAGAAAGAAGTATAGAAAAAGTTGTTCCCAGCCACTTTTCGCCCATCAGAGTGAGACCAATCCGCCTTCCCTGGGGGTACCTGGGTGCAAGACCCGACGACACAGCTCACACTCCTCATCTGGGTTTACATTCATGGCTGGGGGATGAGTCCCCATTAGAAGGTTAGGTTAGACAGCTCCCTCTTGAAGGATACCAAGGAGGGAGCCTCAGCTGCTGCTGCTGGTAGTCTGTTCCAAAGTGGGATTGTCCGCGGAAAGAAGCTGTACTTAAAACAATCGGTCGATGTAGAGTACTGCTGATACTTGTACTTGTGAGCTGTTCTGGTCCTGGAACAAGTCTGTGTCAGGTAGTCTGTGGGTGGGATATCTATTAGTCCATGCACAATTTTGTAAAGAACAATCAGCTGCAGTTTACTTCTTCTTGTTTCATGTGACTCCCAGCCGAGATGGTCAAGCATGTTGGTGACGCTGCTGGTGTTCCTGTATCGATTGGTGACAAAACGTGCAGATCTTCTCTGGACCATTTCAATCTGGTGTTTCTGGTCTCGTTGGTATGGACTCCAGATAGTAGAACAGTAGTCCAGATTGGACCGAACCATGGTAAAGTAAGCCTGAGCCTTGGTTTCTTCACTTGCTTGCCGTAGATTGCGACGTAGGAAACCTAACATGTTGTTGGACTTTTTAGTAATCCGGCTTATATGATTCTTCCATGATAAATTGGACTGCAGATCCACTCCCAGATATTTAGAGGACTGTTCTTCTGCTAGGGATACACCTTTAAGATGGTACTGGAAGTTTCTGGCGATTCGTGCTCTGGAGATGCGCATGACACTACACTTCTGTGGGTGGAACTCCATTCCCCAGGTCTTCTCCCATGTGGCAAGCCTGTCCAGGTCTTCTTGCAGAAGGCGTTGATCGGTTTCAGATGTTATTTGTCGATAGAGTATACAATCATCGGCGAAGAGTCTAGTTCTGGAGTTAATGTTGTCTGGTAGGTCGTTAATAAAGATCAAGAAAAGAACTGGACCTAAAACGGACCCCTGAGGCACTCCACTGACAACGGGAACTTTCCCCGACGACTGTCCCTCTACTAAAACCTGTTGAGTTCTGGAGTTTAGGAACGATGAGATCCACTGATATGTAGTGCCTCGAATACCACAGTGGTGAACCTTCTTTAGTAAGCGTTGATGGGGTACGCGATCAAACGCTTTGCTAAAGTCCAAAATGATCATGTCGGTCTGGATTTTCTTGTCTAGAGATGCTGCTAGCTCGTGATATAAGGTCAGGATCTGGGTCTCGCAGCTTCGCTTTGCTCTAAAACCATGCTGACAATCATTCAGGATGTTGTGTCTTTCCAGGTGCTTTACAGTCTTGGAGACGATGACATGTTCTAGTAGTTTACAGCATAGTGATGTAAGTGATACGGGTCGGTAATTGGCAGCATCATGGCGAGTACCCTTCTTAAAGATGGCTGTCACATTCGCATGTCGCCAGTCCTCGGGCACTCTTCCCTCTTGTAGTGACTTATTGAAGATCATGGCAAGGATCGGGGCTAGCTCAGAAGCGCAGTCTTTCAAGATGCGTGCAGGTATGCAGTCAGGACCTGTAGCTTTCCTTGGGTTGGTCTTCTGAAGCAGCTTACGAATGCCGGTCTCATCTACCTCGATCTCTTCCATGTCGGGATACGGTGTGCCAGAAGGGCTAGGGACCTGGTTTGTGTCTTCCTGGGTGAAAGTAGCTTGATATTGGCGGTTCAAGATGTTGGCCTTGTCCTTTGGTGCATTGAAGAGACGACCCTTGTCCTTTAGTGGTGTGATTCCTGTGTTGTCTTTTCTAAGGGATTTGATGTAGGACCAGAACCGTTTCTGTTTTGAGGGTTTATGGTCCTGGTCCTCGTTGACTTCGATGATGTTATTTATATATGAAAAGTAAGCCTGTCTTTCTAGTTTTTGAACGTCCCCTTTGCATTGCCTGTACTTTCTAATGTCCTTTTCTTTTTTGGTTTTCTTCATTCTTGTATATAATCTGGCCTATCATCATCTGTGGAGATTTTTCAAAAATAAATATCAGGCTATCGGAGGCTGTACCTATGCGACCGTTTTTTCGAGCAAAAAATGGCGGAAAATTAATAGAAGAATACCCACAGTCTAGAGAATAACGGTTATTACTCTTCAATAAGCTTGGTTTCAGTTATCCAAATACTAGCCAGTACTCAATAATGGATTGGAAATGTTCTCATATGTAGAACTAGTTCAAGGTTTGTCCCAAAATTCGATATTTGCCACGGAAAAAAGTGTACTTTCTCTCTGCTCAGTGAAACATCGCTTCATACCACGATTTGCGAGGCTGTTTTCAAATGAATCAATTTGAAATCACAAAGTAAATACCTGATTTATCCGTAGTTAATCCGTAGTTAAACACTAGATATGTATGGTCATTCGCACCATATATCTCTTTTTAATTTATTTTGTATGTCTCCATCATTTTATACGCTGTACGCCACACTGTTTTTTCCTTTTATACTGTAAAGTTTTTCGAGCAAGGATAACATTCCATTGTATGAGTATTTCGAGCAAAATAAAGCCACTGTATGCGTATTTTAAGACCAAAATATTGAACGGGTATTCTGAGCAGAGCCTCGATGGACCAAGCATGATGTCTGCTCACATTAGGCTGGTAACATTTCTTAGCCCAGTCTATCTGTGAGTTGTGGTATTTCCAGATCATGCTTACATCTTTTTATAGCTGTGTGGCGTTAAGTCAACAGACAGGGTCACACTATTTTTTATTTAATCTGTGCTTCTTTCTGAAATTAAGCAAGAATGAGTGTCGAAATTCAACCATGAATTGTTGGTATTATGATTTAATTCTAACATTTTATGTCATAAATAGACCAGGAGCTGATTTCTATATGAGCCTTAGTATTTGAACTGGCACAGCTTACCTGGCAGATCAGTGTTGACTGCAAAAACACAATCCTGAGGTCTTCTGCGACATTGCTAGACAATTAATACTGTCAAATTACAGTAGTGAATTTTCTGTAGGATGTGATCTTTTTATGTACCCTACGTTGCATAATGGTAATAAGATAATGAGAGCAAACAGGCATGATGTTCGCCTATTGCTGTTCTTTTCAAAAAATATTTTCCTTTAAATGTGTGTTTTATATCTATGCACTGACATAAGACAGTAAAACAATATAAACTTTTAGACAGAAGACATATCAGACGCAAAAATGCCTTATGGAAGGGGTGGATTTACGCCCCACCCCTAATATAATGGTATCGTAATTTGAAAAAAATGTAGTATTTCCTATTTCTTAATTTATTAAATAAAAAACATATTATTCATCAATTTTTAGCTTTATTCTTATGGTATGTTTTTAGTGTTTGACATGTAACAAAAACAAACAAAGATTATACCATTTGAACTAACAGCCCAAGAAAGCATGTATTACTCAAAGAGTCAATTTCAGTGTACATTTTCTATCTCAATATTTTGTATCTTTGACCTGAACTTAATTCTTATATATCGATATGAAGCTTGTCTTAAAAGCATTTAATTAAATGCAGAAAACAGTCTGTATGCGATTAAACAACAAAACATATGATATAACAGTTGTATACGTTACTTATTTTCAAATACATTACTATTTAATGCAGTACAATCATTAGACCATGAGCTGCCAAAATACATCCAAAAAAGGAAGCTGTAGACTGTGATTTTCTAAAACCTCATATTTTTAACCACAAAATAAAGTATGTTTGCTCTTTATCAGTTTTAGAGTTACCCTGCAATAGTAAAATGAACAATGTTACCCTGTAAAAAAAGGAATTTATATGACCTTATTATCAAAGTATTCCTTTTTCTTGCATATCGATTTCATCTTTAAATTGATAGCAAATTACTAGCAATACAATTTTAACTAATTAATTTAGGCAGACTGTTGTTACTGTTACATATTTTACTTTCTTATAAATAAAATAGTGTATGCATATATGACACTATATGAGTGAGTACTACTAATTTATGTAAAGTACTGTCATTGGAGTGCGCAGTAAAGAGAGAAATGATGAATATTTTATTTGACCCAAAATGCAACTAAGAATTAACTCCAATAAAGCATGGCTGATTAAATCACTTAAAACTGTAATCACTTAAGATGCCACTTCAAGTCAGAGTATTTTATCAAATTTGTAAGCAGCATTAAAAAAAACAAATACAAAAAGTACTTACTTTTATGATCAAATAATACTTCTTAAATGCTTATATGATAATCTTTATCTCTCTGAAATGTATATGTTTGCTTCTTTTTTTATATAAAGAATCATATATACAATACATTTTATCACTAACTACAGCCTAATTTAGATTTAAAATAAATCATATTAAATGATTGTAGTTGCTTAGTAAGATCTGACGCCCATTGTGTAAGCCACCAAAATACATATAATTATAGTATATTAGCTATTGATTACACCAACTATATTGATAACATTTGGGGACAAAAGCTTACCCATAACTTCTAAAATTGCCTAAAATATGTCTTTTAAAATATAGGTCGAAATTGAGAAATGAAAAGAAATGAAACATTAAAGCAGACATTAATCCTTGTCATAAGAAAAAGAAACAGATTTTTAATCATAATGGTTTCTACCACATGCATGGAACATGTCATGCCTATCCCTATGGTAATAATCTCTTTATATCCAAAGCATATTCAGGTTGGTGAAGAAAGAATACAAGTAAGGGAAATGATTCTTCAAAATAGGATATCTTAAAAACTGTTATCAGTTTAGTAAATGATCAGAAGTACTAAGCTGGTGAGATAAACGCTTCCATTAGTTATTCTGAAAATAAACTAATATCAGTTTAAAAGCTAAAACAAGTAATGTGTCATCATCTGCATATGCTTAGAGTGTCAGTATACAATGTAATTTTGAGACAGTCTCTTTCAAAACTAACTCATTACAGACACGTATTATGCATACTATCTAATGTTACATGTATCAAATTTTATTCTACCAACTCTTAAAGGATTGATTCTATCTGGAATGTAAGCAAAGTTAAATTGTATGCTACCATCTGCATAAAAACTTTAGTAATTTGCAGTCTTCTTCTGTTCTATGTTTTGTTGAACGTTACTTTATGTCCATTTAAGTATTGCAATCATCTTGATGGGGAAAATAGAGCTGACTATTTTGCTTAATTTGTCTTCCTGGTGTCTCGTGATGGTTGAGCGGCTCTACCTCGCGGTGCCATGGGGTTGTCTGCGGTTTGTGATTGTGGTATTTCCTGATCATACTCACTTACTATTTCGTATTGTAAATTAAAAAAGATATACAAAGAACTAGCCTGTATCATGTTAGGGATTATGTTTGTATATTGTGAACAGCATAAAGCTGGGTACACAGTTTGTTTTAAATAACTGATTAGATTTCTTTCAATTTAATTAAACTTAGCTTATTTCAGAAAAATATAACAAAAATCTACATCCAACATATATAAGCTTTCAGACCCAATTATAAACCGTCTTTGACAACAATTTGGACAAACAAAGGACCTTACGATATATTTTTATGGTTTTATATGTTACTTTGATATACTTGACAGAAACTGAAAATGTATCTTACTACTCTTACTGAAGTGCTATTCTTTTCTTTCTTTATGAGTTTTAAAATATTTAACTTTGGAAAAATCAAAATAAATCTGTTGTGGATATAAAACATTCAGATATTTACTTTTTCAGAAATGTGTATAGATATAGTTTCTTGATAAGAACTGATAATTATTTTAGGATAAACTGATATCTTGTCATAAATTCAACGCATAAAACAATTTTCGGGATTAATTAAAGTATTATATGATATAAACTATAAGGTATTAAGCAATATATATAGTAATTTTTAAAGTCTGTAATGTTTGTTGCATATTAACATACAAGCAACAAAATGATATTTTACACCAGAAACTACGTTAGTTATAGCTTTACACTCTTATTTATCTGTAGAATGCTCAGGTATGGTTTTGTAAAGTATACTTGCTTATTTTTAAAGTAGAAAGGTTCTTTCCTTAATTAACATTTTATTTTGGGTCATCGTATTCATCAGCCTATACTTCTAAAAGTATGTGTGATAGAAACAAGCTATTTGTAGTTTTGAAATATTAAGTTAATTGTCTACTAGGAACATGTGACTTAAAGCATAAATACTTTTTATGAAGGTTACCAAATGAAACTATTAAACATAAATGATTTTGTAAGGTGTAGTTGCACATGTAACTTAAATGACATAAATAACATAAAGGTGTGTTTATGGAAGCAAACAATTTATTTTGATACTTGTTTAAACCCCAAACTAGCTGTTGGCAGTTTAGAAAGACTGTATATATCATCTGGATACTATTTTTAAATGTCACAATTTTGTTTTAATAGTAAAACAAAGGGTAGTTGCATAAAACACCTGCCCCTGATAAACTTATCCTAACTCTTTATGAAGTCAAACCTCTTCAGGCCTGAAACTTTTGTGAACTGAATTTTCAAATATTTAGCTTCTCAATTAAAATATCAGATTTTGAGTCTTAGACACTACCGAAAATTTGATGACAGAATTTAAGCCAGTTCCTTGATACTTTTGAAGACTTTCATCAAGACATTTTTATTATGCTCAATGAAATATGGCTGGAAAATATCAGATGATTAGTATAAATAATAATGGATGAATTGATGTAGACTGACTCCCCTCATATGTTCCATATTTGCCAATAGATATCGTTTCCTATAACCTATTCTTTTTTTTTTCTTGTAATAGTTACTTCTCTCCTTGTGCTCAGAACACAAACTCAGCCATTTGAAGCTTGAACGCTATGTAAAGATGTGCATGTTTTGCTTAACAAATGTTTGGCAGCTGGGAGCCAGACTAGATTTGATGTAATAAGTAGAATAATGATTGAATGTGATCGTTGCCATCATGGAAGATTGATAGAACATCTTCCCTGACAATTAGAGAATATTTTTTTTTTGTTGCGTTTAACTACTGGATCCTCAATAATGGTTGACTAACATAAAGAGTAAGGACTAGCCTTCTATAACATTTCTATGCACCAAGATCAGTAGTTGATTTTAAAAAAATGTTTTTGTTTTTTTTTATTTCCTGATTAATTCATAACAGGCAAATATGTTAAGGATACATGGAGCTAGGCTGATGTCATCTCATAGCTAGACATATATCTTATTTTAGATGTAGTTTGTCAACGATGAAAGCATTCCGTTTAAATACCCAAGCAGATTGATTGTAGGCATACCATATTTTTTCCTTCATACCTTCTATGGGTTATGTTTTTATGTTTGGTGATATAAACGTATTTTTGCACAGACAATGTAATGGTGGCTTAATAGATAGACGCCATGTGTATGTCCAATAAAATCGAGGTGCAATAGCTAATATGTATCTTAATTGTCTTTATATCAGGCGTTTGTTTATTATATCATCAATAAATGAATAAGAATTGGGACATTACATAAAATTACAATATAAAATTTGTCAGTGAACTGACATCTATTCTCTTGGTGAACTATCTTGTCAGTGAATTGACTTGATTCTGCTTAAAAACAGTAGAAGTAGCGTAGTTTGCTGTTTGTTTGTCCGGCTGTCTGACTGCCTCTCTAGATAGACATGTTATGACTCAGAATCGCCAAAGGCTTTGCTACTCCAACTACCCGTACAGAAATTATGCTCAAAATACTCATCCAGAAGCATTGCATAACTCGAAATACCCATCCACCTCAACTCGAAAAACGCTACAGTTTATATGCCCTGTAAGTGGAACTTTTGGTGTGCGTACAGTCTGGAAATGGCCATAAAACTGGGGTTAAGTTTGGAAATAGCAATATGTTTGGGATATATTAATTTTTCTCTTCATGTCACGGTTTTAACAAGAAGAAAATATGAAATAAAAAACATCTTATCATGACAGAAATGTGAATTCCATGACCCGAACCCAGGCAAATTTTACTGAGCAACAGCCGTTTCAGCAGCATTTTTATTCAAAACAGCAAAATAAAACATGTATAAACGGAAAATAAGAAACATTTAAAGAAAAATTCTATATTGGAAGCGGAATGCGCATTCTATCTGTTAAATCAAATAGACAAAATATGCACTTACCTAGCAAATTTCTTCCTCTGGTGTGGTGCATCCTACAACGTCCGCCATTTTTTGCTCCAAAAAACGGTCGCATAGGTACAGCCTCCGATAGCCTGAATATTATCTAAAATCATCGCATAAACTAAAAGCAATAAGTGGAACATTAATAATAATAGTTAACAGTTATAATTTTGATTTAATTGCCATTTCATTAAGGTTAACCAAAATGTCTATAAATAGACCCGGATGTCGCCTTTAGGAAACTGACGATTTTCGTGAAATTAACGCATTTTTAAGTGAGATTCCTTTAAACTTTTTCTTCAATTATCTTATATTTTCAGAATGTTTGCCAAACTCGCTTGTGGACCTCTCAAATTGCCTATAAAAATCAACTGAAACCTTGATTCACTCGGCTGTGGTTTTCGGACCCCCTGCGAGCAACAAAATCAAAATTATTGTTATTCACTTTTATTATTATTGTTATAGACGTTACTCTATGTGATGATATTAAATAAAAATTATTTATGAAAAATCTTCACCGATGATGAATTTGAAAAAATGAACTATGTAGGTCGGCACTCGGCGGCTCAGCTCGGCAGGGGCTTTCAGACCCGACCTCCGGGAATAGATAAAATTTCGTTTTTCAGTTACTCCATTTGGAACTAATTTTTTACTTGATCAGTGTCAAATAGACGCTTTCAGTTATATACTGTACATACTAAAAAAATAAGAAAAGTTATCGACGGGAAAATTTGTATACGGGAAAGAATCAGGACCAGTATATATAGAAATACACCTCTCCAACATTCTTAATAATGCCTTTGAAGGGGAGGTATTCCCCAGTGTCTTAAATGGTTTTCTTTGGGGACAATGCTCTAGAGCAAAAGGGGTTAAGATTTGTTTTTGGGGTAGTAAAGAATGACGAAAAAAATGCAACACAGGAAAGTTTGTATACGGGAAAGTTTGTATAAGGGAAAGAATCAGGACCAGTATATATAGACAAACACCTCTCCAACATTCTTAATAATGCCTTAGAAGGGGAGGTATTCCCCAGTGTCTTAAAGGGTTTTCTTTGGGGAAAATGCTTGAGAGCAAAAGGGGTTTAGAATTGTTTTGGGGGTAGTAAAGACTGACGAAAAAAAGCAACACGGGAAAGTTTGTATACGGGAAAGTTTGTATAGCCTATGGGAAAGTTTGTATATGGGAAAGAATCAGGACCAGTATATATAGACAGAAACCTCTCCAACATCTCCTCTAACAGAGCTTTTACGGAATAAATCGTATTGCTAATTTGCTATAGATCTATTTGCTAGATCTATTTAAAACTCCAATCAGAATGCTACCCACAATCAAGACATTGCGATTTATTCCGTAAAAGGTTGTTTGATTATAACAGAGCTTTTACGGAATAAATCGTATTGCTAATTTGTTATGGATCTATTTGCTAGATCTATTTAAAACTCCAATTAGAATGCGAAGCGAAACAGAATTGCGATTTATTCCGTAAAGTTCCATTTCACGGATAACATTGTTAGTAATTCCGATTTGCAATACTGTGTGCTTTTTGTAAAAAAAGGAATGCAAGCGTCCAATTGACATTGATCAAGTATTAATACGCAGTGACTAGGTCTTGTAAATGTTTGAGGTAAATTTTCCCGTATTTTAATTTTACGGGAGAGAATCAGGATATAGCCCTTATTTCTATTCTCATTTTCATCTGATATAGCACATTTAAAAACAAGACTTTAAAAATGTCGATGGAAGGGGGTACCCTGTACACTGAAGGGTAGTTCCACTAACTTAGACTTATAAATCATTCACATCTTCATTTTCATTTTGTCTTTTTATACATTTATGTTTAAATTAGAGTGACAGTGCCATTTCTAACAGCCTCATTGTTGGGTTAACTCTTTAGCAACATGGTTAGAGTGGTTGAATGTCACACAGGAGTTCTGGGTTCCCTGGCGGACCCAAAAGATTTCCCCCTTTGAATTACTTCACTGGTGGCAGTGGTAATTCCGTAGGGCTCGAGTCGGCCTCTGGGAGCGGTAGCGGGCTATACACTGTTATGGTTGATGCCAGGCTCTCCGGAAATAAAAGGAGGAAGAGTGTAGTGACAGTGCCCTCTATAACAGCCTCGCTCTTTGGTTAACTCATTAGCAACATGGTAAGAGTGGTCCACTGTCACACAGGAGTTCTGGATTCGAATCCTGGCGGACCCAAAAGATTTTCCCCTTGGTATTACTTCAATATTTACATCAATTGACAGGTGAAATTTCACTAGAGACTTCCGATGATAAAAAGAATGAATGTGAACCATGAAAATTGGAATATTGTACTTGCAGCACCATGAGCACAGGGGCCTGTATTTTATTTTTTAAGTTTTAGTGTTGTTGGCTGGTATTTTTCGTATTTATTCAAATTTTAAAAGCACATTTTTTCTGCTTGTACATTTGTAATGTAAAGTTGTTTGTCTTTTTCCTACCAATAAGTTCAAACATATGTTTTGGGTGCTCAAAGGAACTGCCTCATATGTTTTGGTTAAGAAATAAGAATAAGAATTTTCAATTATACACTCATATGTATCTAACTAAACTTTTGAAAACAGTTTAGATCCAGATCAGCTGGCTTCATCTGGATACTCAGTGTTTTTTCATCCATGCTGTAATGAGTGCACCCCTGGATTTGCTCTAAAGTCTATATTTTTTATGATAATCATATGTTCTTGTTCATTCAAGCCTTTTGCACCCAGAGTGGATAATAACCCTAAAGGCTGGTCATTCTGAAAGAGCACTGAATAATAAAGTTCTCAGTGTGCACTTCAAGATGCATGTTTCGTAATTAGGAAATGAACGTGTCATTTGTATCCACTGCTCCCCACCTACGGGGGGGATGGGCAGGGGTAGTGACCCTTCACTTTTCAGAGCCCTGATATAAGCCCCACCCGGTGGGGGACAAGCTGATGGTAACAACCCTACTCTTAGCCCCGCCCTACACTACAGAAAATCTCAATGGGGCAGATGTCCCAATGTTATAACCCCCACACTTTCCTGGCACTGAGGGGACAATCAAAAAGTACTTGCCCTTCACCATAGCCCGGCTATTCCACCACTATCCCTGTAGGTGGGAGGCCTTGGATACAAATGACTGGTGCATAAATAGGTCCAGATATGGAAACAAATTTGCTATTTTTTTCCTACCCATCAATTCAAATATGTGTTTCTCATTGAAAACCCTTGTCCTGCTGAGATAGGATATGTATTTTTTTTAAAAAACAAAAAACATTGTAGATCCAGATCAGCTGGTTTCTGACAAAACCATCTGATCAGGATCCACACTGTTTTCCAGTCTCTGCTTGTTAATATACATGATATGTGCTTATAGATGCAATGCTACAGGTTAAAAGGATAAAAAAGATTGGGAGGAGTGCAATACTTGAAGAAATGAATTAGATTTTTGGAATGTTCATGGAATTATGAATGCTTTGGGTCTCTTGCAAAGTAAGTGAAGCTCTTTGGGCTTCATGTTAACTTGGCAAGAGACCCGAAGTACTCATGATTCCATGAACATTCCAAAAATTGAATTTTTTTGCTTATAATTACATTTTGTTATAAATATCTAATATATAGAAAGTATTTATAATTTAGGGAAAAAACAGTTGTGTATTTGATTGTTATAGTATTATCGGTTTTGTTGGAATGTAAAACGGAAAAGCGGAACAGCCTGTATGAACACCGACAGCCAATGGCGTAAACATGAAGCTTGTTTTGCATGTGCAAATCAGGTGTGGCTCGCTGTCAATCATAACACCAGTATCACTTCTGGCGAATGAATCGATGTTGGAAGTGTATTGCACGGGAAAGTGTGCTTGGCAGCTGTCAATCATATTTGTGTCTTTCATGAGGCTATGAACGGTTGCAAAAATCTAAAGATTCATTAAAGGCTTGCTTTGAAAATGTAAATATATACAGGACTTTAGTTAAGAGTGTGTAAGGAAAAACTAATTTTCTTATTTCTCAACCAAAACATATGTTGTGAGTACTCAAAAGAACCGTCTCAATGAGACGGTTCTTTTGAACACCCAAAATATATGTTAAAATTTATGGGTAAGAAAATGTTAACAGTTTTACGCTCAAAAATTTTGTTTGGTTAAGCCTGTGATATAAAAATATTAACATGACAAGTGTTAACTCCTTCCATTATTTTTCTGCATTTCAGTAAGACATGGTGGACAGAATCAGAAACCTGTTCAGGTCGAAAGATGAAGAAACAGGGACCTCGGTGGGCTTTATAGAATCTAAAGCTTCAAAGATTGATGTCAAAGACATGCCAGGTCCGCTCCAGAAGGCAGATTCCTGGATACGACAGTATGTGCCAATGAAAGATGATGAAGACTGCTTGTACTGTAAACTGATCAGCACTTCAGTGCTAACATTGGGAACCTTATTTGTTTTAAAGAGTATACCTAGGACAATGAGAGAGAAATGTACTACCCCTATTAGGAAGGTGATATATGGGGGAATAACAGCAGGCCTTGCAGCAAGTGAGTATCGTTACAGCTGAACATTACATTTCATTCAAAAGCAAAGTTTTCTGCATACAATTGTGAATATTTTTATTACCCAATTAGAGTTCCCATTTACCCTCTATTGAGTGTTTTTTTACCCCAAAAATTTGTGATATACCCCAAGAATTTATGAATCTTCTTATTCAGGCATATATATATAGGGGGTACAAAACTAAGAAAATGAGAGCCACTATACCCCTTATTTCAGAAGGGCGGTGGGAACCCTGCCCAATAGTTTTCACATGTGTTTTGGGTGCTCAAAAGAACCGACTCATTAAGGTGGTTCTTTTGAGTACCCAAAACACATCTTGTGTTTTAATAAGAAATTATCATTTTCACCCATGGATACATAAATACCATGCTTGATTTGTCCTAGCTGGTCCCATTTCATACAGGACCAGTTGAAAATTTCTGGTTTATTATTATTGTCAAGGGAGAAGTATAAACAAAGTTAATGCAATTCTGTGTTCATTATTATGAACTCACAATGCCATATTGTACCAAAAACAGTGTGGATCCTGATCAGCTGCCTGCTGAAGGAGCCAGCTGATCTGAATATTCACTGTTTTCAATTGAGTTTATATCTGGTTTTATACTGTTTTTCAAGAGTTTATGCATGGTACATGTATCAGCAAAGTAAGAGCTAAGCTGAGTTCTTTGTTTATTATCTGTTCTTTGGAACAAGTAAATTTTCACTCCAGACAAGTATACTATGTCTGTGAGCAGGTAAAAAAACTTGCTATTTCCACACTCCTGCTGGAAGTTGGAACAATGTAATTTTTTCCTGTTTTTGTTCCACTCTTATGTCAAATCCACTTAAAACTTTTAGGAATAACCTATACACTGTAGTGATAAATGTCGAACCTTTCAATAAAGCAACAAATCTAATATTTTTGTCCATAGCAGATCACCTTGGCTATGGACCTTTATTTGTGAAGAGCATATGAGAGAAAACATATGTTTGCATCATACATGGTGTACAGTAGGTCCATATATGCATATTTCATTGCTCTTTTACTAAATAACCAATGTATGTAAACTTTAAAACATTTTGACAACTAGAGTACTTTGCTAGAACACGCTCATGTGATGCATTTTAATTGGCTATTTCATAACAGCAGCAAACATACTGTATGGCTTATGCACTACTCAAAAACACTTCTCTTCCCAAACACTGTCATAACACAAAAATATGATTAATCAATTGTACGATATTTAATATGTTGTAATTATCTCCCATACATTATACTTTATCTGGAACAATGTAATTTTCACCTATAAATTATACTTTATCTGAAAAAAAATGTAATTTTCACTTGTGTATTTTACTTTTTATCTGGAACAATGTAATTTTCACCCATAAATTATGCTTTATCTGGAACAAAATTAATTTTCACCCTTACATTATTAATATTATACTTTATCTGAAACAATTTAATTTTCACCCATACATTAATATTACTTTATCTGGAACAATGTAATTATCTCCCATATGATACATTATACTTTATCTTAAATAATGTAATTATCTCCAATACATTATACTTTATCTGAAACAATGTAATTATCTCTCATACATATACTTTATCTGAAACAATTTATCTCCCAAAGGATACATTATACTTATCTGAAACAATGTAATTATCTCTCATACATATACTTTATCTGAAACAATTTAATTATCTCCCATATGATACTTTATACTTTATTTGAAACAATGTAATTATCACCCATATATTATACTTTATCTGGGACAAGGTAATTATCTCCCATACATTATACTTTATTTTGAACAGTGTAATTATATCCCATACACTATACTTTATCTGAAACACTGTAAGTATCTCCCATACATTATACTTTATCTGAAACATTGTAAGTATCTCCCATACATTATACTTTATCTGAAACAATGTAATTATCACCCATATATATTATACTTTATCTGGGACAAGGTAATTATCTCCCATACATTATACTTTATTTTGAACAGTGTAATTATATCCCATACATTATACTTTATCTTGGACAAGGTTATTATCTCCCATACATTATACTTTATCTGGGACAAGGTTATTATCTCCCATACATTAAACTTTATCTGGGACAAGGTTATTATCTCCCATACATTATACTTTATCTGGGACAAGGTTATTATCTCCCATACATTATACTTTATCTGGGACAAGGTTATTATCTCCCATACATTATACTTTATCTGGGACAAGGTTATTATCTCCCATACATTATACTTTATTTTGAACAATGTAATTATCTCCCATACATTATACTTTATCTGAAACACTGTAAGTATCTCCCATACATTATACTTTGTCTGGAACAATGTAATTATCTCCCATACATTATACTTTATTTTGAATAATGTAATTTTTACCAATAAATTTTACTTTTTATTATCTACTTTGTAATGAAATACAGGAAAATATTGATTAAATATAATGCATATATTTCACAGCCGTGAAAAAATAAAAAGTTGATATTTTTGATTTGATATTTTTACGGGAGAGAAACCGTAATGTTGGAACTACTTTTTTTTCTATGTTCTCAATATGGTCTAAGGGAAGCAACTCTTTATGGCATATCTGTTTCTTTTCTAAGGGAAACAACTATTGGTGATTCCTATTTTAGACTGGTTCTCTCCCTTTAATAGCTTGTCAGCATATTAAGACAGGTAACTACTAGCCGCCATTGCGCCTACGTATAGCATACACACTGACGTCATGAGTGACGCGGTATTGGAAAATACCCTTGATATAAAGTGCATTTTTTAAACAAGCTGTTTTATTAAGTTTATTTTGTTCTGGGAGTTTATATATATTTTCTTTTACTTTATCATCATATTATAGCAACTGAAAAAAATCTGAAGTTTGTGTTGAAAAATCTTTTCTGGAGCATGCGCAGTCGCATGAGTAGGATTCTCTACTTGTAATTAAATACACGTTACCTGACCCTAGATGGGTAGATCTAGGGGAGGGAACCAGACTATTCCTATTTCTATGGAATTGTAAACAAGAGTCAGAGTTGCTTAGAAGCTTAATAAAAGAAAGAGCTTTTATAAATTTGTCTCCTACAACTAGAAAATCAAAACAAAAGCTAATGTAAAGTGAGATTTGCTTCTCTTTACCTTAAAAGATGATGGGAAATTTGTAGATAATAAAAAGAAAATTCAAATGTTTTTTTTGTTAAATATGTCTTTTACTTTACTCGTGAAATAAAAGACATATTTAACAAAAACATTTGAATATCCTCTATATATTGAATAAATGATTTAGACATGTATGTTATTTTCACCTGTGACTTGTATTTTATGTAGGGTAACTGCTCAAAAACTTTGATTACCAGTTGCCTGCAAAGACAGCCTAGTCGAGCAGTGCAGACTCAGATCAGACTGTTTCTGAAGAAGCAATCTGATCAGGGTCTTCCAACAAGCATTTCCCAAGTTCTAGCCCTGATAACCAACATTTTCTTTGAGAACTTAAAGAGAAAAGTGTATTAAATTTTAGAACATTTACCAAATGAGTAATCAGGCCCCCGGATAAGGGTGCGTAACAAAATATTATTTTCTTATTTCTCAGCCAAAACATATGTTGTGGGTACTCAAAAGAACCGTCTCACTGAGAGGGTTCTTTTGAGCACCCAAATTACATGTTTAATTTGATGGATAAGAAAATAGTCGCAATTTTATGCTGACAAATTTTGCTAAACTGTCGTCATGAGTAATTTGGTTGTATTTCTGTTTCAGCTATGGTTTCCCTTACATTCTGTAATTGGTTTGATGTACGAGTGACAGAGCAGTCAGACATGAGTGACTTCCAGCAAGTACGAGTACAAGTGAAAGAGATTTTAAGCAGAAAATCTGACAACAATGCAGACATTCTAAAGTTACCAGAGAGCAGAGACAGATAGTTGGCACTATAACTATTTTTTAAAAGTTCAAAAGATTCTTTTCTTTTTCTTTCCCGGCAGTTTTAACATATGAGCCACGATATAAGATTTCCAACAATGGGGCATTTGACAAGTGTGACTCAGACAAGCCTATGCAGCCTCTTTTTAAGCTTAGAAACTCCAAATGATGTTCGGTCAGTAGCCTAAGAGTCATAAAACACTCAAGCGACAAGCAAAGGCTCTGATCAGGCTGTGCATATGCGCAGGCTGATCTGAGCCTTTGCTGGTCGCACATACCACCTTGTATCAAATCTCATGTTGTGGCTCATATGTTTTGCTTGCTCAAAAGAACCGTCTCATTGTATACTGGAAACCCCTAAACAGGTAGTTTTGGTAAACAGTAAAGACCCAGATGAAATGCAGCATGATGCTTCATTTTATCAGTGTATGTACTGTTTGCTAAGATTAAAACATCTTTCAGGGACAGAAATACATCATTGTTTAGACATATCTACCTGTGACCCCTTACAGCACATAATGGGCAGTCTCATACTTATTATATCAATATGTATGGATAAATCCATCAGAATACAAGGGGATAATTAACGCTTTGCATGCTGGGTAATTTTTCATGCTTTTGTTGTCGTCTGCAGACTTTTTTCAAACCTAACTTTTCCAAAAAAAATCTTTAGGAACACTATCAGAGTGTCAAACAGTTTGGATCCAGATCAGGATCGACACTCTATCTGTCCTTGTTTGTTTGATTGTTTATGTCTCAGTCAACAGCTATGGTCATGTTGAGATGGTCAGTTCGCGTAACCACACTTTTCCTGGGCAAGCTTGACTATATAAGTAGTTAACCAGTACATGGTGCACATACTTTCACTTGTTGGTCCTGATCTGGATCAGAACTGTTTACAAAGTTTATCAGCAGATGACAAAAAGTTGCTACTAGCAAGGAAAGAGTTCATTTGGATGAAACAAGTGAAATATAACACAGCAAGAACAATTGAGAGATTTTTCAGTTGAATAGATCATGTTGAGAAACAGAAGTTGGATTCTTTATGTTTTCGTGGTTCTGAAAATTAAACTAAAGTTTCTAATTATTTGAATATAATGGAAGTTTGTTTTGATGCTTTACACCAGTCAACAATTTTTCAGTCATGTCGGGACAATTTCCTTGGTCGAACCATGGTACTAAGCATTGGATAAAGTGTCTTACTCAAGGACACAACACAGTGACTTCGCCGGCAGTGAGTCTCCATCAAGCAGCCATACATATTCCCAAGCCAAAGGTACTTAGTCCACTTCGTTCCTTACGTGCGTAAGGAACCAAGTGGACTAAGTACCCTTGGCTTGCGAAGATAGCAGCCATCATAATTGAATAGAAGTCAAGAAATTGGAAAAAGAAGAGAAAACACTAGCATATTTCTTGATTTTATTTCATTGAGAAAGCTGACAGATGAACAAATACACAATCATCACTGGTCATTATGGTTGATTTAGTGAGAACACCACCTCAGTATTAACAATAACTACAGATTAACAAGATTTACAGGTGGAAAATTGTAACCATATTTTCTTATCCATCATTTAAAACTTAGATTTTGGGTGCTCAAAGACTGGTCTCTTCTTATCTGAAGGTAAACCTCTCCTTCATGAATATTCATGATAGGCTCCACCCACTATGAATAATGATATAAATTACCGTAAAATCTCTATTACAGGCCCTGGCGTCTATTAGAATCATTACCGTTCACAGAGATGCGGGTGAGCCTCTATTAGAGGCTACAAGCGCGAGAAAAGTCGTTAGCTCCAATTTATTGGTAAGGGTCGCCATCTTGAGATGCTAGTGTCGCAAAGTCCGTAGCTATAAGACTATTGATACGATAGACGGTTATTTCCGCGCTAGGTATCAATAAAACTTTAAATATGCACTGTTCAGGGCTTATACAGTAGGGGGTTCACAACTTGCTAGCAAGGGTTTGTATTTCCGGACAAAATGAAAGTAGGGTCAAAAAAAGAAGTACCTTATTTACAGGGACAATTCGTTGGAGGCGGACGACCAGAAATTCTCTGCTAATAACAAATTCGAGATGTTTCTGCATAACGTAGGACTGATTTTTTTCAATATCCATGGGTGGGCCTTTATTAGAGGCTCGATTTTTTGGAAAATTTGCTTGAAAAAATCGGCATTTTTGGCGTCCAAACTGGGGAATGGGCCTCTATTAGAGAATGGGCCTGTAATAGAGATTTTACGGTAACTTTCATGTTGGTACATGGAACAAAGAAATTTCTTATCAAGTCCACTAGTGTAGGATCATGTATATTTCCATAAGCAAACAGAGTTTGCAAAAGCTTTAAAAGGCATCTCTATGATGTAAAGGGTTGTATTGATTGAGCATAAAACTATAATTACATGTACTTTACCTACACATGTGTAAGATGGTTCTTTTGAGTACCTATTGATAAATGATCATGGCAATATATTCTTTAGGGGCTAGACTTCTACAGTTTGGTCTAGTCTTCTTCCTGTATGCAAGTAGTAAAGGGTCTGATGAAACTGCGGATGCACATGCTCGTCAGAGCCTTCACGGCTATCAGATATTAATAATTACTAAAATCTTATATGTTGGCCCAATTTAATTCAGAATTCCGCCTCTTATTTGTATGTGTACTGTAACGGTATATGATCTATGTGGTGAAAAACCAATAAAATGACAGGTTTGCAATACAGGAAACCTGCTAAGTCCAATCAGAGCTGGTACTATGTTTTCATATGTTAGCAGGACTTTACTAAGAGTGCGTAAAGAAAATTTAATTTTCTTGTTTCTCAGCCAAAACATATGTTGTGGGTACTCAAAAGAACTGTCTCAATGAGACGGTTCTTTTGAGCACTCAAAACATAATTATGTTAAAATTGATGGGCAAGAAAATATTTACAATTTTACGTTGAAAATTTTTGTTATCTAAACCTGTGCATAAGAATTTGGTACTTATAGCAGCAGGTAGTAGCAATGCCTCAGATGAGCCTGGTCATTCACACAGTCTTACCAGAGCCTTTGCTTCTCACATACAGTAAAACCTGTCTTAAGTGGCCACTCAAAAAGAAGACAAAAATTGGTTTTCAAGACCGGTTATCGCTTAATGCAGGTCAAAATATTGCAGAATTCTCCAAGGGGGAGCATTCTGCAATACTTACGACTTTCATTAAGCTACCCCTTTGTTTTGTCTATTTTAGAGCAGCCGCTTAAGACAGGTTTTACTGTACCAGGACTTAAGTTAAGGGTGTGTAACGAAAATTTAATTTTCTTATTTCTCAACCAAAACATATGTTGTGGGTACTCAAAAGAACCGTCTCAATGAGACGGTTCTTTTGAGTACCCATAACATATGTTAAAACTGATAGGTAAGAAAAAATTTACAATTTTACGCTGATTTTTTTTTTCTAAGCCTGTGCAAGTACCCAAAGTACAAGATGACTCAGACAATACTTAGACCTCTAGCCCTGCTCGATACTGTAAATTTGAAAATTTTGTGAGGGTTTTATTTTTGCGAAACCTCGCGGATGTTCATGAAAATAAAACCCACACGTGATGGCAAAATAACTATGTCTTTTATTGATGTAGCTTAATCATGCACTTAATGCAAATTTTAACATGACAAATAATTCTTTTAAAGTGACTAGGTCTGCAATTATGAACATTTCCCGAAAAAAAAAATTCTTTTTAAAATTAGTAAGTGTGCAAAGATCAGGAATCGATACAATCAAAGCATTTGTAAACATAGAATTAAGTTATGCTTTCACAATAAATCTGATCTCTACAGCTGAAAACGGCATGAAAAAGTGAATTAAAAATAGGTGTTTTTGTCTTGTTGGTAAATATTTACGTCCCTACAGAAATTCTAGACAGTTAATTTTTAACATAAATGCTGTTGTTTTGATAGTGATAATTTGTTAAGGTTTATGAAACTGGTAAAATGTATATCCGAATTTAAGCTATATTACTGTGTTCTTGAAAATTAGAAACATTGTTTCTAAAAATAGAAGATCACTTATGCAAACTATGCATGTTGAATGCTATTCGCTAAAATAAATTCTCAGAAAAATTACAGTACTTATAATAGTTTAGCATTTGTGCAGGTTGATGTGTGTCTTTTGTTGGATGCCATGTCATTTCTTGGATTTCTCATTCAGAGCTAGGCTAGTTTTATTTTATAAATCACAACCCATAAATGCAAATCACAGAGGTTTTTATACTAGGTGTACTAAAAACATTCTCGACAAACAGTTGATGTCAGCCGTATGATACACTCATATTAAATGATATACTCCACGAGGTCCTTGCTTATTCTCAATGCTATAGGGTAAACCCTATGCAGACAAAAAAACAAGATGTTTGGCAAACAGCAAAGACCTAAATGAAATACAGCTTTTCATCAGGGTCTGCACTGTTTGCTACATATGACAAAATCGATCTTCAGAGAAAGAAATTCAATACTATTTGTTATCTGTTATCCCTAAATATATACAATGTGCTATCCTGATTTGATTTTATGTAGCTTTATGGAAAATTTCAGTTTATAGGAGTCATTTTGATATCATGATGATTCAACTTTTACATTGGCCAGTTCATGATATTTTAATACTTATCTCAGTTGCGTAAAGTCACTCTTCAACTCTTTGCACCCTGCTTTTTGTCTTCAGCTGATTTTTTTTTCAAAATCAACTTTTTTGAAAAATTATTTCAGGAATACCATCTTCAGTGTCAAACAGATTGTATCCAGATCAGACCCTACATTTTGTCCGGCCTGATCTGGGTCCAAACTGTATGCAATAGTTATCAGCAGACGACACTATGAGTAGGTAAAGAGTTAATCATGCATGCACAGATTTCAAAAAGGGCTAAAAGTTTGAATAAGGATGCACACTTTGCATTTATTAGCATGATTACGGTATCTGCCAATATACCTTTAGTCTCTAGACTAATGTACTATCATTAAGCTGGAGTTTTCTGTCAAAATGGAACGAAACGTTTATGAAGACATATGATACTGAATTGTTTAACGCTTTGTATATTAATCGATTCTTCCTTGTGGTTTGATATAATAAACATGGAAAAGCCAATTGTACATATCTAGGGGTGTCAGGTTATAATCAAAACAAAAATGTTATATTTATTTGTTTGAAGATCTTTTTTACCTATACAAACAGTATATACCCTGATGAAATGCAGCATGATGCTGCATTTCATCTGGGTCTTCACTGTTTGCAAAAGTACTTGTTTTTCTTGTAGGTGTTTCCCCGAATACAAAGGGTTAAACAAGATGTACAGTACAAAATTGTTGAAACAAGACAAATGTCATACAGTACACCATTTTTGAAACAAGAATTACAGCACAGCATTGTATAAGCCAGACCTAGAGTACAAAACTGTTAAAACAAGACATATAGTGAAGCATTGTTTGATAAAGACATACATGAAAGCATTGTATAAAACAATTACAACAAAATCTTTGGTATAGAAAAATGCTGATGCGGTAAATAGCCTCTGAGAAGATCCAAATTTCTCTTTGTATGTCAAAGTCAAATAACATTCTTGGATTTCCTTTTTATCAAAATTGGGGCAATATTTCTCATGACCACTGTTATTCACAGGGTAAACAAATTAATCAGAACTGGCCCTGAGGTTATAAAACTTTTTTCATGCTCAACTCAACTGAGCATGGTGTTTATCCTGCTCATTAATGTTAAAATGCCATCATTTGTTGGCATTTTAACATTTATTAGCATCTGAGAGTTTGAAAGCATGAAAGGTGCCATATTTATTTTTCACCATTTTAGTTTTTATGAGCAGTTGAGTTGAGCATGGAATAGGTGTTATAACCTTGGGGCCTGATCAGTGCTAACAGAATGCTTTAAATAACAAATACCTTGGAAACAGGAGTATGTATACAGTGGATATTACCTTGTCAGTTGTGTATCCATTCAATTTAAATGACTTTAGCACACAAAAAGTTAATGTATCTTCTTAGAAAAGGATATGGCTAAATTAAAATAAGAGTCTAAACTCATCCAACACCTATTAAGTGTCCCTATAAAGGTACAACTTGTCTACATCTATATCTACATAAATGCATGAATTGTCTCTCCTTAGCAGAATTATAGAAGGGGTGTTCAAAGATGCTCAGTAAATTAATGTACAATTGAAGCAATTTCATCGAAATCTTGTGTATTGTATCAATATTTGGGCCATCATCGAGAAATGAAGGCTCAGGTGCACATGTGCAGACTCACATATACATGTTTGCATACACAAAGTATGGATGGAGGTGAAGGCTTAGAAGAAAATTAAGACCTCTAGCTGTGTCAGCATGGGCATTAACAGTAACACCTGTCTTAAGCTGCCACTCAAAAGAAGACCAAAAACTAGGTTTTCAAGACCGATAATGGCTTAATGCAGGGCAAATTATTGCAGAATGCTCCCGTGGAGCATTCTGCAGTACTTTTGACCTGCATTAAGATACCACTGTGTCCACATGGCTTTAAGACCTTTGTTTCGTCTCTTTTTGAGTGCAACTTGACAGGTTTCACTGTATTAGAGGCATTTGCTTATAAAATGTGTTTTTATTTATTGGGGTGGGGGGGGGGGGCTTCCTTGTCCTCCAGTTTTTGCCAAGAGGGACATAACTTTGCTTTCGCTTAAAACAAGTTTAAGAGTGTGGTCCTGTATTTGTCTCTCCATATTTTTCCAAACTTAACACTGAGGGCTGCGGGTTCGAGCCTCAGCAGTGTCACTGTGTTGTGTCCTTGAGCAAGACACATTTATCCTTGCTTAGTACTCTCAACCCAGGAAGACCTGTCCCGACATAACTGAAAAATTGTTGACTGGGACATAAAGAATCAAAACAAACACTATTAATACTGACAAGACTGAAGTGCTGTTGATTCCCTGTCAGACCTCATAGCAAACTGCTTAAAATGGTTAAATGTCTTTCACCGGAAAACAACTTTTGATTGTCATGCAAGCTATAGTCTAGTTTTTAACTAAAACAAAGCTGGACGACTGCTCCACTGATTGTCTAGCATCTGTCTTTCTTTAAACCCCAGTCAAATATTAATCTTGTCTCAGCCAGGAGGGTCTGGTTTCACATAAAGCTGTGTCTCTGGGTGATAGACAGGACTCTGTATACCATTCTTTAGATGGACCAATCTTCTTCCTGAAAAATATGAAGGCTTAATTTCAGATACAGGCCTCCAGATAAGGGTGCAAACCAGAAAATTGTTTTTCTTATTTCTCAACCAAAACATTTGTTGTGGGTACTCAAAAGAACCGTCTCAATGAGAGGATTCTTTTGAGCACCTGAAACATATGTTTTAACTGATGGGTAAGAATATAATGGCAATTTTAGGCTAAAATGTTTTGCTCAACTGGCCCTATGAGATAAGAGGGAGATGATTTGATATTTGATCCAATAAGAACACTGTGCTCATATAGGTATTCAAAATTCTAGGCTTCTGATAGAAATCAGTGTAGATCCAGATCAGCTGGCTTCATCAGAAGCCAGCCGATCAGGATCCACACTGTTTTCCATCGATAGGATGAATCTAGTTTGATAATGAAATTGCACCACCAGACTGGTGAAAAACTAGAAGTTCATAATGGCCCCACCCTGGGCCCCATCCTGGGGTCATATGTTTTACATAGGCTTATATAGGGAAAACATGGAAAAAAAATCTTGTCTGAAACCACTAGGCATAGAATAAAGCCTTGATATTATGTATGTAGCATCATCTAGAGAACCTCTATCAAGTTTGTTCAAATTATGCCCCTTGGGCCAAAACATAATTAATGGAAACTTCTCGATGTAAAGTCTTAATGAACCTGCTGATCTATCAAAATCCATAGCAGGATTTTCGAAGGAGCTCTGCTTTCCTATACATTCTCAGGTGAGCGACCCAGGGCCCTGAAGGCCTTCTTACTTATTTCTCAAGCAAACTGTTAGTTATGAGGACTAAGATTGTCTAATAAAACTGTTCTTTTGAGCACTTACATGGGTAAAAGTTTTCAGGATTAATCCTGAATTCAAGATTTTGAGGCTGACTTTCCATAGAAAGTCAGACTTTCCATAGAAAGTCAGACTCAAAATGCTAAATTAAGGAGATTATAATAGCTTCTTTGATTAGTTTTCAGTTTATCCAAAGACAATTGACCATTTAAACTTGAAATTGTTGATATTTACAGGCATAGTGCAAGTTTTAAGATTTGATTTTCAAAAGTTCAGGATTTTTGAAATTTTGAACTTTCACCCATGCACTCAGAACAGTTTTCAAAATTTGAAATGATACGGTAACCGTTGTTCTAGTGACTCCTAAATGTGTACTTTGGCTAACAGTGAAGACACAGATGAAGTGATGGTCTACACTATTTGCTAAGACAAAACAATCCTCAGAGAAAGAAATGCAATATTTATTATTTTTATTTTAAAATAATAACCTGTGCCCCCTCAATATATACAATGGACCACCCCATGTTTATTGTATCAAACCAGATGGAAGAATCCATTTGTGCAAAACATTTGGGGAGTTACTGACCTGTCCATGTCTTTGATGATGACATCACAAACCCCTTACATTCCTCGTCCATATCACAGATATCTTCCGCCTCCCGCTGGTCATAAACTGACACTGAACACCCAGCAGATGACAGTGAAAAGCGACATCTATAGTCAAACATACCAGGCAGGTCTGCATCAGAAATCTCTTCGTACCCTGAAACAAAGAAATTGAGCCATGCATAGGGCCAGTTAAGCAAATTTTTTTCAGCATAAAATTGCGATTATTTTCTTATCCATCAGTTTAAACATGTGTTTTGGGTGCTCAAAAGATCCGTCTCAGTGAGACGGTTCTTTTGAGTACCCACAACATATGTTTTGGTTGAGAAATAAGAAAAATAGTTTTCCATTGTGCAGCCTTATCAAGACACGTGATTTCTAATAATGTGGCATTTTGACAAGTGTAGACTCAGACGAGCTTGTGAAACCTCCCTTTAATCTTAGAAACTCCAGATTATGTTCAGTCAGTAGCTTGACACTCATAGAATATTCAAGCCAATAGCAAAGGCTCTGATCAGACTGCGGGTATGCACAGGCTGAACTGAGGCTTTGCTGGCCACACATACCACGTTGATGGAAATCCCATGCCACAGCTCATTTAGTTTAAAAAAAGTCAACAAAATGTGGCTATTTTTTAACTCCTGACAAAATATGTCATCTGCTGATATCCTTTGCAAACAGTTTGGACCTAGACCAGGACTGGCATTCTGATCTGGATCCAAACCCGTTGATACTCTGATAGTGTTCCTGAAAGAATAATTTTTTTGAGAATTTTTTTTTTAAAAGTCAGCACACGACAACAAAAGCATGAAAAAATACTCAGCATGCAAAGAGTTGAGTTAAAGAATTTTATAACTACGGTTGGGAAAAGTTATTATCTTGTTGGAATTTGGAATTCAATTGGGAATGGGGCCCCTGAATTAAATCATCTCAATAGAACCCTGCATCGCTCTGTTCCTTATTGTTCATATGAACTACTTGAAAATGTTTTTCACTCTCAGTACATCCCATAAGAATCATACTCTCACAAACATGTATTTTGTTTTGTGACGATGAGCTATATATGCTTAAGTCTAATAAACTTCTGTTCTGTTCTATTCTGCTAATAATGTGTGTGCACATGCCGTCTTAAAGATGTGTATGGGATTGCTGGTCATTTTCCCAAATCACACCAAAACGTTCTGACTGGACAGAGAAATAAAACATTTTTGGAAATTATAACCTGTGACCCCTTTAAATATATGCTGGACAATCGGGGCCATTCTCATTGTATGAATATGTATGGGAAAATCCATTAGTATACAAAGGGTTATGGTAGAGAGAGCCTTACTGCTAGCTGAGTCCTCTGGTTTGCTTCTGTTCATATACCATCCAGATTGGTATAAAGTTACAATTGTATTCAGTGACTTCAGGAGCTGTTTCGACGTCATGGTTAAGTTGTTGTACCCGTCAACTACCTGGTTAACCATTGGTTGCAAGAGCAGTGGAGCACCATGCGGTAACAGGAATGTGACAAAATGGCGACCAGCATTGTACAAGTTGCGTATGGCATTGTTGTAAGGACATCGACCACTGAGGCAGCTAGCTCTGTGAAAATGAAAAAAGATAGGTTATGGTTATCGAAACAAAATTTAGTTACATTCGTTGTTTACATTAAAACACTAAAAAATATTGTCTATGACTGGAATATTTTAATGTCTTGTTTTATTCTTCGCATTATTCTGCATGTCCTGCATCTATGAATAAGATTTCAGAAAAAAATCGAGCCATTCCCGTTTACTGTCGGGCTGTTGAATCCAATAGCTGCTCAAGTGACAAGTCAAATGCTTAATTGTGTTGCAAGACGGGGGTTGTTGTTTTTTTTACTTAATGACAGTATTCAAAAGTAGAATTCCACCTAAATAGACAAGTTCCATCTTCCATAAGTAAATTTTGTATAGAATAATTACTTGTGTGTTTTATAAACTATTAAAACGGTCACTGATAGATGTTTGCTTTTCCAATGTGTGAGTTGCTGTCCGCATCTTGTATTTCAATATTAAATTTTATTAGGTTATTTCCCATACATGTGTACAAATTGTATTACGCACATGCGTAACGAGAGCTACGTTTATGACCATGGGCTTGTTCAATGTTCCGCCTGTATATTTCTACGAACCTGTATGTCATATTGGTACTCGTGAACACAATCTGGCAATCCTCATCGGTGATACAGATAGGGTCCTCAAACCCCGCATCATCTACATCCGACAGTTTTAATACCCCATCTACCAAGACGAATTGTTGCCGACGAAAATCGTTCATCGACATAGAACCATACGGCGTCGTATTCAATAGATTGACTATCCTGGTGATGTCCAAACAAACCTGAAACAAATTGGCCACAACCTGAGATTTTGGTACTAATCGCATATACGAGTATGCCATGAATGTAAGTTCAAAATTTCCAAAATCCTGAACTTTTGGAACTCATATCTTTAAACATGTTGTATGTCTACAAACCATTAAAGATTTCAAGTACATGTATAATGGCCATAGCTATAAGATAAAGGAAATAGTTAATGGTTTGAAAAAAATAGTGTATACTCAGATGGTGTGGATCTACATTAATATTTCACCTTCACGATGAATCCATAGTAATAATCACTGGTGTCCAACTCCGTCACAACGATTTTCTGATTTTCGCTGATCCGTCACGAATTTTCACTTACAACTGTGACGAAACTTTTAAGACAACGTCACGGAATTTAAGCGAAAAAATGCCAGGACACGCATAAGGTCGAAATAATTATGGTAAGTCATTTCTTTTTATCCCTTATCGTCGATATCGTTTTAAAAGTGATAACTGACAGCACACCAATAATTTTCATAGCTATTTACTCAGCGATTACAATATCATTGTGTTTATTGGCAATAAGGTTTCTTAGGCGTTTTCATAAGTAGGATTAGTAAAATAAGAATAATTTAATCTGGAAGCATGATTCTATAGATTCATAAAATAGTTCTATTTAATATCTTGTGCATATCTGTTGTATAATCGCATAAACAACAAAACAAAATGTAATGTCACAGTTTGGTTGCTACAATGTCACGGTTTTGAAAACGATTCAAATGGAACTGTCATGGTTTATTTAAGACATTTTACAAAAATGCCTGATATTGGTTTTCCTTGTAATCTTATCAAAACAACATTAAAATGTCTGGTCCACCTTTAAACTGACAGCTTGACTAGTACTTTGTAGAAGGAAAACAGAAACAACTGAGTATATCTAGGAAACGTCACAATCACTGAAGGCAGACCAACTCAGTGGATCATGAGAAAGAGTCGTAGAACACAGACAGCCACAATACAATTAAACTAAAACAACCAGCTATCACTTGCTATATAATTGCTAAAATAGACCCACACCAAGAACTACACTACAAAACAAGTTACAAACACAAATCCGTTAAATGGGAGCAACATCATACAATGGATAAACAATAACAGAATAACCGCCTTAAAACTAACAGCAGCTAAGGCCATTGGGAGAGGGCGGCTATTGTACTATTCAAATCTTCACAAACAAATTGTTCATCTGGTATGGAGGCTTCCTAACTTTTGCAATGCATCATTTAAAAAAATCAAATTATCATACTGATATGAAAAATAAAATAAAAGGACAAACAATTCACTGACAATTTGAGATAAGGAAAACCAATAGCTAGCCAGAATGGACCCAGCTAAAGACAACCTTCGAGTACCAACTCTCCCATGAAAGGTTTGAGTTGAAGTTGTTATTGTGCTTGAATACTGACCAATCATACAAATCAAGATGAATTATATTAATTAATGACAAATATATTCTTATAAAAGGGTTTTCAAATTTTCAAATCATGAGATTCACATGCTGAACAGCCACTGCTATAGGTGTAGCGAACGTGTTGCATTGAAGTTGATGAAGTTTCAGACTAAAACCTATTTATGTTCACCTCTATGCACGTTTCTTTTGATGACGTCATTTTTGTGATGGCCCAGAAACCACATGATAATTAAAATTCCAAAAATAACAAAAATGTTTGATGCATTAGTTTATGCTAATTAGGCCGTTACTTTTGTTTGTTTTTTTTTCACGCGAAACAGCTTTTTATGCAATACTATTTATTTACTCATAATATTGAGTTATTTAACTCAAAACTTTGAGTTAACAAGCAATATAAAGCTTATGTAGTGAAAAAGTGCATTTACTTGGCATTTTACCCGTATCAACCAAGCTGTGACATTGTCTTAAACAGACTGTGACACCAAAACTCTGATCGCTGTCCAAACCGTCACAATGCTGTGCAAATGCAGTGATTATGATTGTGTTGCTATTTTCAGTTAGAAATGATAAACAACTTAGAAACTCGAAGTGGCAAATACATCTGGCAGTTTTCAAATAATAAAAGCACATGTTTGACCTTTATAAATCATAAAACGGTTAAATAAATTACTAACGTCTTTCCGTTTTCCGAATTGTTTCGCGACGACCTATCAGCGAAAATCCGAAAATCGTTGTGACGGAGTAGGGCACCAGTGATAATATGCGTTGACACATAAACTACATGCACTGTGGATGTAAAAAGGGGCATAAATAGTTATACGATTCAATTCTAAGACGGGGTTTTTTGTTTTGTAAGTTGATGTTTTTCATCACAGTCAACAAATTTTTAGTAATTTTGGGAAGTGTTCTTGTCTTCAACCAGTACTGAGCAGATGATAAAGTGTCTTACCAAGGACACAACACAGTGCCTTCGGTGATTCTCGATCTAGCGATCTATTTGTATTTGTATCAATCCCAAGCTGCGCTCTCGATTTTTGATTGAATAAGGTATACTATACCGTGAGAGATTAACATCAAATTTTGGCAATCAAACACATGACCGCATTCATATCCGATGTTTATATGAAGCTGGCATTGTTTAGGACCCAAACATAAATATTATTCTAATTACAAACTGGCAAGCCGACTTCTGTTTAAGTTAACTTATTCGTGAGAAGAGGAGAAATAAATGGTAGCTACTCTCCCCCCTCTCTGTTCTGTCCCATTATAATTTGAAATGCGCATGCTTACTGATCTATCTACTAAGTTTCATTCTAAAATCTATGCTTAGCGTGTGCAGTACTGCGGAGACACGTCTACTGGTTGCTGGAGATATGTGCTTCCGTTTTAGGGCCCAGACCTGTGTTATAAGAATTTGGCGAATTGTGACTCACAACTCCTCAACAGCTAAATGGCTACCACAGATTTGTAGCTTGGCCTTAGACTGACCACCTAAATTCATGTGCATGCGATTGTGTAAGTCATCTACGCGACACAATGATAAGATTTTCACGAAAGCGACATCAAATTTTAATGTGAAAAAATAACTTTTTGAAAGCATTTTCATTTTTTCCATAGATTCATTAATAAGCCGTGTCAGACTATTTTTCTCACATGTTAGTATTATAGAATTTTGCATGGACCATTTAGATAATGTTCTTTAAATGAGCTAAGTTTTCGGTTCATGGAAATCCAGCTATTACCTATTATTACTACTAGAGCAAGATGAGCCATCATACCCAGATACCGGATTTTGGTTATTATCGAAAAGGCAGCCAGCAAAGAGTCAGACGAGCCTGCGCATTCGCAAAATCTCACTGAAAATAAGTACATGTGTTTATGGGCCTCGACGCGGCGGGGCTTCCGACCAGGTCACACTCAAAACACGAGAATAGCTAGAAAATGGAAATTTCCCTACAAATAAACGAAAAAAGGCGCTGATTTGGTCTGCGCCTTTGTTGTTCGCAAAACCCGAAGGCGTCGAGGCCCAACTTTATTATTTTATCAATTAAGGCTCGAACCAAAATAGGCATCAAACCCACTACGCAGTTGCACATACACGTTAAAAGAGTGATCTGTGCGCATGCGGTAAGTACTCGTTTAATCAATGACTGAACCCTCCCCATGCTGAAACCATATATCCTTTTTTAAAAAAAACTTGTGGCACTGCAGATCTAGATCGGCTGGTTATTGAGATGCACACTGTTTCCACTCTGCTCATAAACAGATGCTTATAATATACTTAACTACTAAAGAAACCTGACACATACTGTGTGGTAAATGAATACAATACACACTTGTCTTTCCATTCCGTAAAGCTGAACAAAGATAGGCACTTTCTTAACGCCAATTTTACGTTATCAGCGTTATGAGCTTTTAAAAATCACTGCCACCTGCTGCCACTTTATCAACTTTTTTTCAATTCGTATGATGTTTGGAATGCATTTTGACAATCATGAATGTTAAAGTCCTTTTAAATGTGACGCAAAACATAAGTTCTGATTCTTGAAAATACATTCTCTTATAATGGTTGGGTGACTCCAAGTCATTTCAGTTTCTACAAATTGCTTAAAAAAATGAAAAAACACTGCCGTTTAGAAACTGTCGAAAGCACAACTTAAAACCCCCATATCATATAAAACGTCACAGCAAGACATTTCAAATTTTTAAAATGCACTTTTGTCTGTACTGGTATTGGCCTTTCATACATAAAAAAAGTTTTTAAAAAAATATCTAGACATACACTCCCGAGGCAAAGGTGATAAAATAGTATTTTTGACGTCGTGACGTCATCTATATTTGAGAAACATATTTTTTCGAAGAGTACTTTCTAATGTTTTGATATTAAAATAAGCATATCGGCTTAGCACTATAATTTGTTATTTACGAGTTTGAAGCAAGTAAAAAGTGTCAGGTTTTTCAGCCGGAATCCAGTATGTTAACTGGATAAAATTGGGAGGAGCATAGAGCATAAAATACCCAGCATGATAAGTATAAATGCATGCGCGATAAGTACCATTATCTCGGGTTGGCCCTTTTCTAGTTTTTTTGTCGAAGCCTGAAATCCGGGGTCCTGCAAACCAAATGTTGAGCTTCTGTTTGATAATGAAGATAAATGCACATCCTGTTATTTATTCAACCTGGGCGTGTGAAAGCGAACATTTCAGCTCAAAGATGAACTAGGCTATGGTATTAAACCTTTTTAAAAGAAGACTTTTCTCCACAAAACATGTTTGTGGTACTCATTGGAGGCGCTTCGAATTAGTACATACCTCATTATGATTATGTAGTCTACTCATTATGCTTTCAGAGTTTTTTTAAAAAAAAATTTAGTCGGGGTATTTAAGTCATAACAACTGCTATGCTTTTATTAGAATGTACAAATGCCATTCAAAACAACTGCTATGCTTTTCGATTTGATGCCGTTTTCAGACAACAATTGTACTTGTTTTGTTTCTCTATGAAAGCACTTATTGTGACGCTCACTGATCCAAAATAGGATCTAAAAAACGTCAGGAAACTGTCTGAAATGTTGATCAATACCAGCAAAAAAAATCAATTGAATTTAAAAAAAAAAAAAAAAAAAAAAAAAAAAAAAAAACGTTGACGACAGAAACCCTGAGAAAAACTATTCATCATGCAAAGAGTTTTTCTGTATATACAGGTAAGTGATTTGAAAAATAATGTTTGCGCTGTAAAAGGTCATAAATCATTGATAAAAAATCTGGTTTGCAAATATTTTGGCGGAATAGCGATAAATATGCCGTCAATGCCTGATAAGCTGCTACCAATTAGCGGAAGAAATACCATTACAGGTGTACCTATATATTACTTCCATGTAATGAATGCCAAAGACCAGACTTTCCCTTAACAGTTTTGATCTCATGAAACATATGGCCCACAAGCCACAGACCCCTCCCCACCCACAAGCTCACCTCACCACCACTACTATACAGACCCTCAAGACAGTGTTTTCCCAATATTTCATAAACAGAAAATAATTTTTCGAAGGCAAATTGGCCCAACTTGTCAACAAATATGGGCCTACCAATGTAAATTGCCATTCCAAAAGCGTGCATGTGCAGCTATCCACTAATACTTGATCTTAAACTTCATATATTTGCTTACTTTGAGTATACTTTAGCACATGCTCGTATGGGCCTTCGCTGCTCGACAAAAATCTCACGGGCTGGATTTTAACCCTTTGTATTATGATAGATTTTCCCATATACGATATTGATACAATAAGTATGGGATTGCCCATCGTGTACTTTAGGGGTCACAGGTCATAGTTTTCTAAATTATGACATATTTCTGTCCCTGAAGGATATTTTGATCCCAGCAAACAGTACAGACCCGTTTGCAATTCTTAATTGGACTCAGGGAATTCAACGAAGTAGACAAGTATTATATTTCATCGACGCGAAGACTGAAAATAGATTTTCTGAAATATCAATTTTATTCAGCTAATATTTCCAAAATTCAACGCCTCATTATAGAACAAGCAATGGTCGTCAAATAAGGACGCTGAAAATTATAAAGATTGCGCATAAGCAGCAAATGAACAGAATAAAAAAATAGGGTTTTTCAGGCAATACTGTGCCTACCTTTTTTGCACGACGGATAAGAATATGTGAGATTTTAGCCTGGGTTTGAAAATCTTTTCTTGCACACTGGATTATGGGTATTTGAGATTTTACCCTGGGATAGAAAATCTTATATTGCCCATGCTATCATACCATGGACGTCATGTAACGTAATCATGTAAGTTGTACCTAAGCGCAGTTGGAAGCTTATTTTAAAACAAATAAATACATAAAAAAGTGGTGAGCAAGAAAAAGAATCCATCATGAGTGTGAGGGTAGGATAGAAAAATCCGTCCCTCGGGATCACCGTTTGTCATCACTCGACAAGCCTCGTGATGCCTAAACGGCGATCCTCGGGACGGGTTTTTCTATCCTACCCTCACACTCCTGATATATTCTTATACGAGGGGCATTTGGAAAGTTCTTAGCATGGTCTTATATTTCAGTAACCGATTTACTAACCCTATCATGTGTGGTATCATTTTAAAGAGCTATCTTTCCTCTATGTTATGGCACAAATTTAATGGGTATATTATATTGCAGACACGAAATTTATTATTGTAAATACATGTACTGCTTGTATACTGGAAAATGCAAAATTTCTGTGGACAATATAACATATTACCTTTTGAAAAGTGTGCAACAATAGTAACAATAGTTCATGAAATTAGTTACTTTTGTACCATTTGGTAGGCCACAATCCGGTACAGTTATTATACAATTGATGACCGAGTTGGATGTTTCTAATATCTAAATACCAGAACAGCAATACCAATACTGTCTGGAAAGCAAAGCAATGTGCTATTTTTTTTCGACTAAAAATCGCATGTCACAATGCACACATTTTGAAAATATATAACCGACAGTAGTTTAAAAATGTCTTGCGCTGGTATTTTTGTCAAGCACACTTTATGCTCTTTGTATTGAAACCAAACCAAAATTTTGTAAGCCAGAACAAAGGGAAAATAACTCTTATAAGCTTGCTATGGGGCAGAGTAAGTTTAGCTACGAGCTGAAGTTCTGCTTCATTATAATTAATAACAGTGGCAAACAAAAAAGTAAAAATACCTTGAGAGTAGAAATCATTCAATTTCGTGATGGTAAACGCGATACCATGAGAAGTTTTTATGCCATCGACAAAATGGGAGGGGTTAAGTTACCCCACCCACTTCTAAAAAGGAAGTAGGATAGTGTTATTAGGAATAATTTTCATGAATACAGAATTAAATAAGCCACAATTTTTGCGCGACGAAACGATTTTTATGCATTGTTCGCTATACAAATAAAGCAGAACATATACTCAATAGGCATTTTTCGTGCTCCTGTAGTAACACAATTTATAGCAAAAGTATAAAGAAAAATCGAAAAAAGTCCCATTTTTGAAAGTTTACCATTTCTCTATTAGTCAACATTTTCCGAATGTAAAGGTGGTAGCCGTGCAAGCAGTGATCGCATAATATGAATTAATAAAAAAATAAGTTGGCACCAAATCGTTAATTTGTCAAATAAAGATCGCAAATAAGGTCCCAAATTTTCCTTCGCTTTTTTCTAAGGATCTTGCTTAAAATTTCCGCCAGTATATAAACCCCTACTCATTTTGAGCATGCGTTGCACATGCACGCAAAGTCCTTTTTCGATAAAAATTTAACCATCAAGTAGCCGTTGAATTCTAGTTTCCAAAAATGTATTATTTGATAGCATTTTATCAACGCATTGTGGAGTTATGATACCATGCTAAGAACTTTCCAAATGACCCTCGTACATGTAATACCCAGGTTGTCACGTATGGGCTGTACAATCATGTCAAAGTGACACCATCATGTATTATTATATAACTTAGAAAAAAGACCGATTTTCATTGGCTTAGAGCGCTCGCGTGGCCAGTCAATATATTGTCATATTCAATGGCTGGCGCGCGCTTGCCAGTGTATATTAGTTACTAAAATTAGACTCCTTGTTTTTTTTTCGTTCCGGTTCTGCTTTTCTAAAGCGTAGCTAATAATCACATCGTAGTTGCTGAGAACGCAACAAATCACGCACTGGAGCTGATCTATTTCGATTTTAATGCTCAATAAATGACGAAAACAAATTTGAAGTCTTCAGCTTCTTCCAACTTTCCGCCTTGCACTGAAGAATTCCCGCCAAAACTTAGATCACGTCGCATAAGTTTACATGTATTTGTAACGTCTTTCAAGCGTAAAAACGACGTTACAACGTCTAACGCCATGAATGACGTCATTTACCAGTAACAAATGACGTCAGTTATCACACACTTTCCCTGCGCTTTCAAAGCTGTGAATTATTGTTTGGCATATCACACTTATTTAACATTGGCTCTGCAGGCGAAGCGTGTTAGAATTCTTGTTTGTAAATGTTGAATGATGACACTCATGCACAACATATATGCAATAGTAAAAGGGTGGTCTTATCTAGGTCTGCACCGTTTTCGCTAAATGCTTGACTGTCCCAAAACTTGTATATAAGTTCAGTATTTTTTTCCAGGTGCAATGATACTTGTACATCTTTCTCTAAATGTTATATAATAAAACAGTTATTGACTAATGAGACATTGGATATGATGTGATATCGACCAGAGAATACCAATATTGACCTCGGCTTCGCCTCGGTCAATATTGGTATTATCTGGTCGATATCGCATCATATCCAATGCCTCATTAGTCAATAATTGTATAATGTCGCATCACTGTGTATTCAGGGACTTCTAGGAGTTTACTTTAAAATAATACGGAAATGAATGGTGTTCATCATTTGTGTGAGGTCCAGCTCACTCCATATTTTACATATTGTTGCAGCCCAGAATCTGTAGTGGCCTTAAAAGGCAGTATAAGAAACCTACCCTCAGTCTGTCTTCCCAAGACATCTGCAGTAGCTTGATCAAATCCACCGACTCTCCTAGCTCTGTTACCATGGCAACCCATAAATTGTCGTCTGCGTTTCTAGGCAGGCAGAAGCCAAGCACCTGAAGAGACAATCATTGATTCTCAGTTGTAATAGCTTGCAGAATGAGTTGATGCTTCCTTATATGGGCGTTAAATATTACGAGCAAATCATTTTAGGTCCAAGGCAAGAGAACCAGTCCAATAGGCCTACAAGGGGTGCAAAATGTTGTGTTTTAGTCGAATGTTTCTGAACAGGGCTTGAGTGCGTACCAAAAAAAAAAATAATTTTCTTATTTCTCAATCAAAACACATGTTGTTGGTACCCAAAAGAACCGTCTCAATGAGACGATTCTTTTGAGCACCAAAAACATATGTTAAGCGGATTGGTAAGAAAATATTTACGATTTTACGCTCAAAGTTTATTTATCTAAACCTTTGGTTTCATATAAAATTGGTATGGGCAGGTGTTCTCACATATGTCCTATAACAAGTGCACGGTGTGGAGTTGGAAAATAGAAAACACTATGTCTGGGATATAAGCGATGCCCGGAAAACTGCAGTTTGCAGCTAACAGTGTATAGCAGTTTGCAGCTAACAACATGTAGCAGTTTGCAGCTAACAGTATATAGCAGTTTGCAGCTAACTTTATATAACAGTTTGCAGCTAACATTATTTAGCAGTTTGCAGCTAACATTATATAGCAATTTGCAGCTTGCAGTATATAGCAGTTTGCAGCTAACAGTATATAGCAGTTTGCAGCTAACAGTATACTGCAGTTTGGAGCTAACGGTATCTGGCAGTTTGCAGCTAACAGTTTATAGCAGTTTGCAGCTAACAGTATTTTGCAGTTTGCAGCTTCCAGAGTATAGCGGTTTGCAGCTAACAGGATATAGCAGCGTGCAGCTAACAATGTATAGCAATTTGCAGCTAACAGTATATAGCAGCGTGCAGCTAACACTGTATAGCAATTTGCAGCTAACAGTATAAAGCAGTTTGCAGCTAACAGTATATAGCAGTTTGTAACTAAGAGTATAAAGCAGTTTGTAATTAGGAGTATAGAGCAGTTTGCAACTCACAGTATATAGCAGTTCGCAGATAACAACATATAACAGTTTGCAGCTAACAGTATATATAGCAGTTTACAGCTAACAGAATATAGCATTTTACAGCTAACAGCATATAGCAGTTTGCCGTTTATCGGGCATCTCTCATATTTCAGTCGAGATTTCAAGATGATGTAAGCAGCACAACAGAATCATACAGCTTCAACATCGTGTAAATTCGGTGTGAAAAAATCATGTAATACTATGATTACGTATACGACAATTGTATTATAGTAATTCAAAAGAATATACAACTTTTACCTATAGATGAACATCACTGAAAAAGAAATGTGTCAGCTGCCACCCCTTTTGGTGTAAATTTACTCTTGCTAACTAAATCAACTTAAAGCCAATATTTCTTCAGGGATTAATGTTAGACATTTCTAACTGTTATTGGTGTAGTTATTATTCGGGACAATACACCAGAACATAGCCATTCTAGTAGTTAAGGCAGTGGCAGTTCAGCTGCTATCAAAGGTGGTGTAAAGTAAAAACAGCCACCAGTTTTTTTTTGCCACACCAGAATTTGGCAAAATCACATCATCTTTCTAGTGGTGCAAAAGACTCAAAACCACTAAAATACAAAAATACAGACATAAGGGAGCAAAACATATATAATTATGACTAAAAAAATATATGCCATCATAATGAAAAAAATGGTCAAAGTCAAAAACCCCGCGGGGTTTTCCAAAAACCCCGTGGGGTTTTTAAAACCCCGCGGGGTTTTTAAAACCCTGCGCGGGGTTTTTCTCCCACGTTTTCAAATGGGGGAAAAACCCCGCAGGGTTTTTTCAAAATAATAAATATCAAAATAAGTTCAAGAAATAAGTTTGTTTGATTGTAATTATTTCAGAAAATGATTGGTAAGGCTTAATTCCAACCTTTAATTTACCCCGCGGGGTTTTTCTCCCATTTCAGATTGTGGGGGAAAAACCCCGCAGGGTTTTTTGAAAAAATAAAAAGGTTTGTTTTTAATTGTATTGCTTTACAAAACAATATAGAAGCTGAATTGAAGTTTTTCTCATCATTTGAAGCCTTTCAAGCAAAATAAAAAAAAACCTGCGGGGGAAAAACCCCGCGGGGTTTTTCCCCCACAAAATGAAATGGAGGAAAAACCCTGCGGGGTTTTCACCAAAGAGTGATTATCAGTTTTATTAATGATTGAGATCAGTTATACATTTAGAGCTCATATTATTTAAGTTTTTACAGTAATTAAAGGCCATAAAACAATTCTCTCGATGACCCCTCCCCCCCCCCCAACCCTTGTCCGCCACCCCCCCCCCCTCGTCCGCCATGCACTGCATCAGCGGTGATCACTACCAAGTTTGCACCACCGAACGGCCCAAAAAATATTGTTCAGGTAGCACTGATATTATTTGTTTAGCACGATTCATTACATCCCAGTCAACCATTTATCAGTCATGTTAGGATGCGTCTTATGGGTTGAAACAGTTCTAACAGCAGATAAAAGCAATAATATTAATAACGGCCATTGCAGTACCTGTCATACATAACTGCAATCTTATAAACTGGTTAATATGTAGTACATTGACAGACAGTGCAGACCAGGATCAGATGCAGCAGAATGTAGCATCTGATCACGGTCTTCATTGATTGGTAATAGGAATTCGCCATGCTTCTTGCATTTTCTTTTTCGCATTTCTCTCCATGGCAGTAAGCCTTTCTCTTTTTAAAGAGCAAGCCCTCTATATCCTTATTTTATTAAGACGTCATTTTCCCTGCTATGACGCTCAAGTATTGCAGCTAAGCAACATGATTTTACAATGGAATACATGTATATATTTGTAAATATATCTACCGTTATCTGTGATTCCCAATATGTGATCAAATACTATATGACGAATTATTCATATATATATTATTTTTATTGCACAGATCTATCACTATATTTTTTATTACTATTTTATCAGCCTGTAATTAAACTCTTATGACATGCTATTCTTATATATTATTTCTATTTCATAGGTTTATCGCTATTTTTAAATTATCATAATATTATTAATATTTTTTGTTCTATTTTAGATTTGTTTAACCATGGGTAATACTTGTCTTGTTTTACTTGATTACAATGTCTTAACCATATAATATGTATTTTTTTTACAGCCTTTTTACACTCGTTAACACTAACTTTTATACTATGTTTGTCGGAAAATAGCTCTTGTAGCTAATGTTATTTGTTATATGTAACCGACGTAAAATAAAGCTTCTTGTATCTTGTATCTTGTATCTTGTATCTTGATTGTTTAGGAATCATAGAATGGGTTGGGCATCAAGAAATTTGGGTCTTTTCTACAACCCTGTGTGTATCCTATAGAAAGATCCTGGTCTAAAGCAGACCAATTTCACAGATCTTAATTAATGTACCAATTCCGACTACACAGTGTCTTTCATGCATCCAAGGGTCCATGACGGGGGTCGCGCCTATAGCAATGCACCAAACTCCTGGGGAGTGTACAGGAAGATAGAGTACGGATTGGGTAGTTAAAAAACTAAGATGGCAGATTGATTACTAAATCTTTTTGACATTCTATTTTCTACTAGTTACAGAGGTATAGTGAGATTTACAAGAAAAGTATTACTGGAATGTGCTCACTTTGACAACTAGCTGATGAAAGGTAAATTGATTTTGCCTTGTCAATTAGTTTTTAGCTACTTTCATTTTGCCTACAAGCTGACAAGTTCCCCACCCCCTGGCCCTGCCTCTGTAGACAGAAAATAACCAGTGATTAACTGTGATTTGCAAATAAATTTGTGTTGAGTTGAGTGAAAGAGTTGACTACTTGCGAGACAATACAGTCAAAGGGCTGTTAATAACAATAACAGCTTACATAAACTTTTGCATTTTCACATTTTTAAATAACAATTTTTAAGCCGGTACAGACAAACTATATGTACAGTCGATAGTAGTGGTAGCCGATTTATCGAGCTCATCGATCATTGGTCATTTTCAGTGAACTGATTAATTGATCGGTAGTTTTCCAATAATCGATTACTCAGTATAGACCTTCTGCTTCATTGGCCTTCAATTTTTAGCTTGGTGTATTTATTTAATATGACCCTTTTCTGCATTTTCAGTTTCTGGTATGAACAGCATATGGTTCAAATAATGTACATAGGTTTAAATAAACAAAAGTTTTGAGTGTAAAATTGTAAATATATACTAATCCATCAGTTTGAACATATGTTTTGGGTGCTCAAAAGAACCGTCTTATTGAGATGGTTCTTTTGAGTACCCACAACATATGTTTTGGTTGAGAAAATTAATTTTTTGGTACACACTCTGAACACCAAACATGTCTGGTCAATCAACTTGACCCCGTAAGGCATCTTAGACATACCTGGCATGATATGTACCATATATAATATGTATTTTATTTTAGTCGATTAATGATTGATCATTGGTCACTTGTTATTTTCAATGATCGATTATAAAAATCCAGCCGAAAAAGGCGATTCCTACAACTAGTCGATAGAACCTCACAACCAGAAGAAATGATGCTGCATTCTCGGGACCGCCGTGACGTCACAGCCTTAGCGGCACATAAACAAATGTACCGAGGTGAATTGTACAGTGAATTTTAACATTACGGGTAACAGGAAAATGATGAAAAACGTGCTGCATTCATTCAAATTCTCTGATTTTTTCACCAGTCTGCGCTTAATTCGAAGGAAAAACATTGTCTTTTGTCCCACCACGATTAATTTAATTATAATTTCACCGATTATTCACAAATTATTGAAAAACTTGGTTGTGGGTGGGGTGAACGGCTATCGGTTTGCGATCATTTAGATGTGATCTCTAATGTCTTAGGAGCTTTAACAACAGTAGAACACTCAATGCCTTTGGTACAATATGCAGCCTGTCATAAAAGCTATCCGTTTCAAGAAAAGTTCCCAGCTATTGTTATAAGGAATTCGAGCATAATCTCAAGATTTGTATCAATAGGCCTACATGGGGGGATCCAGGAATTTTCGTCAGGTGGGGCGTCCAGGTTTATCTGTCATAAAAAGATAAAAAATCTTAGACAACGTTTTTCTTTGGGTTTTTTATGCCCCCAAAGGAACTTTGGGAGGCATATAGTAATTGCACAGTCCGTCCGTGTGTCTGTCCGTCAGTCCCGCTTCGTGTCCGGTGCATATCTCCTAGCTTCTTTGAGGTAGGGATTCCAAATTTGGTATGTGGATACATCTTGGGATGGCGGAGTGTCGCATACCATTTTCGGGTCACTGTGAACTTGACCTCTGACCTAGTTTTTAGAATAATCGTGTCCGGAGCATATCCCTTACATTATTTGAGGTAGGAATTTCAAATTTGGTGTGTGGATGCATCTTGGGATGACAAAGTGTTGCGTACCATAATTGGGTCACTGTGACCTTGAACTTGACCTCTGATTTAGTTTTTCAGAAACTGCATTGAGTCTGGTGCATATCTCCTATATTCTTTTAGATAGGAATTCCAAATTTGGTGTGTAAATGCATCTTAGGATGACAGAGTGTCACATACCATTTTCAGGTCACTATGACCTTGACCTCTGACCTTGTTTTAAGAATTATTATGTCCTGAGCCTATCTCCTACATTCTTTGAGGTAGGAATTCTAAATTTGGTATGTGGATACATCTTGGGATTGTGGAGTGCCGCGTACCATTTTCGGGTCACTGTGACCTTGATCTTGACCTCTGACCTAGTTTTTGGAATAATCGTGTCCGGAGCATATCTCATATTATTTGAGGCAGGAATCTCAAATTTGGTGTGAGGATGCATCTTGGGATGACAAAGTGTCCCGTACCATAATTGGGTCACTGTGACCTTGAACTTGACCTCTGACCTAGTTTCTAGAAACTGCAATGAGTCTGGTGCATATCTCCTATATTCTTAGAGATAGGAATTCCAGATTTGGTGTGTAAATGTATCTTGGGATGACAGAGTGTCACATATCATTTTCGGGTCACTGTGACCTTGACCTCTGACCTAGTTTTAAGAATTATTGCGGCCGGAGCCTAAATCCTAGGATGTGGATGCATCTTGGGATGGCGGAGTATTGTTTACCATTTTCGGGTCACTGTGACCTTGACCTAACCTAGTTTTTAGAATAATCGTGTCTGGAACATATCTCTTATATTATTTGGGTAAGGAATCTCAAATTTGGTAAGTGGATGCATCTTGAGATGACGAAGTGCCGTGTACCATAATCGGGTCACTGTGACTTTGAACTTGACCTCTGACCTAGTTTTTAGAAACTGCATTGAGTCTGGTGCATATCTCCTATATTATTTGATGTAGGAATCCCAAATTTGGGGTGATGATTCCTCTTGGGATGGCAGAGTGGTGCATACCATTTTGGGTCACTTTGACCTTGACATTGACTTCTGGCCTCAATTCTAGGTTTTTCCTGTTTGGAGCATATCTCCTATATTACAGCTTACTTTCCTCAAATGTGTCTTATGCTAGACCAATTCCTTTGGGGGCATTCGTCACGTGTTTGTGACATTTCTTGTTTAGTCCTCAACTTATTTTACAGAAGTCCAATGGTTTATTTTAAAGAAAATTGTAATTTTCCAAGGATCCAGAGGGGGTCTATCATTTTTTCCAAGGGGAGGCAGGGGCGTAGCTTGGCTTCAATGAATGTGTAGGCCTAATGGTAGGGGGGTCTGGGGGCATGCTCCCCCAGAAAAATTTTCGGTCCTAGACTGTCCAAATATGGATTTTGCGATTATTTCGCACTTATAAATGCGTTCATGTGATTGTTAGAAATTACAGGTAGTTATCACCATCATCGCCCATATGGCCTAATATGCTTATCAAGTTTGATCAACTTACGGTGCTGAAATGCAAAAACAAAATCATCGACCTGGGAGTCAGGGACAGGTATCATACTCTTTTAACCATTAAATGGCCAATCACTACAAAAGTAGTCCGCTTTCTCATCTGCTGAATTGTTTTACAAGCGTCTTCGACAAACAGTGAGAGATCCAGATCTGGGTCTACACTGTTTGCCTCAATACTGACATTAGTCAATAATATTAGCAAATATATGCAACAGAGGACTTAGGCAGACGCGTCTTTCATTTGCAGTTTTTGGCTGGTGCTTTAAGGGTTAGAAGGCTTATAGGAGCCTACATAGCAAGAAGACGTGACATTGTAATGATCATCCCAAATAAAAGATACAATGTACTGTACATGTATGTTGAAAAACAAGCGACATCAAGTTTCAATATCTAAATGCAGGTAGCAACAAAACTATTAATCACGAGCCAACTTAGAAAAAAAAAACTAATTTTCTGCATTAAATTTGTCTGACGCAAACATGTTTATCACCCTGTCAACATCGAGTGTCTGTAGATCATCGCTACGAAGGACAGCCCGGCAGACATCATTGTTGAGCGCAAGTAGTTTTTAATTCTTTTCATGCTACCTTTGGCATGTTGCAGACGTCGGTGGCATGGTCAAAAGGACTCCAATTATGGTGAAAATGCAATTATACAGGTTGCAAAGCTTCGTGCGATGGTTCATTTCCTATTGGGTAGGCTAGCAACATCACGTGACAGCTCGTCCTGGAACGCAAACAACCGTTCTTCGGTGACGTCTGATATCAGGATAATTTGGAATATCTTTCTGATTTACTCACCCCCTACCCCCTCCCCCCTCCATTTTATTGCATTTTTGGCGTTTATATTTTTTTTACTTTCTGAAAAAGTGTAGGCCGCGGCCTACATGGCCTACATGGCCTAAAGGAAGCTACGCCACTGGGAGGGGTCCAACTTTTTACAGGGGGGGGGGGGGGAGGAGGGGCAATCGCTTATTCCCTATACCCATATCAGCAGTGTTTCCGCGAGAGTGCGTTTCTTGCGTTTTTGACGATTTATATTTTGTCATTTATAAGTTTCTCTAAAGTAACCCTTCGCCCGGAATATAAATTCGACAAATTTGCCTTGATTGACTTCTGTTTGGCCAGGCGACACATCCGATTCTCGGAATTCTAGTGTTTTTTTCCTTATCTTATTGTTTCAAGCTGTATATACCATACATGTACAAATTAATTTGAATAAAATATAATATTTGATCCAATTGAAACCGCTGATGGGTGATTTAAAAAAAAAATGCATCCGAAGTGTGACATTGGGGGTCAAATTTCAAAATTGCTCTATCATTATCTTTTTTACATCCTCTTAACCAGGGAACATCAAAATTTCAGAAACAAATACTGGTTTAAGAATAAAATTTAGGACAATGCTTTAAATTTAATACTTTAATCATTTTTTCCTTATTTTTTTACAATTCTATAAGCTACACTTAGCTTGATTATAAACAACACAGGTATGCAGAATTGTAAATATTCTTTCATGAACTGATGAAGTAGTTATGTATACACATTTTCAAAGTAAAATTTAATCTTTCGCTCAAAATTTGCACTTGTAATAAAATTTTATGTGAAAATACACCCCTGGATTTTCACTGTGTTGAGGAAAAAGTTTTTCTAATTTAAATAATAAGCATGATTTTTGTTAAAAATTGTTCTTAGATAACAAGTAGGGTATATGAAAACATAGAACAAATTTCATTTGAATATATAGGATATAAAACATATTAAACACAATAACATATGTTGGTAATGGAATGTGTTACACTTGTGACAAAATCAGAAGAGGGAGTTTCTTCTTTGAATTTTTTATCTCTTATAGATATAGGATGAAGTGAATTGGCTTCATGGAAATTGATTAAAATGTATCAAAACATAAATCAATTCCCTTTTTTTAGCACAAGACTTTAAAAAATGAACTATTCAGATTTGTTTATTAAGCATAGTAAGGCGTTATAAAATGTTAATGATCAGAAAACATTTGACAGCACTCATTGTGGGATAAATTATCAATTGAATGATTTGATTGATACCATTTTTGCAATTCTAAAGAATCTGTAACAAATTTAAGGCTTAAATAGAAAGAAATAATTGTGTTACACTTGTGACAAGCAAACAAAGGAACTGATTATGACCCTTTTGTCTTTTCTTATCTCATACTTTATGTAACCTACTATAGTATGTACAAATTAGCATCTTTTTTGGTTTTCTTCAATAAATTCCTGTAAATATTTTTTGAATTGTGAAAAAATACCTTTCCCTCCTTGTGAGTGCATAATTTTATCCTTTTTGTTTACACCATTTTGTGTTTTCTTTGTATCGTAAGAGTGAATAACTACCCTAAATACCAAAATATATCAAATTAATTGTTGAATAGATCATCCTTTGACCAAACACAGGAAAAAGTGAGATGAATTCAATCCATAATATATGTTACACTTGTGACACAAATCACATTTTAAAGTATACCTGTCTAAATCAAGCTATAGTCTGGTTTAAGATTGTCTGATTTCTTCAGTAATGAATTTAGCATGATTCCTATCCCAGAATGTAGCTCAAGGATGGCCAGCTTCATAATGAAACTAGTATATGGGCTTGAGGAAGTATCATTCCTGCTGGACCGTAACTAGTATTGACTACACATTTGGTGAAGTTGTTGACTTTTTGTTGTGTTTAAATTATATTTCTGCATTCAAGAATTATTAAAAAGACCAAATAAGTAATATTTCATTTAAGATTTGCCATGTATATGCATTTATCACATATTCCTAAAATGTGTTACACTTGTGACATCAGTTAAAATCATGCCACAAAGTCAGCAGCTTAAGGATTTCACCACAATTCCTCATAATGTTTTTTGGGGGCTCCCTTGACCAGAAAAACAGCAAAAAAGCTATGAAATGCAAAACAAAATGAAATGCTGATGGTTGAAACCTTAAATGTTACACTTGTGACATATCTGGGTGGTTTTATTCAGTACTGGCTACATAAAATCATACTTGTTGTTTTATAGGCAAGTTGGTTCCTTTAGAAAGCTTAAAGACAGCTAGTCATTAAAACAGCATTCCTTTTGAATAAAACTTTGTATATTTTATGAGGCAATTCACTTTACTCCAATCATATGAAATTCTGTATGATAAAAATTTGAAAGGGTGTGTTTATAAAAGGTTACAAATTTCCGATTTATCTGGTTTAAAAAAGATGAAAAGATTGTTTTCCTACAGCTTTTATGCTATATTTCAACTGCAATTCACCATTTGACTATACATGAATAGTGTTTAATACAATTTACAGTTGAATTGAAGGTAAGGGAAAAAATGTCGCAAAAAAGTGTTACCCTTGTGACAATTTGGATGACATTTTTCCATGTAATTTTTGAACGGAACATTCTAAAGCGATGAAACTTGGCATGATGCAAGAAAAACATTAATTACATATCTTAATTAATTTTAACAATAAATCTGATTTAGATAGTCTATAAACATTGATTATAGAAATGGATGCATTATTTTTGAAATCACCCTGATCCATTTAAGATTTTCATAGCTGAATATTTGGCCTAATAATACTTTTCCATTGTTCAATCTTGGAAATCTGGGTGATATTCATTTGATTTCACGTGATAATATAACTCAATATTTCCCCATCCACATACAATGTAATAGATGGCCCACTCTAGCTTTTCAGCAAGGGGTCAAAGGCTTTAGATTGAACACTGTTTTCCCTGACCTAATATAGGGCCTTGTATATTTTCAGACTGAAAAACAGTAAGGATTTTGCTCGGATAGCTCCACAGACACCAGCTGATCTTAATTGACAGTACATGTATTTGAAAAAAAGGATAAATCCAGACTCAGCAGGACTTTGTTTATATTTAAATGTTCTTCAGAGCATCAACATGCAACAGCTGCCATCCAGCAGTCCAAGTCATTCCAGAATTGCAGGATAAGTATGGCTATCAGTAGCCAGGAGGCTGTAGAGGCTTCTATGATGAACACATACTTCACTGACAAGAGGGACACCGCAGGCAGTTTGGTCCCTCAGCTGAAGATGCTGAATAGTGATAAATGAGGTAAGATTTTGACCTTAGTATGAACAGTAAATATTTTTGCGCTGATGAGATTACTGCAATACATTGAGAGACTGACCCAGAATCTAGGTAGCTGTACAATTATCTAAATAAGTAAAACAGATGTGTTTAACACAAATCCCCCACCCACATTCTTCCAGAGCACTGCAAGTCACCAATTGTTATGTACTAAGTACTACTAGTCAATTGTATAGGCTCAAGGTGAGCTATTGTGATCATAGGATGTCCGTCATCCGTCAACAATTTCCTTTAAATAATGTCTTCTGTACCACTTGGTGGTATTTCACCAAACTACACAGAAATCCTGCTTCAAAGCACTTGATGAGCTATTGTGATCGTTGGAAGTCAGTCGTCGTCTGTGGTCAACATTTGCATCAAAGGACATTTCCTTAACTACCAGCTGGATTTTGGCCAAACTTGGCAGGAATGATCTTTATATAGCCCTCTTTGATAATTGTTCAAATGATTTTGGTCAACACAGGCTAAAAATAGATTTTCAAGATGAAAAATTTAAAAATGTTCTTGTCTGAAACCACAAGCCATATAGATTTGATATTTGGTATGTGCATCATCTAAGTGACCTCTACCAAGCTTGTTCAAATTATGCCCATTATGCCCATGGGTCATAAATGGGCCTGTCCCTGGGGTTACATGTGATACATAGGCTTATATAGGGAAAACATAAAAAAATCTTCTTGTCTAAAACCACAAGGCATAGAGCTTTGATATTTGGTATGTAGCATCACCAAGACTAGTGGACCTCTACCAAGTTTGTTCAAACTATGATCCAGGTCCACTAAGTTTGTTCAAATTATGACCCTGGGGCCAAAAATGGTCCTGTCCCAAGGGGCCACATGTTTTACACAGGCTTATGGAAAACATGAAAAAATCTTCTTGTATGAAACCACAAATCATAGAGCCTTGATATTTGATATGAAGTATAACCTAGTAGACCTCTACCAGCTTTGTTCAAGTTATACTCCTGGGGCCAAAAATGTTCCCGCCTCAGTGGTCACATGATTTACTATTTTACATAGGCTTTAATAAGGAAAACTTGAAAAAATCTTCTTGTCTGAAACTACAAGGCTTAGAGCCTTGATATTTGGTATGTAGCATCACCTCACATTATGTCATAGGCTTATAAATATAAAATCAATTTTTTTTTCAGAATATAGTCATGTTGCATATTAAATTTAAGGGAATGAAGCATACAATAACATGCTAGCTAATATTTTGTGCCAACACACACCCTTGACCCCTGGAGTGTGGTCAAAAGATAATTTTTTTCTTTTCTGAAATTACACACTGGGTAGGCGCAACAAGAATACAACCGAGGAACTGTGATCAATATTTATATTTTACAGCCGCCGTTTTGGGTAAGTTTAATATTTAATTTTTTTCATTGGAATGCTCAGGTTTCAGTAAAAGTAAGCATGATATCAGTTTTAGGTAAGATCAAAGAAATGTGCTTGGTGTTATATTTGTCCAAAAAATGTGTGAGAGTTGGCTGAAAAATAACATTTTATTTCTGATCATTACTTATTTCAAATTAAAACTGAAAAATATGTATATTTTTTCGCATTCATTGTTGTATTTCGATCTTTCAGAAACAGAAGGGTAAAATTAAATTATTGGTGGATATCCTGTGTGTATTCAATAATTTCTATCTGATAAGTGAAAAGTGCAGTATCTGTTTTAAAGGATGATGGTAATGATACTAAGGCAATCAAAAACTTCATTAATGGCAATCGGTTATCGATAGCAATCAATGTTTTTGGCAATCAATGAGCAATTTTTTGTTTGCTTTTGTCCGATATATATATATCCGAGCTTTATAAGTATGTTTTCTGTTTTATATTGATCCATAAACTCAAATCGGACCTGGAAGGCTCAGGATCAAACCCTATGTCACATGCCTACTGTGTGGCCCGACAGTTCAGTGGTAAACATACACCCACATTCTGAGAGGGTCCTGGGTTCAAGTTCAGGACGGGTCATGGGGGGGGGGGGTGTGTAGATGACACATGTGAAGAAAAAGCATATGACCAGATGGGGACTCGAACCCGGGACCTATCACAGACCGTGCAAATACTCTGACCACTTAGCTAACGGGCCACACGATGAGCCTGTCAGTTCTACAATATATACGGCAGGGTAGTTGTACTCCTTCCAAGGTCTGTTTGGACATCACCAGACACATCGAAAAAAAAAGTTTTCTTGTGACGGAGCTCATATGAAAGAAAGCTAAGAACCCATTGTCTGCGATCGGCCGACTGTAAGTTCATTTTACTTGTTTATCAGAAACAACACCTGCATAGAACAAATCACGATTCATTTCAGAATAGATAGGCGAAACCAATTTTATTAAAATACTGCTATAAATTATAAAAAACCCCAGATAAACTGACTTATTTATAACAGCGGCTGTACATACATGTATTGATCGCAGTTCCTCGATTGTGTTCAGCGTTCGATGTTGCCGCCTACCCGGTGTGAATTAGTTGTGTTGCATATCAAATTAAAGGGAATGAAACAGGGTAGATAATCCTTATGTCTACCGAAGTTGAAGTCAATAACTGTTTTGTTGTATGGCGTTTCAACTAAGAATGAAACTTTTCTACTTTTTGTTTTGTTGTTTAAGTTATGTTCAACCTTTAGCCTAAGGACTTTCTCATAAGTTTTATCAACTGTTATTAAAATATTTAAACATAGTATTTTGCATGTTGAAAAGGATACTAATTCTCTGAGTGTGGAACGTAAAATTTAATTAATATAAAACTTTTTTTATACTTTTTGTTTTTTCAAAACAAAGATAAATTAACAAACAAGATAATACAAAACTGTTTTCAAAAAGATCATGAAAGTCTGGATTGTGAAACAGCAAATCATGTCAATTTCATGCAGCACATGTTAGTTTTATATTAATCATGCTATTTTTTGCTCTACAGATGGTGATATTAGTGTCAAAATATTAACTTCTGGAAACTAGTTTGAGCTGGTTTTCATGCAATATTAACTTGTAGGCCAGTTTAGACCGGTTTTCAGGTAGACAGAGATTTATGAAGACAAATTGAGCCAATCAGGAGGGTCCGATGATTAACCGAAATCAGCAGAAATCACCAAGAAATCATCAGATAAAAATAAGAAAAAACTACCATTTTATTGTTAGTTTAATGTCATAATATAATAAGAATTAGTATAAAAAGCTTATTTCTACTTTGATTTTAAAAAGAAATGAAAAAAATGTTATGATTTCACTTTCAAATTCAGTGCACAGTGAATTCACCGAAATCACCAGATAAAAATAGGAAATCACAATTTTATTATTAATTTAATGCCATAATTGGATAGTAAGTAAGTAAGTAAGTAAGTAAGTAAATAAGTAAGTAAGTAAAGTCTTTATTTAAAGAGGGTGACAACATTTAGTAGTACAACTAATCTTCCATGAGGCCCTCAAAATAAATAATATTTACACACATAAAAAAAACAAAAACAAAAAAACAACAATTCTACACAAACTATCAAATTTAATTGTTTAACCCTGTACTGCTGAGCAAATATAGCTAAATTTTGGCAAGACCGTAAACTGAATGCAAAACTGTGGATCCCGATCAGCTGATCAGTTTCCACACTGTTAGTGTTTCCAAAAACAGGATATATCTAGGTTCAGCAGGACAAGGGTTAATTTGATATTTACACAAGTGCATTTATTATAATATAGTAACCCTATTTATCTTGACAAGCATCCGTTTCTATTTTACTCTGCTTGCTGGAAATTTTTTGATATTTTTGTCATCTGCTTTCTTTTTTAAAATTAATTTACTATATAGTTCTCAGAGAGTCAAACAGTTTGGATTTAGATCTGGCCCAATATTTTGTTGGTCCTGATTTGGTTCCAAAACTGTTTGCAAAGGTTATCAGCAGACAACAATTGCAGGCAGAGTAACTTCAGCAGTGTTTATTTAACCAACTTGCAGGGTACCACTTATTTGTATGCCTTTGCAAGCAAAGTAGAAAACAATATACATCCTGATCAGCTGGCTTCAGGACCAGGAAAATGTTTAGGTATTTTGTCATCTGCTGTCTTTTCTAAATTAATTTACTATATAGATTACCATATAGATCACCATCAGAGTGTCAAACAGTTTGGATCCAGATCAGGTCGGACATTTTGTCGGTCCTGATCTGGCTTAAACTGTTTGCAAAGGTTATCAGCAGACAACAATTGCAGGCAAAGAGTAACTTTAGCAGTGTATATCTAACCAACTTGCAGGGTACGGTAAGCACAATGTTTACCGCCGTCGCCCTGGGCCCTGTTATCTGTTAAACTAACGGTACCGGAGCAAACATTGAAGGCATTATACCACTTATTTGTATGCATTTACAAGCAGAGTAGAAAACAATATACATCCTGATCAGCTGACTTCAGGACCAGGCAAATGTTTAGGTATTTTGTCATCTGCTGTCTTTTCTAAATGAATTTACTATATAGTTCCTTAATGATCACCATCAGAGAGTCATACAGTTTGGACCCAGATCAGGTCTGACATTTTGTCGGTCCTGATCTGGCTCTAAAACTGTTTGCAAAGGTTATCAGCAGACAACAATTGCAGGCAAAGAGTAACTTCAGCAGTGTATATCAAACCAACTTGCAGGGTACAGTAAGTGCAATGTTTACCGTTGTCGCCCTGGACCCTGTTACCTGTTAAACTAACGGTACCGGGAGCCAACATTGAAGGCATTATACCACTTATTTGTATGCATTTACAAGCAGAGTAGAAAACATTATACATCCTGATCAGCTGACTTCAGGACCAGGCAAATGTTTAGGTATTTTGTCATCTGCTGTCTTTTCTAAATGAATTTACTATATAGTTCCTTCATGATCACCATCGGAGAGTCATACAGTTTGGACCCAGATCAGGTCTGACATTTTGTCAGTCCTGATCTGGTTCTTAAACTGTTTGCAAAGGTTATCAGCAGACAACAATTTCAGGCAAAGAGTAACTTCAGCAGTGTATATCTAACCAACTTGCAGGGTTCCACTTAATAGTATGCATTAACAAGCAGAGTAGAAAACAATATGCATCCTGATCAGCTGGATAACAACTTGAATAATAAGCTTATTTCTACTTTGATTAAAATATGAAAAAAATGTACATTTCAATTTCCAATTCAAGGTATTCCGAAATCACCAGAAAAAAAGGAAATATCCATTTTAATGTTAATTTTATGCCTTTATATGATATAAATGATAGTAGAATAATTGATATGTTTACAAAAGGCTTATATTTTAATGTGCCAGCAAATAAATATTTCAATAAAAAATATAGCAACACATTATAGCAATTTGAAAGTGATTTTTTTTATCAACATATTTTTAAAAACAGACTAGAAATAAGCATATTATACTAATTCTTATCATATTTTTGCATTAAGTAAACTATAAAAAGGTGATTTCTTACTTTTATCTCGTGATTTCGGTGATTTTCTGGTGATTTCGGTGATATCTGTTGATTTCGGTTAATCATAGCACTGAATCAGGAGATGGGATTCTCTCCAGTTATATAACAATATGTCATATTGGTTTGTGCAATAATTTTTTCAGGGTGAACAGCATCTCACAGATAAGATAGTTTGGTCTCAGAGAAAGTCCAGTTCTAAGGAGTCCATTGACCACAGTCACCAACTTACAGCAATATCTGATGTGATTCAAGGGAATTATACCTCTTTCATTTTAATGTTTGATAAGAGTACAGATTTGTTACTCACTGAGCCAAATTTTAACTACTCAGTATGGTCTCAGCAAGAGTTGAACATATAACATCTTTCTTGGCCATTAGGACTCTATTCCAATATTGAATCCCTAACCCATGATTTCTGGATGTGATAAATAAGGAACAAGTTCTGACAAACTGATTGGCTTGTCGAATGATGGCCAGTGATGGGCAGCTTCAATGTCAGCAGGAAATCAGGAGTGGTACAAGACACTTTAACCTGAGACTGATTGGTACTGGTTCAACACAGAAGACCCATCCCGACATGACTGAAAAATTATTGACTGGTTGAAGAAACAAATCATCCATAATCAAACACTTTGGATCCAGATTAGGACCGACTTCAGTGTTAAATCCATTAAATTTTCAGTGGTCATTTTCATGTGATTTCAGATGGAAAAACACTGTCTAATATTTGCCCATTTGCATGATGTTGATGATGGCCAACTCTACCTTTAGCAAGGGGCCATTTGATACAAAAGGGGGCCACTTAAAGGGGGCCAGTGGCCGCCTCTAGATTTTGCAGAGGTAATCAGCAGACAACAATAATAGGCAAAAAGTTAACTCATAAAGTGCCACATACAATTTGCAGCAGACGACAATTGCAAATTTTGCTGCTTTTTCAAAGAATGAAAAAACAAATAAGGCACGACGTTTCATGAGAATAGTCTGCTGGCAGACGATTCTCATGAAATATCATACCTTATTTTTTTCAAAAATTAGGAAAGTTGTCGCCATATTTGTCATCTGCTGCAGTCGTGATTGGTGCTTTAAGGGTTAAATAGAAAAGACTGAAGAAATAATCAAATGTCATGTGTTTTAATAAAATGCATAATTTTAAGCTGTATAACTTTTAAATATTGAAATAGATGAGTTTATATGTACATGGAGTTTGGTCTAACATAAGTCCAGATAAGTGAACTTTTATTGAAAAAATTGTGAGAACATATGCAATATTTCAATCATTTGAACATTTGTTTTGGGTGCTCAAAAGAACCGTCTCATTGAGACGGCTCTTTTGAGCATCAAGAAAATTGTTTTTTGATATGATTTTTAAGCACATTCAACTGGATACCTAAAGTGTATTAGCAATTTTCTATAATGGACTTAACTGATAAGAGACTGCCTGCAGCCAAATCAAGGACAGGTGCCATACTGGGAATTTAGTCATATAGTACACAGGTATAGGTTAACCGCTCAATAGCCCTTCAAAAGCCTCTATATCACCAAATGAGAGTTTTTATCTAAACATCCAGAATATCTGTTCTGGTTGTTTTATTTTATGTGATTCTTTACATTCCATGAACAATCTTTCAGCTATAAAGGGATGGGTCTTCCTGGGTTGAACCAGGACTAAGCTAGGATTAATGTGTCCTGCTCAAGGACACAACGCAGTGAAGCCGGTGATGCTCTAACTCGGGGGCCATCTGTCTCGAGACAAGCACTCTACCACTGAGCCACTGCACTCCTGGATTTGGTTTTGAAATAACAATTTGAAAAATATTTTCTTATAAGCACTTTCATCTGGAGGCCAAATAGTGGATTTGGAATTGGACATATTAAGTCACCTGGCTATTAAGTGCTCAAACTGAGCTATACATTTAATATTGCCTTCAAATATGTCTGCAAGATGTGAATGGTGTGTCTGTCATTTGTGTGTCAAGACAAGAGGCCCTTCTGAACACTAAACTTAGCATGTGCATTTTCAATTGACAGCACACCATGAGGTCAGGTCATGAATGTTTGCATGCGGATAGTTTTACAAGCTTTTGTTGTCCTCTGCTGATCAGTGCCTTAACCCTTGTTCTGCTGCATAAATATGAATATGGCACATTCACTTCTGTTTTCCAGTGGAATCTTATGCTGTCTGGAAAGCAGTCAGATCTAGATCTCATGTCCACAGATGTGTTCACTAGATTTAGCCTGCTGATTCTGGATTTACTCTCTTTTCTAAAGATGACATATCCGGTTTCAGCAGGACAAGGGTTTATCCATCATTTTATGGGACATTGGCAAACAGTACATAACCAGATCAGATATGACATAATGTGACCTCTGATCAGGTTCTGCACTGTTTCCTAACATTACATACTTTTAATATTTGAGTGTAATTATAATCCCAACTGGAGATGGATGCATTCAATTGGAAATTCAATTTGTGACTGGGGAGGAATTATTGAAAATTTACAAGCCATTCTTTGTGGAAGTATGTATTAAATGGGTTAGTGCTATTATGTCCCCCAAAATGTTTGTTCCTGAAATGTCTACTGTGCCAAAATGTCTATTCCCATGATGTCTACTATGGCAACTTGCAAGACCGGGCGGATGTCCATGCCCGTTTCAGCAATCTCCGATCCCCAGTATGCATCGTATTAACCTTTTTACCTGCTAGGGACAATTTGAAAACAGTTTGGATCTGGATAAAGACTGTCAAAACGGTAGGCCTGATCAGAATCCAAACTGTGTGCCACTCTGATGGTATTCCTGAAAATTCATTAGAGAAAATTATGACAATGGTCATCATGTTAACCCTCTATCTGCTAGTAACAGTTTGTAAACTGGTTGTAACCAGATCAGGAACATCAAAATGACTTTGCTGGGTCAGATCTGGATCCAAAATGGTTTGACAGTCTGGTATTCCTGAAAAAGTCATTAGAGTTACTTCAATCAAGGGTTATGATTGAAGCACTATCATTTAATTTGGACACTTTAATCCTTGCATTAGTACTGGTGCAATCCAGGTAGACCCATCCCGCCATAACTGAAAAATTATTGACTGGGGCGTAAAGAATCAAATCAAATCAAAAAAAAAAATTGGAGAAATCAATTGTAATGATGGAATAGGTCTTTCAGGAGTATATTGGTAAGTAAGCAAGTAAGTAAGTAAAGTCTTTATTTAAAGAGGGTGACAACATTTAGTGGTACAACTTATCTTCCCTGAGGCCCTCAAAATAAAGAATATGTACACACACAAAAAAAAAAAACAATTCTACACAAACTATCAAATTTAAATTGTTTAACCCTGTACTGCTGAGCAAATATAGCTAAATTTTGGCAAGACCGTAAACTGAATGCAAAACTGTGGATCCTGATCAGCTGATCAGTTGTTTCCAAAAACAGGATATCTAGGTTCAGCAGGACAAAGGTTAATTTGATATTTATGCAAGTGCATTTATTATAACATACTGTAACCCTATTTATCTCGACAAGCATCCATTTCTATTTTACTCTGCTTGTTGGAAATTATTTAGGTATTTTGTCATCTGCTGTCTTTTCTAAATTAATTTACTATATAGTTCCTTCATCATCACTATCAGAGAGTCAAACAGTTTGGATTCAGATCAGGTCTGGCATTTTGTCGGTCCTGATCTGGTTCTAAAACTGTTTGCAAAGGTTATCAGCAGACAACAATTGCAGGCAAAGAGAAACTTCAGCAGTGTATATCTAACCAACTTGCAGGGTTCCACTTAGCAGTATGCATTTACAAGCAGAGTAGAAAACAATATGTATCCTGATCAGCTGGTTTCAGGCCAGCTGATTCAGATCTATACTGTTTTCAAAACAAGTTAAACCCAGGTACAGCATGGTATGGGCCATTTTACATTATTTACAGGTCATCATATTTCTGTAATTTTATGGGCATAAAATTCGACAAAAACACATCAGAAGAAATTTTGGATACTGCCTAATTATGACTATTCCCTATGAGTGTAGATCCAGATCAGCTAGCTTCTGAGAGGCCAGCTGATCAGGATCCACACTGTAAGGTACAAGAATTGTCATAGGTAAAATAATAAATCGATAGAAGAGAAATGAACAAAATATTCACTAAAAATATATACAAACTACAAACATGTACTTAAAATGAATAGTTTAGCATTTTAAAAGGATGCTTGGAAGTAGATATTGTGGGAGTATCATTTTGGGAGCAGACATAGATGGCACCTTCAGGTGTGTAAAAACAAAAACCTTACACCCTAGTGCACATTATGTTTACTAAGTTTAGACATAGAGTGCATTAATAGTGAACATCATGCAATTCACATAATAACTTTAGTTATGATTCATTACTCGAATATTAAGCGAATAAAGAAATGTGCTTCATGCAAGATTGTCATTTTGTATCCTGCTTGATAACTTATATCACTTTAACTATCCTTGTTAGCAAAGACTTTTGTCATCTGCTGATAACCTTTGCAAACAGTAAGGACCCAGATCTGGAACGAGAAGAATGTCGATCCTGATCTTGATCCAAAAGGATTGACACTCTAATAGTGTGTTCCTGAAAGAATTTATTGAAAAAAGTAATTTTTACAAAAAAAAAGTCAGCAGACGACAAAAAAGTTTAAAGAAAAAGATCTTTCTAATTCTATTGTATTGTTATAATACATACCGCGAAAATATTAAGCGAATAAAGAAATGTGCTTCATGCTAGATTGTCATTTTGTATCCTGCTTGATAACTTATGTTATTTTGAATTACATCATTTTAACTATCCTTGTTAACTAGGTTGCAAGGCAGTAGACATTAGAATAAAAACCCGTATTATTAGCTTTTGGATGAATATTGTGAATGGTAAACAAACAAAACTATCAAAATGGTTATACTTACTTCTACTAGGAGAATATGACGGTGGCATCCATCAACATAAATGGATCCATTTTATTAAACATATTCTATTATCTGTTGGGCGTCCCGCTCTTTAAAACAAGGAAGTCATTGAAAACCCAAAATCAATCAAAAATCAAATCTCTAAAACTCTATCAGACCTTTATGTTCAGGAGTGGCATAACAAAGTAACTTCATCCTCTAAAGGAAAGAATTATACTCTTTTCAAGCAAGATTTAAATTTTGAAAATTACCTAATCAAATTAAATAAGAAACACTGTTCTTCATTGTTAAAGTTTAGGTTAAGTAATCATCGGCTTCCGGTTGAAACTGGTCGCTGGGAAAACACACCTTTAGAAGACAGAAAATGCACATTATGTAGCAAACATGATATCGGGTACGAATTTCACTATCTTTTTGTTTGTGATCACTTTATATCTGACAGAAAGAAATATTTAAGTTTATATTTATACAAAAGTCCTAACATTATAAAATTCGAAGAACTATTTTCTTCAGCAAATACCAGGAAGCTTGTAAAGTTATCAAGTTTTGTAGAAATTATAATGAATAAATTTTCATGTGCAGCCTAACCCTAAAAGAGTCAATCATTACGATAATATACTTCTTACCATGTCTTGGCTTAATATTTCATGGGAATTGCCTGATTATAGACAACTCACATGATATGTCATATCATGCGAATTGTCTATAATTAATAATGTGAAGCCTTATTTTGTTTCTTAATGAAGCAACAACAGTCGATTATGTTGCCTACTGTTAGTTATAGAAGGCTCTTTCAGGGTTGATTTTGCTCGCATTTTAATTTTCACCTTTTTCATGCTCTTTGTACACTGTATTTTATGTATATCATGTATATGCTTTGTTTTTGTATCTTATGCTCTTACGCTATCTATGAGTGGCCTGAGTTTTATGTCAATAAAGATATGTTCTGTTCTGTTAACAAAGACTTTTGTCATCTGCTGATAACCTCTGCAAACAGTAAGGACCCAGATCAGGGCCGAGAAGAATGTTGATCCTTATCTTGATCCAAACCGACTGACACTCTAATAGTGTATTCCTGAAAGAATTTATTGAAAAAAGTTATTTTAAAAAAAAAAGTCAGCAGACGACAAAAAGGTTATAGAAAAAAGATCTTTCTGGTTCTATTGTATTGTATTTGAATTTAAGGTACAACTTGCATTTTATATTGTAGAACAGTGACCTATGTCACTGTACAGAAATGTGTAGAAAGACCCTTGTTACTGTGTATAACATTTTATCAGACAGACAATGTCGTCTGCTGATAACCTTGCAAACAGTTAGGACCAAGATCAGAACCAATTGAAAGTCATTCCTGGTCTGCATCCAAAATGTTTGACATTCTAATTGAGTTCCTGAAAGATTTTTTGCAAAAGACATAAAAAGTATTCAACTAGTTAAAAAAGATCTTTTTGGTTTTAATGGTCAGCAGACCTCAAAACATGAATGTGGGCATGACTGGATTTGTTCACCTAAATTGAAGTGTTCTTGTTACCCTGGCAACAAATAGCAGGCTTCTGACCACATGGTGAGGCTATTACCTGGTGACTTATCCCAATAAACACCGAAATTTCAGTTTTACACTGTCAATCACACCAGCTTTAGCAAACAGTGTAGATACAGATGAGAAGCAGCTAATAAGGAAAGAGTTAAATAAGATAGTCTTCTGGAATTACCTTTTAGTGAATAAATTTTGTTCGAAGAACAAAAAAATAGTCCCTGATCAGACTGCATTGAATTTTTGATATAAATCTTTACATGCGACATACTTAGTGATTCTGTTGTCGTCTGCTGACTCCTTTCAAAATAAATATTTTCAAGAAATTTCAGGAAAAAATCAAGGTGTCAAATTGTATGGATCCAGATCAGGACCAAACATACTGTTGGTCCTGATCTGACTCCAAACTGTTCATGAATGTTATCAGCAGATGACAAAAGTTTGATGATCAGTTGTTTCCAAAAACGGGATATATCTAGGTTCAGCAGGTCAAAGGTTAATTTGATATTTATGCAAGTGCATTTATTATAACATAGTAACCCTATTTGTCTCGACAAGCATCCATTTCTATTTTACTCTGCTTGTTGGAAATTATTTAGGTATTTTGTCATCTGCTGTCTTTTCTAAATTAATTTACTATATAGTTCCTTCATTATCACTATCAGAGAGTCAAACAGTTTGGATTCAGATCAGGTCTGACATTTTGTCGGTGCTGATCTGGTTCTAAAACTGTTTGCAAAGGTTATCAGCAGACAACAATTGTAGGCAAAGAGAAACTTCAGCAGTGTATATCTAACCAACTTGCAGGGTTCCACTTAGTAGTATGCATTTATAACCAAAGTAGAAAACAATATGTATCCTGATCAGCTGGTTTCAGGCCAGCTGATTCAGATCTATACTGTTTTCAAAACAAGTTATACCCAGGTACAGCATGGTATGGGCCATTTTACATTATTTACAGGTCATCATATTTCTTTAATTTTTATTTTTGTTAATTTTCTCCGAATTTTATGCACATAAAATTCGACAAAAACACAGAAGAAATTTAGGATACTGCCTGATTATGACTATTTCCTAAGAGTGTAGATCCAGATCAGCAAGCTTCTGAGAGGCCAGCTGATCAGGATCCACACTGTAAGGTGCAAGAATTGTGATAAGTAAAATAATAAATCGATAGAAGAGAAATGAACAAAATATTCACTAAAAATATATATACAAACTACAAACATGTATGTAAAATGAATAGTTTAGCATTTTAAAAGGATTTTTGCTTGGGAGTATATATTGTGGGAGTATCATTTTGGGAGCAGACATAGACAGCACCTTCAGGTGTGTAAAAACAAAAACCTTACACCCTAGTGCACATTATGTTTACTAAGTTTAGACATAGAGTGCATTAATAGTGAACATCATGCAATTCACATAACAACTTAAGTTATAATTCATTACTCGAATATTAAGCGAATAAAGAAATGTGCTTCATGCAAGATTGTCATTTTGTATCCTGCTTGATAACTTATATCACTTTAACTATCCTTGTTAGCAAAGACTTTTGTCATCTGCTGATAACCTTTGCAAACAGTAAGGACCTAGATCTGGAACGAGAAGAATGTCGATCCTGATCTTGATCCAAAAGGATTGACACTCTAATAGTGCGTTCCTGAAAGAATTTATTGAAAAAAGTAATTTAAAAAAAAAATTCAGCAGACGACAAAAAAGTTTATAGATAAAGATCATTCTGGTTCTATTGTATTGTTATAATTCATAACTCGAAAATATTAAGCGAATAAAGAAATGTGCTTCATGCTAGATTGTCATTTTGTATCCTGCTTGATAACTTATGTTATTTTGAATTATATCATTTTAACTATCCTTGTTAACTAGGTTGCAAGGCAGTAGACATTAGAATAAAAACCCATATTATTAGCTTTTGGATGAATATTGTGAATGGTAAACAAACAAAACTATCAAAATGGTTATACCTTCTTCTACTAGGAGAATATGATGGTGGCATCCATCAACATAAATGGATCCATTTTATTAAACATATTCTAATATCTGTAGGGCGTCCCGATCTTTTAAACAAGGTAGTCATTGAAAACCAAAAATCAATCAAAAAATCAAATCTCTAAAACTCTATCAGACCTTTATGTTCAGGAGTGGCATAACAAAATAACTTCATCCTCTAAAGGAAAGAATTATACTCTTTTCAAGCAAGATTTAAATTTTGAAAATTACCTAATCAAATTAAATAGGAAACACTGTTCTTCATTGTTAAAGTTTAGGTAAAGTAATCATTGGCTTCCGGTTGAAACTGGTCGCTAGGAAAACACACCTTTAGAAGACAGAAAATGCACATTATGTAGCAAACATGATATCGGTGACGAATTTCACTATCTTTTTGTTGTTGATCACTTTATATCTGACAGAAAGAAATATTTAAGATCATATTTTTACAAAAGTCCTAACATTATAAAATTCAAAGAACTATTTTCTTCAGCAAATACCAGGAAGCTTGTAAAGTTATCAAGATTTGTAGAAATTATAATGAATAAATGTTCATGTGCAGCCTAACCCTAAAAGAGTCAATCATTACGATAATATACTTCTTACTATGTCTTGGCTTAATATTTCATGGGAATAACCTGATTATAGACAACTCACATGATATGTCAAATCATGCGAATTGTCTATAATCAATAATGTGAAGCCTTATTTTGTTTCCTAATGAAGCAACAACAGTCGATTATGTTGCCTACTGTAAGTTATAGAAGGCTCTTTCAGGGTTGATTTTGCTCGCATTTTAACTTTCACCTTTTTCATGCTCTTTGTACTCATGTATTTTATGTATATCATGTATATGCTTTGTTTTTGTATCTTATGCATTTACGCTATCTATGAGTGGTCTGAGTTTTATGACAATAAAATATGTTCTGTTCTGTTAACAAAGACTTTTGTCATATGCTGATAATCTTTGCAAACAGTAAGGACCCAGATCAGGGCCGAGAAGAATGTTGAACCTTATCTTGATCCAAACCAACTGACACTCTAATAGTGTGTTTTTGAAAGAATTTATTGAAAAAAGTTATTTTAAAAAAAAGTCAGCAGACGACAAAAAGGTTATAGAAAAAAGATCTTTCTGGTTCTATTGTATTGTATTTGAATTTAAGGTACAACTTGCATTTTATATTGTAGAACTGTGACCTATGTCACTGTACAGAAATGTGTAGAAAGACCCTTGTTACTGTGTATAACATTTTATCAGACAGACAATTTCGTCTGCTGATAACCTTACAAACAGTTAGGACCAAGATCAGAACCAATTGAAAGTCATTCCTGGTCTGCATCCAAAATGTTTGACATTCTAATTGAGTTCCTGAAAGGATTTTTGCAAAAGACATAAAAAGTATTCAACTAGTTAAAAAAGATCTTTTTGGTTTTAATGGTCAGCAGACCTCAAAACATTTGGATTTGTTCATCTAAATTGAAGTGTTTTTGTTACCCTGGCAACAAATAGCAGGCTTCTGACCACATGGTGAGGCTATTACCTGGTGTCTTAATCCCAATAAACACCGAAATTTCAGTTTTACACTGTCAATCACATACCAGCTTTAGCAAACAGTGTAGATACAGATGAGAAGCAGCTAATAAGGAAAGAGTGAAATCATTAAGGTCCTTTAAGATAGTCTTCTGGAATTACCTTTTAGTGAATAAATTATTTTGTTCAAAGAACAAAAAAATAGTCCCTGATCAGACTGCATTGAATTTTTATATAAATCTTTACATGCAACATACTTAGTGATTTTGTTGTCGTCTGCTGACTCCTTTCAAAATAAATATTTTCAAGAAATTTCAGGAAAAAAATCAAGGTGTCAAATTGTATGGATCCAGATCAGGACCAAACATACTGTTGGTCCTGATCTGACTCCAAACTGTTCATGAATGTTATCAGCAGATGACAAAAGTTTGATGATCAGTTGTTTCCAAAAACGGGATATATCTAGGTTCAGCAGGACAAAGGTTAATATTATGCAAGTGCATTTATTATAACATACTGTAAACCCTATTTGTCTCGACAAGCATCCATTTCTATTTTACTCTGCTTGTTGGAAATTATTTAGGTATTTTGTCATCTGCTGTCTTTTCTAAATTAATTTACTATATAGTTCCTTCATTATCACTATCAGAGATTCAAACAGTTTGGATTCAGATCAGGTCTGACATTTTGTCGGTGCTGATCTGGTTCTAAAACTGTTTGCAAAGGTTATCATTAGACAACAATTGTAGGCAAAGAGAAACTTCAGCAGTGTATATCTAACCAACTTGCAGGGTTCCACTTAGTAGTATGCATTTATAACCAAAGTAGAAAACAATATGTATCCTGATCAGCTGGTTTCAGGCCAGCTGATTCAGATCTATACTGTTTTCAAAACAAGTTATACCCAGTTACAACATGGTATGGGCCATTTTACATTATTTACAGGTCATCATATTTCTTTAATTTTTATTTTTGTTAATTTTCTCCGAATTATATGCACATAAAATTCGACAAAAACACAGAAGAAATTTAGGATACTGCCTGATTATGACTATTTCCTATGAGTGTATTTCCAGATCAGCTAGCTTCTGAGAGGCCAGCTGATCAGGATCCACACTGTAAGGTGCAAGAATTGTGATAGGTAAAATAATAAATCGATAGAAGATAAATGAACAAAATATTCACTAAAAATATATATACAAACTACAAACATGTACTTAAAATGAATAGTTTAGCATTTTAAAAGGATTTTTGCTTAGGAGTATATATTGTGGGAGTATCATTTTGGGAGCAGATATAGACGGCACCTTCAGGTGTGTAAAAACAAAAACCTTACACCCTAGTGCACATTATGTTTACTAAGTTTAGACATAGAGTGCATTAATAGTGAACATCATGCAATTCACATAACAACTTAAGTTATAATTCATTACTCGAATATTAAGCGAATAAAGAAATGTGCTTCATGCAAGATTGTCATTTTGTATCCTGCTTGATAACTTATATCACTTTAACTATCCTTGTTAGCAAAGACTTTTGTCATCTGCTGATAACCTTTGCAAACAGTAAGGACCCAGATCTGGAACGAGAAGAATGTCGATCCTGATCTTGATCCAAAAGGATTGACACTCTAATAGTGCGTTCCTGAAAGAATTTATTGAAAAAAGTAATTTAAAAAAAAAGTCAGCAGACGACAAAAAAGTTTATAGATAAAGATCTTTCTGGTTCTATTGTACTGTTATAATTCATAACTCGAAAATATTAAGCGAATAAAGAAATGTGCTTTATGCTAGATTGTCATTTTGTATCCTGCTTGATAACTTATGTTATTTTGAATTATATCATTTTAACTATCCTTGTTAACTAGGTTGCAAGGCAGTAGACATTAGAATAAAAACCCGTATTATTAGCTTTTGGATGAATATTGTGAATGGTAAACAAACAAAACTATCAAAATGGTTATACTTACTTCTACTAGGAGAATATGATGGTGGCATCCATCAACATAAATGGATCCATTTTATTAAACATATTCTAATATCTGTTGGGTGTCCCGATCTTTTAAACAAGGAAGTCATTGAAAACCCAAAATCAATCAAAAATCAAATCTCTAAAACTCTATCAGACCTTTATGTTCAGGAGTGGCATAACAAAGTAACTTCATCCTCTAAAGGAAAGAATTATACTCTTTTCAAGCAAGATTTAAATTTTGAAAATTACCTAATCAAATTAAATAGGAAACACTGTTCTTCATTGTTAAAGTTTAGGTTAAGTAATCATCGGCTTCCGGTTGAAACTGGTCGCTGGGAAAACACACCTTTAGAAGACAGAAAATGCATATTATGTAGCAAATATGATATCGGTGACGAATTTCACTATCTTTTTGTTTGTGATCACTTTATATCTGACAGAAAGAAATATTTAAGATCATATTTTTACAAAAGTCCTAACATTATAAAATTCAAAGAACTATTTTCTTCAGCAAATACCAGGAAGCTTGTAAAGTTATCAAGTTTTGTAGAAATTATAATGAATAAATTTTCATGTGCAGCCTAACCCTAAAAGAGTCAATCATTACGATAATATACTTCTTACTATGTCTTGGCTTAATATTTCATGGGAATAACCTGATTATAGACAGTTCACATGATATGTCAAATCATGCTAATTGTCTATAATCAATAATGTGAAGCCTTATTTTGTTTCTTAATGAAGCAACAACAGTCGATTATGTTGCCTACTGTAAGTTATAGAAGGCTCTTTCAGGGTTGATTTTGCTCGCATTTTAATTTTCACCTTTTTCATGCTCTTTGTACTCATGTATTTTATGTATATCATGTATATGCTTTGTTTTTGTATCTTATGCCTTTACGCTATCCATGAGTGGCCTGAGTTTTATGTCAATAAAGATATGTTCTGTTCTGTTAACAAAGACTTTTGTGATCTGTTGATAACCTTTGCAAACAGTAAGGACCCAGATCAGGGCCGAGAAGAATGTTATAATCCCAAATAATTGGTATGTTCTAGAATGTTCTAGAAAGTCTCAGTCCAGTTCCAATTCTGCTTGAATAGAACTTCCTGGGATTTTGTGGTACTTCACTTTACATGGTATTTAATGGAATTCCATTAAATCCCAAAAGTTGGAACAATTGGTATTTTCTGTCACTATCTGGAACTGGAAAATCCCAGAAAGTCTCAAACAATTCTGCTTAAAATATAAGTGGGATTTTATGTTACTTTCTGGGATAAATATTCCATTTAATCCCAGGAAGTCCCAGTAGGTACTTTAAATGGGATTATTAAGATTTTCTGGGACTTCATCAATTCAACACATCCATATAATTTGGGATTAAATGGAATCTTTTGGTACTGCTAGTAAATAATTTGGTTCCATTTAATACCAAATAATCCCAACCTAGATTTGCATAGGACCATTATATTCTGAACTCAGTCTGACCTTGAAATATGATATAACTGTGTTAACCTGGTTCTCTCATTTCAATGACTCAAGCTGAAATTCTTTAATCTTGCAGGAAACCAGAAAAAGATTCAAATAAACCTCATGGTTTGCAAGGCTCTAACTATTTGATAAATCCTCTGTTAATTTTGGATATATACTGCATAAACTGCACAAAATAAATCCTACAACAGACAATGTGATTAAATAGAACATATTTCTATGCTTATAAATTATACTTGCATGAGACTTTTCATCATATAATTTAGTTTCTCAGAAACAAAGCCATTTTTAGTTGTTTCTTTCTTTAAATGCTGATGAAAGACGCTTAATACTGAATTGTGTTCATTATGGTTATACAATTTTACCATTATCATTATTATTTACAGCAGCATTTATGGCAGTACAACACTTAGTGTGGTACATGTAAGCAGGTTAATTACTGAATTTACAGGATAATCAGGCTGATCATTGGGGCTTATTTTTATTTGATTTTTTTTATCCATTCTCTTTTTAAAAGGTGTTGGAGATATTGCGATTGCATTCGTCTGTATATCAGGTTTTTGTTTGTTATGCTATCTTCTAAACAACTGGACAGATTATCCAACCAAATTTGTTGAGCAACTGGTGTATGCAACTGGTGTATGCAACAGCAAAATTCCAATACCCCAATGATGTGGGATGTAGGTCAAAAGTGTCCTTCGGTCTGCCCATTTGCCTGGAATACTTTCACCTTGCAAACGGTTTGTTTGTTTTGTTGCTTTACGTCCCAAGTCAACAGCTATGGTCATGGCGGGACAGTTAGTTCACCTAACCACACTTTTTCCTGGGCAAGCTTTAACAATCAGTTAACCAGTACTTCGTGCACATACTTTTACTTGTTACTGACAACAACCCTTCTTGAATGATTCAGCGGAAGGGAGGAGAATGACCGTAGAAATTATTTGATGATCAATCTCCACGAACGTACAGGACCGGGTTGGGATTCAATCTCGCGACCCCTGGATTCAGACTCACATCTGTTGCCAGACACGTTACCGACTGAGCAAACGGTCATACTGAATCCAACCGAATTTGTTTGGTGACTTACTTGCACAAGTGGGTGAGCAGGAGCATTACTGTTTTTTGCTTTTTGGATCCCCTTTGCATGGGCCTCAGAGAGTGTGCATTTTCTGGCTAAATTGCAGTCTCTTTCTGAATTGCTGGGTAGAACTCAACCAAATTTGTGCACAACGTAAACAAATTGTGTATACAAGAGCTTATTTTTGGGTACCCCACTCAGAGGCGCCCTATAATGGGGACAAAAGTGTCTGCCCATTCTTCTTTTATGCTAATCCAAACATGCTGGGCTGAATTCAACCTAATTTGTTGAAAGGTCGACTTTCTCACAAGTAGGGAGTGGTAAAGAACATTTATTTTTTTAACCTTCCAGCCAAATTTTTGATTATCCGAAACTACTGGGTTATTCGAAGACTACGGACAGTCCTGACTTTTTTCTCTATTATCTATTGCAATAAATCTACCTATTATTCGAATTTCGATTATCCGAAAAATTCAATTTTTCGAAGTGATTTGTCGGTCCCGATAAAAGAAATGGCTATTAAATTACCTTTCAAGATTCGAAGTCCAAATGTCACGCATGGTGATCATGATTTCTTTGTTTGGTCAAGTTTATTTTTATTATATAGATTAATAGTAAGAAAAAAATAGGTGAATGCCATTACAATAATACTTCATCAGTGTTGACGTGGTCTATTGTCATATACAGCACGGATGTTGGTGACCTGCTTTTGAATGAAATGATTCAAATCTGAATATCGATATATAAACAAACAAGTTTTAAAATATTAAAACCAAACCAATAATGTATATGATGTATATATGTTCAATGTTTCTATCTTGCTTTTGTAATTGTGCTTTATTTGTATGCTCTTCACATGTGGAGGAAATAAAGAATATTATTATTATCATTATTATTATTATTATTATTATTTTATTAAGGTCGTCTGCAATGATGGTTTTGTTTGATGTTTTTTATATGTCTAATTATGGGCAATAAATGAGCTAAACTTGATTTTAATTGGATCTTCTCATCCTTTGATTTATTCTTGACCACTGTGTACATTATATTTAATATAGAATATAAGTATGTCTACAGAATTCCAAAGGGCCCTTACTTAGACTACAGTTATAATTCTGTCTGATTACTCTACTGGTTGTGATGAGATGAGACGAGCAATTATTTTGCCACACAAGCAGATATAATGATAGATATTGTATACGACTTGGATAAGGATTAGTTAAGATATTTTAAAACATTTAACCAATTTAACAAATACTAAATTGTCATGTTAAAATAGAAACTATTATTTTCCACGCCCCTCTATCTATATCGTAGTATTATACATATATGGAAATATTGAAAAAGTTTATATATAACATCTGTAAAAAAGGTCTTGATAATAGAGCAATGAATTGCTTCCTAAGATAAAGCACCAAAGCCCAGAGATTTATAAGAAACCATGCGAAAAATATTCATTTCTCTTTGAAATATCATCTCTTACACCAAGTCAATGGCCTTGCTAATTTATTATGTTAGGTAACATAAGTTACAACCTGTAACACAACCTGTAACACGTACTCCTATCTTGTTGTTTAACATGCAAAATCTATGATTCTTTATTATATGAGCAAGACTATCAAAATATGGAAGATTTTATATAATTTTTACGTAAATAATACCTACCAAATTGGGCTCCTTAAAACTTGGGGTAGTGTTGTTTAATTGCTTATATAAGGCAATGCATTTAAGATAGATAAACACACTTTTTTTTTCTATAAGCCAAATAAGTGTGTTAGTACAACTAGATTAAAAGCATTTTAAAAATTCACAAATCAGCTGTAAAATTAAATGCTATTGGTCACAGTTACCGTTTTTAAAGGGTAGTTTTATGTAAGTAACGCACATGACACATTAGGTTGCCGTAATTTTGCTTTAAAACTTTTATCTGCAGCTTAGGTATCCAGCAGGCAGACTATATGCGTGATTTAAATAGTTAGTTTAATGCCTTCTTTCTGTAGCACAGCCTTTTAACTTTTCATTTTCTGAATTTTATATGGTAACATATGTAACAGACTGTTAGAGGCAAACACCAAATCGTACACATGCAAACATCTCTTATTCTACGCAGCTTGAAATGCTCTTTTAAGATACGATGTGTCTGCAAAATTCTTTAGCGGGGAGCAAAACATTCTCAGCCATCAGTCTAACAATGATACATTGCCATTTTGGTAACGTATATTTTAGGATTTCCCACCAAGGGAGAAATTGAAATCTCTCTGTTTTGATATAAAACTCTCACAACTTTGAACACAGAGTGTAAAATGCTTCTTTGAGCTAAAAACTAAAAATATTATTTTTGGATAAAAAACCCCGCAGGGTTTTTCTCCCATTTTATTTTGTGGGGGAAAAACCCCGCGGGGGAAAAACCCTGCGGGGGAATTTTCTTTTTCCTCTAGAGGCACAATATAATGCTGAAAGTTTTTGATATACCTTTTATTATGCATTGTGATGAATAATAATTCAAAAAAGTCAATTTGAATTTTTCAAAAAACCCTGCGGGGTTTTTTCCCCACAATCTGAAATGGGAGAAAAACCCCGCGGGGGAAATCAAAGTTTTGAATTAAGCCATATCAATCATTTTCAGCAATAATTACAATCAAACAAACTTGTTTCTTGAACAAATTTTAATATTTATTTTTTTGAAAAAACCCTGCGGGGTTTTTCCCCCATTTGAAAATGTGGGGGAAAAACCCCGCGCGGGGTTTAAAAAACCCCGCGGGGTTTTCGAAAAACCCCGCGGGGTTTTTAACTTTGACCATTTTTTTCATTATGATGGCATATATTTTTTTAGTCATAATCATATATGTTTTGCTCCCTTATGTCTGTTTTTATGTATTTTAGTGGTTTTGAGTCTTTTGCACCACTAGAAAGATGATGTGATTTTGCCAAATTCTGGTGTGGCAAAAAAAAACTGGTGGCTGTTTAAACTTATTCTTTACAGTGCAGCATAAATGGCTTAGTGGGTCCTAATAAGGTGGCATCACACCGGATATGCGGCAATCGTAAACGCCCTTTACATCGATGATCGCAGATCAAAAATCGCTAGAAACAGAGTTTTTGATTGCAATTTGTCGCAAGTCGGGCGACAAATGGCAATCTAAAACTCTGTTTCTAACGATTTTATCTACGTTCGTCGATAGTATTAGCGTTTTCGATTGCCTCCTATCCGGTTTTGGCATACTCTGAAACGAATCTACACTGTTGACAAGGCATGCAGGAGCAATACTTATTTGGTTTATTACAATTAGTATAAGTATATTTAGTATCCTCTTAAGAATAAAGCTGAACAAATGTTCCTCAATCCCGATATAATTGGAAAGTAACTGGAATCTGATCTGTGTCTACACTGTTTATCAAGGTCCACTTTTGTGGTGCCTGGTATCAGTGACTTCATGTTGACAAGTTTATATTTCAAGAATCGATTTCTAACATATGTGCTGAAGAATAAATCTACAAGGCGCCTTGGAAAAACAAACATTTTGTCTGTGATCATTGACACCGGGTTAACCCGGACCAGAATGCGCACTTCCATCACCTGACTCAATACTGCAAAATATTTAGTTCCTTGTAGGCCTGTTAGGAGAAGCATTTTGTCCATACCAGACTTGCAACTAAGTGAATTGGGCGAGGCGAGTTGAGTTCGTTTTCAAATGGCAAGCTTCATTTCATCAGGGATAAAAGAATCGGTTTAGACGCCATTACTTCTGTCTTTCCGGCTGAAAGTCTTGCCTGAGGAATTCGTGCATTAGCAGTTGATATGAAGACTTCATTGTTTTGTTTTCAATTTTATTAGTGTTTATCGCTATACTGTAAACGACTGGAGAATCATTGAACTCAAACCCCACTTTATAAACACCGAGGTTTCAATTCAGGTACTGTAAAAGTGCAAGTTTATGCCAGAAGAGGTGGCAGCTCCGATGCCACCTCCTCGCTATGTGAAAACTTAAACGTATTTTCCTTTGCAAACATTTTAATATTGATAAACATATCAAGCTGTTGGACAATCACATAATATCACTTTGGTTGCGCCTGGACCGGTTGCGCGCGCAACTGCTCATCAAATTTATTTGTGCTGATTGTTTGTGTTGAGGCTTTACGTCCCAATCAACAATTTTCAGCCATGCCGGGACGATTTTCTGTCTTCCTAGGTTGAACCAGTTCTATCAAGCAAACGATAAAGTGCCTTGCCCAAGGACACAACGAAGTGCCTCCTGTGAGTCTGGAGCCAGCGACCCATCAATCTAGTCTTAACACTACGTAGCTGAGCCACCGCGCTCATCCCCGTCAAATTTGCTGTGATATTTATCAAAGAGACTTCATAATGCAATGAATGTGCGTTGATTTCAAGTACCAGCTAGAACTTCCATTTAGAGCAGATACGGGTTAGACGACGTCTTTTTGTCACCAAATGAACAGCGCCATAAACTGGCTCCGAGGTTATAAAACTTTTTTCATGCTCAACTTAGCTGAGCACCAATTTTCAACTGCTCATAAAAACTAAAATACCGAAAAGTAAAGAAGTTTTTTGCGTTAAGTCTCTCAGATGTGTGGTATTTATCATGCTAATAAATGTTAAAATGCCAACAATTGTTGGCATTGTAACATTTAAGAGCATGATAAATTTTGTGCTCAGCTGAGTTGAGCATAAAAAAGTTGTCTGAGAATGGTCAACATGGTCATGATGGTATGAATAATTCTGACTGGATCGTAAAGCAGAGGTCCTTTTCTCATGCCATGTCATAAATATCGTCTGGTAATAATCAAATCTGGCATTCTAAGGATTAAAGAAGTTTTTTAAACACTGATATTGATCAGACGTCTGACAATGAAAAATGAAGAATAGACGCTTCTTAATATATAGCTCATTAATATTAATATAACACCAGAACGAGGCACCGCTGGCAAACAGAGTTCCAAGCTGGCTTACTGATAGTAAAATAATAGTTTAATTCCAACACAATAGTGCATCATATAACATACAAGAATTTTATTTCAACCCTATATAACCTTTAATGTAATTGAAGAATATGTAAAATCCACCTGAAATGCATTTGCACAGGAAATCCAGCTCAATAAGTGCTAATATATTAATGACTTATTTTACTCTCCAATTATGATATTTTTTTCCTTGAAGCAACTAGATTTTCAAGTGGGATTTTAGGCTTATCTGCAATGTAATCTCATTTGTTAATGCATTCCAGACCTTTGCAAAAGTGTAAAACCTCACAAAAATCATGATAACCATGACCCCTCCTGCCATGTCGAGAAAAGAAATAATAAACAAATGCTTCTAATGTAGGGATTGTATTACAGCTTAAAAAAAGCTCTTACCATACATCTTCCAATCCAATGTCCTTCATTTTCAATTGAGAAATATTGTCTGAATAGACATGGATGTTTAGCTACAGATATTAGGTTTCATTTACATTTTATAATGTTTTAACATGTTTTGCTTCGTCCCATATTACAGACTACCATTAAATGAAGCCTGCACATTATCACTTCTGCTCAAAGCTGAGTAGCAGAGAATTGCACTCAAACCACAAACCGCCCCTCACACCACCTACGAAACATTGTACCAACACAGGAGCGGATGAACAACTTTTGGAAGGAGGGTTGGGTTTGATTTTTCTGAGTTTATCCCTTTTTTCTGAAATATCCAATGAAAATGAAATAATTTGGTTGTAAAGGGAGGTTCAATCGACCTCCTGCCCCCATCTTGTCCCCACTGCAACAATTACTCGAAAAAGTTATATTAACAGCGAACAACACAATATTTGTATAATAAAAACGTATAATTGTGTGTGATCATACGTAATTTTTAGGTTACACTTTTTGTAATTAACTGCTATATGCTATGTTCTTCTTTCTTTTGTAGAAGAAAATGAAAATAATGTGTTGACAAATACCTTAAAAGTTTGAACTATGAATGTACATGTAATACTAAGAGAGGAAAGTATTTGTGCGGTCTGATATTCAAACTATTGGGATTCAACAGATAAAGTCGTCTGACATTTACTCCTGGGTAGTAATTTTCGGGCATAAAAGGCCTAAGGAACCCATTTTATCTCCGCCTGAATACATATATAATACGTGAAACAAACATCTATCAGAGGCATCCACTGCTAATAACCAGTAAACTTATGGTTAGGCTGGGGTCACCATGGACTTGCGATTTTTATATTGTGCTTCCTGTTTGTTTGTTTGTTTATGTTGATCAATGCTCTATGTAATAGTCAATAATTTTCAGTCATGTCGGGACGATTTCCAATCTTTCTGGGTTAAACCAGTACTAAGCAAAGGATAAGTATCTTGCTCAAGGACGCAACGCAGTGCCTCTGTTGAGTCTCGAACTAGCAAACCTTCGATCTAAAGTCTAACACTCCTCTACTATTACATTACCCAGAAGATTATACTGGTATTATCCGACTCTATATAATATGCACCAGTCATTTGTAACAACTGCCCACAGCCCCAGCGAATAGCAGGAACTTTGACATTTTGTTCAGCGATCCCCTGCTATAACCCCCTTACTGCAGGGACAGTAAGCTGGTAAAAAACATGACAGTTTTCCCCTGCAGTCTATTTTATTTTACATTTGCACTGGTATAACAAATCCATACCATTTTCCGCACACTTTTGGGACAATGCAAAAGTTAAAACATTGCACATTTGCCCGGCTATCCCCCGCCTTCCTTGAGGTCTAGGGAACGGTGTGTGGTGACAAATGACTGGTGCATTATAATTTCATCTAAATGCTTTAGATAAAACTCTAACTGTTTAAAACCATACATGTATGGGAAGATTTCTTATAAAGCATATTAAGAAGGTGTATTTATCTGGTTAAATATGGTACTGCAGTCTATGAACAGGATTGTTTTGATAAGTTTCTGGAAAATTAGTTTTAAATATGTGGAAAAATGGATATTCTGTATAGATGTACCGGTATGTAAAATTATTATTGTTTTTTAAAAGAAAACAACTTCGAATCATGTCTTGAATTAATGCCCTTTGTCTCTTATTTATTTATTCATACATTGCTTTCTTTTGACTTAACCTTTTGAAAGTTAATAAAAAAATTACATCTACACCATTATCTGCCATCAGCAGCTAAATAATGAACTGGAGACAATTTCATTTTCTAAATTGCCAGCTGTTCTGATGTTGAAGCCATTTTGTTTGCCAGCGATGCCTCGTTCTGGTATTGGAATGCTAAACATGCATATAATTTGAAAGGTAGCTATGGCTTCTGTTATGTCATCTGCTGGTTTACTTACCAATTGATGTTGTAATGTATGAGGCGCCGTTTCTATAGAAATATGCTGTAATCTATGAGGCACCGTTTCTCTAGATATGAGGCGCCGTTGGGTTTAACAATACCGATATGCATTAGGCGCCGTTTCTCTGGAAACCAGTGCCAGGATGAACCCATGATGTTATGTATGAGGCATCATTCCTCTAGAAACCAGGAGGTAACCAATGATGTAACGTATGAGGCGCCGGTTCGCTAGAAACTAGCAACCAATGCTGATATGTATGAGGCGCCGTTTCGCTAGAAACCAGAGAATCAGAGCTTAACCAATGAGGCGGCTCTTCTTTAGAAACTTAGGGGTTAACCAACGCTGTTGTATATGCGGCACCCTTATGCTAGAAACTAAAGATTAAACCAATGGTGTAATGTATGAGTCACATTTCCTCTAGAAACCAAGAGTGAACCAATGCTGTAATGTATGAGGCGCCGTTTCGCTAGAAACCAGATATTAACCAATGGATTATGTATGAGGCGTCATTCCTCTGGAAACCAGAGATTAACCAATGATGTAATGTATAAGGCGCTGTTTCTCTAGAAACCAGTAATTAACCAATACTGATTTGTATGAGGCGCAGTTTCTCTAGAGCCTAGAGATTAACCAATGATGTTTTGTATGAGGCCTCATTCGTCTAGAAACCAGGAGGTACCTAATCCTGTAATGTATGAGGCTCCGTTTCGCTAGAAACTAGCAACTAACCGATCCTGATATGTATGTGGTGTCGTTTCGATATAAACAGAGATTAACAAATTGTGTATGTATGAGGCAGTTTTTCTCTAGAAACCAGGATTTAACCAATGTTGAATTGTATGAGATGCTGCTTCGCTAGAAACCGAAATTAAACAAATGATGTAATATATGAAGCGCCATTTCGTTAGAAACCACGAGCTAACCAATGCTGTAATGTATGAGGGGCCATTTCTCTAGACACCAATAGTTAGCTAATGCTGTAATATATGAGGTACAGTTTCGAAAGAAACTAGCGATTAACCAATGCTGTAATGTATGAGGCGCATCATTCCTCTAGAAACCAGGAGGTAAATAATGCTGTGATGTTTGAGGCGTCATCTCGCTAGAACCAATGATGTAATGTATAAAGCACTATTTTTCTAGAAACTTCTGATATGTACGAGGCGCAATTTCTGTAGAAACCGGAGATTAACCAATGATGTAATGTATGAGGCCTCATTCCTTTAGAAACAATAAGGTAACCAATGATGTAACGTATGAGGCGCCGTTTCGCTAGAAACTAGCAACCAATGCTGATATGTATGAGGCGCCGTTTCGCTAGCAACTAGCAACCAATGCTGATATGTATGAGGCGCCGTTACGCTAGAAACTAGCAACCAATGTCTATATGTATGAGGCGCTGTTTCGCTAGAAACCTGAGAATGAGAGATTAACCCATGAGGCGCCTTTCCTCTAGAAACCTAGGGGCTAACCAATGGTGATGTGTATGCCGTTTCGCCAGAAACTAGCAATTGACCAAGGCTGGTGTGTATGAAGGGCCATTCCGCTAGTAACCAAAGATTAACTAATGATGTAATGTATGAGGTCCTCTAGAAACCAGGAATTAACCAATGCTGTAATGTATGAGGCGCCGTTTCGCTAGGAACCAGATATTAACCAATAATGTAACGTATATGGCGCTGTTTTTCTGGAAACTGCTGATATGTACGAGGCGCCATTTCTCTAGAAACTAGAATTTTAACAATGATGTAATGTATGAGGCATCATTCCTCTAGAAAACAGGAGGTAACTAATGCAATAATGTATACATGAGGCGCCGTTTCGCTAGAAACCAGAGATTAACCAATGATGTAATGCATAAAGCGCTATTTCTCTGGAAACTGCTGATATGTACGAGGCGCCATTTCTCTAGAAACTAGAATTTTAACAATGATGTAATGTATGAGGCATCATTCCTCTAGAAAACAGGAGGTAACTAATGCAATAATGTATACATGAGGCGCCGTTTCGCTAGAAACCAGAGATTACCCAATGATGTAATGCATAAAGCGCTATTTCTCTGGAAACTGCTGATATGTACGAGGCGCCATTTCTCTAGAAACTAGAATTTTAACAATGATGTAATGTATGAGGCATCATTCCTCTAGAATCCAGGAGGTTACTAATGCTGTAATGTATGAGGCGCCGTTTCGCTAGAAACCAGAGATTAAGCAATGATTTAATGCATCAAGCGCTATTTCTCTGGCACTGCTGGTATGTACGAGGCGCCATTTCTGTAAAAACTGGAGAATAACCAATGATGTAAGGTATGATGCATCATTCCTCTAGAAAACAGGATGTTACCAATGCTGTAATATATGAGGCACCGTTTCACTAGAAATGCTGATATGTTTGAGGCGCCGTTTCTATAGAATGTACTGTTGTGTATGAGGCGCCGTTTCTCTAGAAATATGCTGTAATCTCTGAGGCGTCGTTTCTTTAGAAACATGCTGTAATGTATGAGGCACCGTTTCTCTAGATATGAGGCGCGTTGGGTAAAACAATGCTGATATGTATGAGGCGCCGTTTCTCTGGAACAAGTGCCAGGATTAACCAATGATGTTATGTATGAGGCACCATTCCTCTAGAAACCAGGAGGTAACCAATGATGTAACGTATGTCTAGGAGTTTGTACATAACAGTTACTGAAAAGCCGAAAAACAAATACACCATAGAATATTGTGGTTTAACTAGCCGTGGCATTTCTAGCATTTTATTTAGAAAAAAATTTAAGCGTAAATTGTAAATATTTTCTTACCCATAGTTTTGTATATGTTTTTGGTGCTCAAAAGACCGTCTCATGGAGACGGTTTTTTAATTACCCACAACATATGTATTGGTTGCGAAATAAGAAAGTCATTTTTCTGATACGCACTCTTGACCAAAGGCCTCGATTGCAACACTGAACAGTAACAGATATTGTATATCAAGAACGGTGTACCAATCACACACTCTCTTGTCTGCGGACAGACATACGGACGAAAGGAAGCCAGGCTGATCGCAATATCTCCCGATCTTTAATTTTAAAAAAAATGCCGTTTCAATTACCAAAAAGACGTTTTCTCTTGCCTTAGTACCCGTTTTAACAACCGACAGCCTAAACTTTAAGTTCATGGGAGCTCAGTGGCTCGAGACAGAAGGGTTGCGGGTTCCAGCCTCACCGTCGTGACTGCGGTGTATCCTTCAGCAAGACACATTAATCCTTGCTTAGTACTGGTTCAACCCAGGAAGACCCGTCCCGACATAACTGAAAAAATGTAGAATGGAAGTAAAGAACCAGATCAAACAAATTAACAAAAAAAAAGTTCGAAAGTCATCATTTTTAGCGAGTGCCGCCCACCCGGTATGCTTATCCGTGTCACAAAACAAATCGTGGTCGTTGTGACTATAAAAGCGTCAGAGAGTCTGATAATGATAAAGAAAAAAACAAAATCAGGAAGAAACTGTTTAAAACTTCAGCAAATAATGAATGTATTTTGATCTGCCAGAACCTGCCATATAAAATATTTTCTTACTGCGTTCTTGGTAAATCAAACGTGAAATTCTGATCATGCCAACGGAAGGCAATATATGAAAGCAAAGTACACTGAGGCAATAAAATGAAAAGGAAGTACATATACCATTTTAAACAGGTAACATCAGATCAGTCGGCAAAATCAGAGAAATTAAAAGGGGATTGCATACGTATAGTCCAAGCAATACGGTTGGTTCCAGGCTCCAAGAAATGGTGATCGAGTAATAGAATATATTTTTTTTCAACCAAATATATGTTGTGTGAATCAGCAAAAACATCGACGAGGATGGGATTCGAACCCACGCGGGGAAACCCCAATGGATTAGCAGTCCATCGCCTTAACCACTCGGCCACCCCGTCTTGTGAGAGGAGCATGTTGTCAACTCATTCTTAAAAGTTTTGGTAAAGTGCATATGTCTTCCACAGTACAAATATAAATATTGATAAATCTACTTATAAATGAGGCAATAATGAACATAGAAATTTTGTTGTAGAAAAAAGATAGTTTTGGAAGAACACGTGGTATGTGGTTTAATTGTTGTTGTTTTTTTTTCAATATAAATTTCAAAGTTAATTTTAAGTTAAGCTTTAGCGACGACATGACTCCATATCGGCACTAATCCGAGCCTTCTCTGGTGTTTAGGCCTAAGTGGCTTTTCCATACTTTGATAGTGGCAAATATCAAAATAAAAAAAAAAGCCAAGAAAACGTGAGAGAAAAATCGGACTATATTGGCACCAGCTCTTAGTTTTTTACCCCTTCTAATAAACAAATTAATTACTAATATTCTATGGAAAGGGATAAATCTTACAGTTTGGCAGGGGTTCGTACGTTTCTAACTGGCTTAACTGCAATATTGGGAAGAAGAAACAAATTAAAGTGGATTAACTCGATGTGCTGCGAAATAATTTGCATGTGGACAATTTCTAACCCATGTGGTAATTATTTATTGATCGTCATGCGGGCACCTAGATCGTCATGCGGGCACCTAGATCGTCATGCGGACACCTAGATCGTCATGCGGACACCTAGATGGTCATGCGGGCACCTATAGTAACGAATGTTGCGCACACGCGCTCTCATTAGTACATGTGCGCTTATAAAGTCGACTTGACTCTTAACCTACAAGTGACAACGGTTTTCGTTTGGACCAAGCTCAGACACGATAAAATATCGGGTCTGATCTGGATCCAAACTGTTGACACTCTGATAGTAGCCCCAAAATATTTTTTGAAAAAGGTTATTTTAAACATAAATCAGCAGATGACAAAATATGATCCCAGGATGCAAAGGGTTAACCCAGTAAACACAAAACGTTAAACCAACGTCGTATCAACGTCGATGCGGCGCATCGCCGTTGATTCGACGTTATGTGCATTGTGCATGTTTGGTTGGAAGTTATATACATGTACGCACCTTCAAGACATTTCGGTCAGCTAGGGCTTGTAGTATCACAATTTCCTTCACAATTTTCTTCGCCGCCTTTATGAAGCATTCGGTATGACTCCTGCCTGCCTCCATACACGTGTTCACATCCTGACCCCTAGGGTCCACAGTCTTGAGGGCCACGGGCGTCCCTTGGTACAACCCTTTATAGACGGCCTTCGTCCAACCAGACGCGAGATAAACTCGATCAGTTATATTTTCTATATCATCACAGTATATAAGTCTATCAGAAAAATAATTCTCCATATGAAGTATCTCATTCTTAGATGAAACAGTATTGTCTAAAGTAGTTTCCATAATTTCTAACAACCTTCTTAATCGAGTTTCGAAAATATGGCGTATTTTACTATTGGAATAAACAGCACCGTTAGCATGAAAGACATGGGTATTCTCCTTCCCGTCCATCTTTGACGTCCCTCCAGCGTCAATAAAATTCTCGTTTTCAAGCATGTCAAAATTCCTGTGAATCATAGCTATATTTGTGAATATGATCAAAACAAGCACGGCCCCACAGTAGTTACAGATTTTCCGCCAGAATCCGTTCCTGTTAAGTCTCTTGTAGAGCCAGATCATGTCTAGGTTTGTTTTTCAAATGACTCAGTTAAAGTCCATGGAGACTCGGAATTATATTCCTTTTCTTAAAATTACACAAGACAAATCGACTTGTCTGCAAAAGCGCTTCATTCATCGCTCAGAAAACTTGGCATCAGACGGAAATGCATCTTTGCAGAGCACACTTTAATCTAAATCTCATTGTGTTTCCGCCTTCACTTGTCGTCTGCTTCTGAAATCAAGAAATAAAAACGAAATCAGACCGGCTGAAACAAAAACTAATCACGTTTCTGATCAGATGGATCCAAGGGTGTTTCATTTATGTTTCTGAATAAAATAACCTTTGAATTTCACTCGAATCATCTCGACGAAGATAATTCAAGCGAAATATGTTTTACCTTCTAGATATTATCGTCCGCTGATCTTGTTTCATGGTAACCCTTAAACTGCCAGCAAAAAATTATCTGAAAAGTACGTCTGCTTTTGTCGTCTGCTGCAAATTTTGCTAACATTATTTAACAAAGTTAAGTATAGAGACAAACAGTGTGGACCCAGATCAGACTGCTCCTATAGGAGTAGTCTGATCTGGGTCTACACTGTTGGTTGTGAAGCCTTCTAAAATATTTCAGCAGACGACAAAAGCAGACGACTATTGTTGTGATTGGCGTTTTAAGGGTTAATAACGCTCCAAAAATATTTGCATGCTGGGTAACTTTGCACGTTTTTGTCATCTGTTGATCTTTTTTTTCTTTTCAAAATAAAATTCCAGGCCCCGAGGTAATAAAACGTTTTTCGTGCTCAACTGAGCTGAGCACGAAATTTCAACTGCTCAAAAAACTTAAATACCGACAAATGAAGAAATTTCTTGCTTTTAGTCTCTCAGATGGTGTATCATTCGTGCTAATAAATGTTAAAATGCCAACAGTTGTTGGCATTTTAACATTTATGAGCAGGATAAATTTCGTGCCCAGCTGAGTTGAGCATGAAAAAAGTTGTATTACCTCGGGACCAGGAATGCCAACAGAGACAAGTAGTTATTGGCCGGATCAGGCGCGAGTAAAGGTCGAACAGTTTGCTCTAATAATCAGCAGACTGGCACCAGACGTCGTCACTACCTGTAGCAGGCGTGTTTACTGGATAATTGTTCATGGTTTTGTTGTCGTCTGCTGATTTTTTTTTTCAAATTCAACCTTTTCGAAAAATTCTTTTAGGAACAAACAGTTTGGATGCTGATGAAGCCTGACGTTTTGTCGGGCCTGATCTGGGTCCAAACTGTTTGCAAAGGTTATCAGCAGACGACAGTAGTAGACAAAGAGTTAAGCATACAATAGAAAAAAAAAAGTGTGTTTAAAACGTTTGTTATACTTTTTATGTGGTGTATAAAAGAAAAAATGCACACCGCCAAGGCATTCGAAATCAAGTTAAATATTTAACTTGTTCTATACATACAAGGTACACCAGAAAAAAAATAACACACGTGCAAGGCGAACAATCACAATGCTCCCTAGTATTTTCAGACAACAACAAGTGCAATTGCACGTGTGCATATGTCTACGAAAAGGTAACTAGTGGATTATCACACGTACAGACGCACAAACCATACAATAACTTACGTGCCTTTACCTTCTGAATCACGTGGCATTCTGAAAATAATCCTTTAGATTGAAAATTTTGCTTGCTTTTTTGCCGTCTGCTGATATCTTTTCAATAAACATTTTCGAAAAATTCTTTCAGGAATACCACCAGAGCGTCAAATAGTTTGGATCCTGATCAGGTCCGACGTTTTGTCGGACCTGGTCTGGGTCCAAACTGCTTGCAAGTTATCAGCAGATAGAGTTAAATTGTGCGCGCGTAGGATTATTCCTCCATGGACAAGCCGTATTAACTTATCTTCAATTAACACATTTTCTAACCCTTAAAACGCAGACTAAAATTTTGCAACAGACGACATTTTCAAATGTATCAAACTCTGTAATAACCCAAATAAGGCTTGTCAAATGGTAGCTTTATTTCCTCCAAAATCAAGAAAGCTATTATAAAATGTCTCCTTTGATAGAACTTTAAAGATGAAGTATTCGAATCTCATCGTGCACCACAATAATTTTATCATGTATTTTAGCGCGGAACCACCATCGGTCCACCAGCGAAATGCCATTCAAATGGCATTTCGCTAGTGGGTCGATAGTGGCCCAACATTGTTTGCCGGCGTAGATCACAAATCACAAACCAACCAACTCGATATTTGGACTTATTATCCGTCAGTTCTTTTACTTCATATCATTATTTTTTTACTTTTCCTTCCGAGTCTTCCATATATTGCAGACGTATTTTCCTATAAGATCTCCTCAGAATAGCAAGGTAAGCCTATTATTGACTGTCTCCCGTCGGGTTTTGTGCACAAATTAAGACTGGAAAATACTTTTAATGAGCTCAGATATAGTCAATAATATAACGAGGTTCTACATTAGCTTTAGTATGGGAAAACGCTAATTTAGGGTTTTGTCGTTTTTAACAGTGGCTGCCTAGCGACAAAAGCTGTCGTTGTCACATAATTCGGAACTCCATTATCTTGTAGTAGTTTGACAGAAACCCTGCTGCTTAAATCTCAGATTACAATAAAAGGGTGGTGATAATGGGAAAATCGCCCACAATTCTTTGCATGCTGGGTAATTTTACATCTTTTTGTCGTCTGCTGATCTTTCTTAATTCTAAAATTCCAAAAACGTAAGATTCAATCAATCAACCATTATTATAGGTTTTCTGTAAAAATTCTTATTTTATGCATTTTGAAAGGCGTTATGCCTTTCAAAATGCATAAAATTATTTTTAACAGAAAAAAATAATTAAAAAATATGTGTGCCTCTCCTACCCAAAGACCCATTACCCGAAACACACTTATTTTTTTTAAAAATAACTTACTCTTAAATTCTAAAAACTTAAGATTCAATCAATCTACCAAACCTTTACCTACTGTTTTTTTTTTAGTTTTGATGTTATTGTTTTTTTGTTGTTGTTTTTTTTGTTTTTACAAAATCAACCATCAGAGTGTCAAACAATTTGGATTCAGATCAGGCTCCCTGGTATGTGGCCAAAATGTTTGTAAAGCTCGACAAAAGGCTTCAAAAGTGGACAAAGGAGCCAGTGTATGACAGAGCAAACAGAATGGCCCTTTCAACCAGCGAAGACTTAGATCACCCTGAAAATCAACCACATATGGCGTCCATTAGTTTACTATGATCCTATTTATGTTTAACTGCATGTCGCCCATTAAGTACAGGCGAAATGCTTTGACTAACTGGCATCTTTAATACTCATATTGGGAATCAACTGTCGATTTCTCTGGGCCCAATAAAAACAAGAGGGTCAAGTGGCCCTAAATCGCTCACCTGAGTTGGTTTAAAGTTTACATTTAGGTACCTGTTGAAAGCTAGCCACTTGCCTAGTGACACCTGGGATGGGGCCAAATTTGGCCCCAGGTACATAATTTGAACAAACTTGGTAGAGGTCTACTAGGTGGTGCTACATACAAAATATCAAGACTCTAAGGCTGTATGGTTTCAGACAAGAAGAGTTTACCATGTTTTCCCTATATAAGCCTACTAAAACATATAACCCCCATGGGCGGGGCAATATTTGGTCCCAGGGAGATAGTTTGAATAAATTTGGTAGAGGTCCACTAGGTGATGCTACATACCAAATATCAAGGCTGTAGGCTTTATGGTTTCAAACAAGAAGATTTTTTCATGTTTCCCTATATAAGCCTATGTTAAACATGTGACTCCCTGGGCGGGCCATTTTTGGCCACAGGGGCATAATTTGAACAAACTTGGTAGAGATCTACTAGATGATGCTACACACCAAATATCAAGGCTCCAGGCCTTATGGTTTCAGACAGGAAGAATTTTCCATGTTTTACCCTATATAAGCCTATGTAAAACATGTGACCCTGGGGTCGGGCCATTATTGGTTCAAGGTTGTATAATTTGAACAAACTTGGTAGATGGTCACTAGGCGATGCTACATACTAAATATTAAGGCTCTAGGCCTAATGGTTTCAGACGAGAAGATGTTTTCATGTTTATTCCCTTCATAAGCATTGTTAAACATGTGACCCCCGGGGCGTGGCCATTTTTCGCCCCAGGGACAAAATTTGAACAAACTTAGTAACAGTCCACTAAGTATTGCTACATGCCAAACATCAAGCTCTAGGCCTTAAGGTTTCAGACAAGAAGTTTTTTTCATGTTTTCCCTATATAAGCCTATGTAAAACATGTGATTCCTGGGGCGGGGTCATATTTGGCACCAGAGGGACTATTCGAACAAATTTGGTAGATGTCTACTAGGTAATGCTACATACCAACCATCAAAGCTCTAGGCCTTAAAGTTTCAGACAAGAAGTTTTTTTCATGTTTTCCCTATATAAACCTATGTAAAACATGTGACCCCTGGGGCGGGGTCATTTTTGGCCCCAGAGGGATTATTTGAACAAATTTAGTAGAGGTCTACTATTTGATGCTACATACCGAATATCAAAGCTCTAGGCCTTGTGGTCTCAGAGAAGAAGATTTTTACAGTTTTCATCTTAAAAAACTATTTTAGCCTGTGTGACCTAGATGTGCAATGGGCCGAAACCATTTGAGTACCATATATAGACCATGTCTACCAAGCTTTGCCAAAATCCAGCCTGTAGTTTAGTATAGGAGATGTCCTTTGAAGCAATTGTTGGCGACGTACGACCCACGACGCACGACCCACGATGGACATCTAACAGTCACAATAGCTCACTATGAGCCAATGGCTCATGGTCTGTTATCTAATCTTTTCATTCTGATGGATTATATACATATATATTTTTAAGGAATAAAGTGGTACCACTCTCTAATTATTGTATGACCCTACTTTATCACTTTGCTTGGCACATCAAAGACCTTTCCTAATAAGGGGATTGTGACCTTTCTGCACGAGTTATTGAACCCTCTAGTGCCCGTTGTATCGTATACGCTACATTCTTATTTGCTGGTGCCGTGGCCAGGATATTGACTTGAAAGTTAAGTTAAATGCTAGAAAGACAGTTAAGATGTTAGGCAATTAGAATATATTATTTCAGTTGAGGCCATTTCTCGGGTTTTATCAGCCACCAAAGTTTTCCAAAGTTCAAAAACGAAAATATATCGTATAATACATTGGACATTAAAAATCAAAAATAAGAATTGAGATATTGACTTCACCTTTTCAGATATACCTGATATATATAAGCTAATAAATTCTTTTTCATACACTAAATTGTCATCCAAAAAGGTGTCCTGAAATTTTTACTGGTACTTGAGCTATTCACCTTTAAAAAATCCTGTCATGAAAACTTTAATGTGCAATGTAGCATATATGCTACATGCCAATCTCGGCAACCTTTGACCTCAACACAAATCAATACCCTGCATTCTATTTGACTTCCCAAAGCTAGTATCTGGGTGGAATATATAGGTTTTCTGATTGTGTATTTTATGTCATTTTAGTATAGGAGGAGATGTCCTTTGAAGCAATTGTTGACGACGCACGATCCACGACGCACGGCGCACGACCCACGGTGGACATCCAACAGTCACAATACATTGCCCGGTTCGAGGCCTCTGTCTGTATTTTAAAGTTAAAATATTGAATTCTGAGTCAAGTTGCGCTCCACCTTCTCCCCATTCCCCATATGTCGCTCCCTTTTAATAGACGGATCAACTATATATCTCTTGGTTACATACAACTAAGAACAACCATATAAAAATCGTTCATTATCACAAAACTAGTTTCTGAACATTTATACTCATAGTCATAAGGTCAAACCAAATATAATTTACATATATCCCCTAACTCACAATAAAACAACATACGCATAAAAACAATGTTGTTGGTTTTTTTCGAAAGAAAATTGTTTCTTCTTTATTTATGTTGTTTATTCTTGAACCAGCTACCCTCCTCGATGGTAAAGTGTGTGTGTGTGTGTGTGTGTGTGTGTGTGTGTGTGTGTGTGTGTGTGTGTGTGTGTGTGTGTGTGTGTGTGTGTGTGTGTGTGTGTGTGTGTGTGTGTGTGTGTGTGTGTGTGTGTAAGCCGCCGCCATAACGTAAATTATATGCTATTTTGTATGTACTGCTGCCTCATGTTTTACATGTATCATGTAACTGAGTGAATAAAGTTTGATTGATTAAATGGCTGGAATACTAGGCATATCTGTTTTGTCTTGAAGCGGCACACCTAACATAGCAATCTTCTTACAAGACTTACTGGCAAGTGGCCGACACCTTACTATAATCAGGATTGACAATGGAATTAATTTCCCCCATAGCCCTCAAAGACAAACGCGAGCGACTAAACTCACATCCCGTGTATATTATGGCGTAGAACTGAAATGATAGATCAACTGGCCGGTGTGCCCAGCAAAGACTCAGATCAGATTCGACATCCGCCTAGTCTAATCAGAGTGAAGTGTGCGAGAAGAAACCAGGTCACTATTTTATAAATCTTTTTTCATGCTCAACTCAACTGAGCATGAAATTTATCTTGCTCATAAGTGTTAAAATACCAACAATTGTTGGTATTTTAACATTTATTAGCAGGATAAATACACCATCTGAGTGTATCAGGCCGGGAAACATATTTATTTTTCAATATTTTAGTTTTGATGGGCAGTTGAAATCTCATGCTCATTTGAGTTGAGCGTGATCCAATTTTATAACCTAGGAGCCAGGGCTCATTTGCTCACCACTGCCGCAATTCGAATAAAAATCGAACGGAAAATAAGTGTGTAACAGATATCTATATAGTAGTAAATAGGGAGCCATTGAAGGCGTTATTTTTAAGCCGTTTGCCTGCTCTTTTTATTTTATCTTTAGGCCCAAAATAAATATATGTGTGGTTCCTCTTGCATACCAACAAAATTTAGGGTAGGTAGGTAGGGAAATTATTAAATTTTGTTATAACATTTAACAAGAAAATAGTGACAAAATCTGAAAAAAGTGCCCATTTTAGGTATTTTTTTCTCCAAAGACCATTTTAATGTTTAGGGTAGGGTTAAAAAAATAGGGTAGGTAGGCAACAGGAACCACAGTTTTTTTACCACACATATATTTCATTTAAGCCTTATTTGCATTTATATTTTTGTTTGAAAATGGATGATATAGAAAGATATCTGTACAGTTTGCAATAAACTTGGGCACTTTCAAAAAATAAATATTTAAAATGTCTGCCTCCATTCGACGCCCGACAGGTGCAATTAAAATTCTAAGGAATATGCCATTTTGTCAGTATATAAATCGATTATTAATATTAAAAAGAATCTCTCTCTCTCTCTCTCTCTCTCTCTCTCTCTCTCTCTCTCTCTCTCTCTCTCTGTCTGTCTGTTTTCCCATGGGCTTTTATTCCCCACTGGAATTCTCAAATATTCTCTATTATGCAATCGAATGGTGGGATATGTGTGCATAATTTGCGTTGTCATGCAGTTTACCCCCATCAAATCAACTAAATGTAGAGACCCCAGAGAGTTGAAATTTGGAAGCAGAATAAGTGGCCAGAAAATAGCATTAAAAGGCATAAATTATAGACTATATCCTGAGAATGAGTAAAGTTTCAGAAGTGTGAAAATGGATACTGCATAAATTTTAACTCTTGCAAAAGATGTTTTGCAGGCCAGCTGGTTTAAGCCCTCCATTAAAATAGTTTTACTGACCGTTCCAAAGCGGTACTTCTTTTGTGACTCATTTGTGTTATTTATGTCTTTTGTTTGTCATGCTTTCGCGTCTGTTCATTGCTGCCTTGTGGTCACCTGATGGGAAAGGGCTGACCTCATGGCTCTTGTTTGTGGTGTTTATTGCGTTTTTGTCACTTTCCCATGTGGTATCCTGGGTCAAGTATGATACTTGATTGTATCGATTCCTGATATTTGCCGTCTTACCAACTTTAAAAGTATGCTATTTATTACTAGACCTTGAGCTGCCAAAAGGCATGTAAAGAGGGAATTGCGTACATTATGATTGTCCAATACACATTGTATATGACAAAAACTAATGTACGTTAGCCATTTAAAAAATGGTGCATTTCCATGCAACAGCCAAGTCCACTATATTTCCATTAAATAATAGGAACTCTTTTATAGTGTAATTCTCATTTTTTCCGTACTCTTACATATCATCATTATCTTTTTATCGAATACAGTGTACTAGCAGAATTATAATAAACTAGTTAAGGCAGCTGGTATTGCTGTTATATCACTGCTTTCTTTTAAAATATTATTGTTCGTGCAAAGTTAGGACTACATGAGTTCGAACAGCTAGTGGGTGAAAATGACTACCATCTAAGTGCTCAATAACTACAGAAATTATGAATTGTGTCTTTTTATACATTACATGTAACATGTTATTTCTATCAAATTATACAAAGGATGTAATTTTATTTAATATAAAATCATTTTGGTATTTAGCACGTCAAAAGAGCTCATAATTATTGATATGGAAATTACTTCCTATTAATCTATTGCATATTTCAAATCAAACTAGATTAACTAGTAACTCAAATAATAAATCAAATGTCTATTCAAACATTTATAAATTCGAAAGAAAGAATTCAACATTTTTTTTCATCTAAAGGAAACAAAATTCACACTTATCCTACTGTCGTAGAATATTTCTTAAATAATATGTCCAACAAATGATATGCTATATCATGTTATATATAGCACAACTGGCAATGGAGACAATGCTATATCACTATCTGAGATGTACTATGATATCATTTACTAAGCCAAAGAAAATACTATTGCTTTTGATGATGAACAGCATAACAGATTAAACATGCATACATGCATATCATACTTTTTACACAATCAAGTCTATCATTGTTTACAATAATGATACTAAGCAAAGTGCCTTCTCTATTTTGCTTTCATATAAATATTAAATTTTGATAGAACATCTGATATCTTAGCGTATGCCTTTTGCCTCTTTACCCTGGTGTGTTTACAACTCATCTTTTATTAAATGTAAGTTAAACGATGTTATATTAAGGGACCGATTTACATGATTCCTGCAATAATTTGCTCAAACTCGGGGTCAACGACTCACTTTCTGCAACGGTACTATGGTGGAAATTAATAGCAGACCTAATGACACTAATTGATAAATCTAAGTATGTTCTTATGACTGCACTTTTCATTCTAACACTTTGCTATTCCCCCAGACACATTAAAGAATCCTGTAAAATCTAGTTTACATTAACGTAAATGCCACCTGGTCAAATTCGGTCTGAAGTTATTCTGCCTGTTGAAGTCTTATAAAAAATTACAAGAATGTTTCATTTTAAATAAACCATTCCTTTTTAAAGTTAACATTGATTTAACCAGTAGTACTAAGTTGATATGATCATCAGATTCATTAAATAAACGATGAAATAAACTAAAAACAAATTCAAAAACTAGAATAAGTTAAGAATCAACTATTGAATTTTAATATACACAAATATATTAAGGTTAACAATTTGCATTGGAGCCACCCTCTTTTAACTATAACTGATTACAGACACACATATTGCCTTACATGAATTTAAATGTCACATATACAACATTTTGCTTCATAATTGTTTAAACGCTTGATGCTATCTGGATTGCCAGCAAATGTTTTCTTTCTACAAGTGAGTATGATCATGAAATTTCAAAATCCCAGACTGCAGACCAACTCACGACACCGTGAGGAGGAGACACACTGAGATCACAGACAGCCACAACACAATTAAAATAAAGCAACTGGTCAGCTCTCTCTTCCTCGACAAGGTGATTGCTAGACTAGAAAGGATATCAAGAACCAACTTACAAATTAAGGGCCCAGCACAAAACTCCTACAACCAATGGGAGCAACAACAAACAAGGTTCCAACAGCCACACAACATGTCTGTAAATCGAGGGTATTAGATCTTAAATGAACCTGATTTGACAAGGACAATGACGTTACTTACTGAAAAAGTGTGAAATGGGTCGACATAAATCTTTGGATGCTTTTAAATAGTTGATCATATTCTTTTAATTAAATCAAAAAAAATAATGCAGCAATTTAAATCTGCATTAGCTTTTCAGGCTCCGTTGTATACTGAAAACAGCAAAACAACATAATCGTGATTTATCCTATTATTATATATGTTACTTTTGCAAATTTGACTGAACAAGGGAATGTAACCTAGTTGAGATGTTACATCAGACCTATTATTTTTCTTCGTTTATATATGTTATGGTATATCATTGATACTAATTAACAAACAGTGTATTGCTGTTGTTTAAGCTAAGAAATATACCATTTCACAAAAGGAAAATATACACCCATATACGTGTAGACTACTAGTCAGAACTAATGCATCTGATTTTTGGAAAAATAGTAGCTTGATGCCTATCAAACACAGCTTTCTTTTTAAAATGAAATAAACTATCCAGTGGTGTATATTTTAAGGCATTAAGCAATATGTGTTTGTATTTAACTTTGTTATATACGTGATCTATTAGAAAGCAAACAACAAAGTGATTATTTTTACACCAGAAATGTTGTCTTGTATCGCCTTTTAAGTCGGATAATATCAAAACAATGACCATGATAAAGAATTGCATGCTTTGTAGAGCCACAAAATGCTCCATACACAATATGCTCTCTCGAGGTGCATATTGTGTACCCTGCATACACAATATGCTCCCCCTTATATCGGGAGCATATTGTGTAGGACATGTATCATACCTACACAATATGCTCCCTAGCTGAGGAGCGCAGTCGTGGTAGAGTGATTGACCCGATATCGATGGGTTGCGGGTTCGAGCCTCACCTGAAGCACTGCGTTGTGTTCTTGAACATGACACTAAATATCCTGTGCTCAGTACTGGTTTCCCCCAGATGAAGTCGTATTTTATTTTTTTTTTTTGATTTGATTCTTTACGTCCACTCAACAATCTTTCAGTTATGCGGGACGGGTCTTCCTGGGTTGAACCAGTACTAAGCTAGGATAAATGTGTCTTGCTCAAGGACCACAACGCAGTGACGCCGGTGAGGCTCGAACCCGCGACCCTTCGGTCTCGAGTCAAGCACTCTACCACTGAGCCACTGCGCTCCCCCAGATGAAGTCGGAGGGATATTGTTTTGGCGTCGGCCGTCTATGCACCCGTCTGTCTGTATGTCTGTCTGTCCACCTGTCCTTCCAGAAACATACCTAAGTACCTATTAGTCAGATTTGGTGCATTCTCTGCATGAATGGATAGTACCATGGACAGTCCCAAGTGCGGATCCAGAGGGGGGGGGGGCAGGGGGTCCGGACCTCCCCCGAAAATCACAAGTTATATATTTTCTATAGGAATAAGCAATTGGAACCCCCACCGCGGAAAAAGTTGGACCCCCCCCCCCCTGGAAAATGTTGGACCCCCTCGGGAACCTTGAAAAATGATGGTTTTCTTTGAAATTAACCATTTGCGACTGTAAAATAAGCTGAGGACTAAAAAAAAGGTTGTCAGAGCTTTTTTGTCAGACTGACCTGGACCCCCCCCCCCTCCCCCTGAACAAAATTCCTGGATCCGCGCATGACAGTTCTATATCGTATAAGTTTCGTCAAGATCAACTGATAAACTCATTATTGCTCTGGCACTTATAATGCAAAAGTTGTAATGGCTTTCTTAGAGAATGATCTAAACATTTCCCCAAAGCTATTATGTATAATAAGCCTGTAGATAAGTATGACGGTGTAAAATGTAAAAATAAATACCCCGCCCACTTGAATCTTTAGGCAGGGTCAAGGTCAAATACATTAATTTGGCAATAACTTAGTCAATTTTCAATATTTTTACCGAAACTTTGTATGCAGACAGATAAAAAATAACAATAGATATGAAATATATCAGACTGGATATTTGATTGGATGCCTGGGTCCGATCCCCTGGGTAGATTTAGGGAATGGGGCGAGTCCAAAATGAAACTTATTCTGAATATTGTCATGCTGCATATAAAATTAAGGGAACAGCACATGACAGCAACATGATAGCAATTATTTAGCACGCTGAGACACCATTGACCACTGAGGAAGGGGGTCAAAAGGTCAACGCATTTTCACCTTGAAATTAGTCATGTTTCGTAGAGCACCTTGAAAACAAGCATTCTGTCCTTACATACAACCTAACCCCTTGGGTAGTAGCAAAAGGTCAAATATTCATTTGTTGAATATGGCCATGCTGCATATCAAATAGAAGGGACTTACGCATGCAGCAACATGGTAGCAAGTATTGTTCCAGAAGACACACCGCGACTCCGGGGTGGGTCAAAAGAAAAAACATTTTTTTCTGAAATCAATCATGTTGAAGATCAGAATGGAGTGTACCTACATAATTTGCTTACATTATCATACTACCAAGGTAGCATATTGTGTACCTTACCTACACAATATGCTCCGAATATCATAATACTACTGAGGTAGCATATTGTGTACCTTACCTACACAATTTGCTCCAATTTCAATAATAGTACTGAGGTAGCATATTGTGTACCTTACCTACACAATATGCTCCGAATATCATAATACTACTGAGGTAGCATATTGTGTACCTTACCTACACAATATGCTCCAATTATAATAATACTACCGAGGTAGCATATTGTGTACCTTACCTACACAATATGCTCCCATTACCAAAATGCTACCAAGGTAGCAAATTGTGTACCTTACCTACACAATATGCTCCGATTATCATATTACTACCCCATTATCATACTACCAAGGTAGCATATTGTGTATCTTACCTACACAATATGCTCCGATTATCATATTACTACCCCATTATCATACTACCAAGGTAGCATATTGTGTATCTTACCTACACAATATGCTCCCATTATCATAATACTACTGAGGTAGCATATTGTGTACTTTACCCTACACAATATGCTCCAATTATCATAATACTAAAGAGGTAGCATATTGTGTACTTTGCCTACACAATATGTTCCAATTATCATAATACTACTGAGGTAGCATATTGGTTACCTTACCTTAACAATATGCTCCCATTATCCTAATACCAACAAGGTAGCATATTGTGTACCTTACCTACACAATATACTCCAATTATCATAATACTACCGAGGTAGCATATTGTGTACCTTACCTACACAATTTGCTCCAATTTTAATAATAGTACTGAGGTAGCATATTGTGTACCTTACCTACACAATATGCTCCGAATATCATAATACTACTGAGGTAGCATATTGTGTACCTTACCTACACAATATGCTCCAATTATAATAATACTACCGAGGTAGCATATTGTGAACCTTACCTACACAATATGCTCCCATTACCAAAATGCTACCAACGTAGCAAATTGTGTACCTTACCTTCACAATATGCTCTGATTATCATATAACTACCCCATTATCATACTACCAAGGTAGCATATTGTGTACCTTGCCTACACAATATGCTCCCATCATCATAATACTACTGCGGTAGCATATTGTGTACTTTACCTACACAATATGCTCCAATTATCATAATACTAAAGAGGTAGCATATTGTGTACCTTACCTACACAATATGCTCCGAATATCATAATACTACTGTGGTAGCATATTGTGTACCTTTCCTACACAATATGCTCCAATTATCATAATACTACCGAGGTAGCATATTGTGTATCTTGCCTACAATATATGCTCCAATTATCATAATACTACCGAGGTAGCATATTGTGTACCTTGCCTACACAATATGCTACCTCAGTAGTATTATGATAATGGGAGCATAATGTGTAGGTAAGGTACACAATATGCTACCTTGGTAGTATCTTGGTAATGGGAGCATATTGTGTAGGTAAGGTACACAATATGCTACCACGGTAGTATTATGATAATTGGAGCATATTGTGTAGGTAAGGTACACAATATGCTACCACAGTAATATTATGATATTCGGAGCATATTATGTAGGTAAGGTACACAATATGCTTCCTCGGTAGTATTATAATAATTGGAGCATATTGTGTAGGTAAGGTACACAATATGCTACCTCAATAGCATTATATCATTCGGAGCATATTGTGTAGGTAAGGTACACAATATGCAACCTTGGTAGTATTATAATAATTGGAGCATATTGTGTAGGTTAGGTACACAATATTCTACCTCAGAAGTTATATGATATTTCGAGCGTATTGTGTAGGTAAGGCACACAGTATGCAACCTTGGTAGTATTATGGTAATGTGAGCATATTGTGTAGGTTGGATACACTATATGCTACCTTGGTAGTATATTGATAATGGGAGCATATTGTGTAGGTAAGGTACACAATATGCTACCTCGGTACTACTATGATAATTGGAGCATATTGTGTAGATAAGGTACACAATATGCTACCTTAGTAGTTTTATGATATTCGGAGCATATTGTGTAGGTAAGGTACGCAATATGCTACCTCAGTAGTAATATGATAATGGGAGCATATTGTGTAGGAAAGGTATACAATATACTACCTCAGTACCTTTATTATAATTGGAGTATATTGTGTAGGTAAGGTACACAATATGCAACCATGGTGGTATTATGATAATGGGAACATATTATATTGTGTAGGTAAGGTACACAATATGCTACCTCGGTAGTGCTATGATATTTGGAGCATATTGTGTAGGTAAGGTACACAATATGCTACCTCAGAAGTATAATGATAATGGGAGCAAATTGTGTAGGTAAGGTACACAATATGCTACCTTGGTGGTATTATGATAATGGGAGCATATTGTGTAGGTAAGGTACACAATATGCTACCTCGTTAGCATTATGATAATTGGAGCATATTGTGTAGGTAAGGTACACAATATGCTACCTCAGTAGTATTATGATATTCGGAGCATATTGTGAAGGTAAGGCACACAATATGCTCCCTTGGTGATATTATGATAAAGGGAGCATATTGTGTAGGTAAGGTACACAATATGCTACCTCGGTAGTATTATTATAATTGGAGCATATTGTGTAGGTAAGGTACACAATATGCTACCTCGGTAGTATTATTATAATTGGAGCATATTGTGTAGGTAAGGTACACAATATGCTACCTCAATAGCATTATATCATTAACCGCGTTCAGAAAGTCTCTATTCCCATGTTAGCCCCATGCCTTCCAACATGTTTCAGTATAACCTGACATACATGTATGGTTTGGAGAGCTATGCCTTTTGAAAAAGATCAAAATAGTTGCCATGGGAGCCAAATTGGATATCAGAATCGAATGATTCAAGCTATTCTGAATGTCCATGTTGCCCCTATCCCTCAAACCAAGTTTAGATTCAATCTGACGTAGGGATGGGAAAAGATGGTCTTTGAATGATATCAAGATGGCTACATATTATATATTCCAATGGAACAGGTATAGCATTTATGAATGTCCATGGTGTCCTCGACTCATACAGGTTCATTACATTTCTACATTTAACCACCGGCGTTTCCCCATTTTTCCTTACTACGGTTTCCAAAGGTTGATTTGTCGGGAAAGAAGCCAAATTTGGAGACAATGTCTCCAAAATGTTGTTGATGGAGATTAATGACCACTATAATACAATTATGATGCGGGCATGGCTTTAGACATAAGGTTCGTAAGATAGACAGATGGATGTCGAGAGGACAGTTAGAAAGAAAGGCAAATACCACGAGACATGTTTTCAAGAAGAGCATATTGTGTACCCTCGGAAGACCACTGAAATAACATATGTATCGACCCTACACAATATGCTCCACTGGTAGCATATTGTGTATGCAGGGTACACAAAATGCTCCAGTGGAGCATATTGTGTATGCAGGGTACACAATATGCTACTAAAAGGAGCATATTGTGTAGGGGAGCATTTTGTGGACCCACAATGCTTAATTCCAAAACTAAAAGGTTCTAACTTTATGTCATATTTTATCCATGGTCATCAAATTGAACAGCTTATAACTGACAAATTATTAATTTTAGAACGTATCTGTTTGCATATTTGAAATAGTCAGTATATGTTGTTTTTTCTAATTCATGTTATCATGAACTACAATACCTGTTGAACAATTTGTCAACTGAAACTATTTAACAAATATCTTTGATTTTATAGGGTATAGTTGAATTTGTAACGTAAATGACCCAAACAACTTTTACAAACATTAATATGTGTAGAAAATAACATGATCTTACAGATTGCATAACTTATTGCTCATTTAAACACTTCAACTACTACCCAGATATACTCAATTACATATTTTTGTCTAAAGAAAATGAGGGGTAACGCAATTTATACACTGCTACACGTTTGCTTGAGTGCAATATCCAATTTCATACTGCCTAAGCTATGTACTAAATGATAAATGAACCAAGTGAAAATTCTGCTAAATTGAGTACATACCTATTTATTTTGTTTTGGACATATCTGAACCCTGGGTCCTATACTATATTTGAAACACTTTATTTAGTGGAGGTCAGTTGTATGTTTAATGCTGAATAAACTAATTGTACATATTGTATTGCATTGCATTGCATTGCATTGTTTGTATGTTTGATTTGATTCTTTACGTCCCAGTCAACAGTTTTTTCAGTCATTGCGGGACGGGTCGTCCAGGGTTTAACCAGTACTAAGCAGAGGATAAAGTGACTTGCCCAAGGACACAACGCAGAGGCTCCGGTGAGGCTCGAACCCGCAACCCCTTGATCTCGATTCAAGCATTCTACCACTGAGCCACGCGGCGTTCCTCGCATTATTAGAACTCAGATTATTATTTTTATAACCGTTAGTTTCTTATTACTTTAATATCCGATTTTGATCACAATTGCACTAAAATGCAAGCTCTGATAAAGCCTTTTATTTGTGTACATTGCTTATGAATTTCGCGTTCCCCTTTAAATTCAAGGGACGATTGTACTTCCATGGCCACGGTTGCCATTTTCCTATATGGTGGATCGTTTGCGCTGGCATTGCTGTTTCCGCGATCTAGCTCTTCCAATCGTTTTCTATGATTGTTTCATTATTCACGTATCCTGCGGATAAGATAGCCTTTGTCACATCAAAATTGTGCCAAACAGATGCTCTCTGGGAAGCGTTTCCATTTCCCCATCGTTATCGACCCTGTAAAATGTAAGTGTAAGTTTACACCAAAAGGGCTGGCATCTTCCTTCCCTATTAAAACAGATTGAGGCCAACATCTCCTAATGGATTTAATTAGTAAAACATTTCTACCTATTTTTGTTGAATATATTTCAGGAGGAGACGTTGTTTGAAGAATTCCAAGATGGCCACTCTGGCAGCCATCTTAGGAAAGTAACGATTTCGGCAAATCGAAAATAAAATTGATATTGATCAAGGTCATACAGGTTTAATATGTTTCCAATCTGTTTTAAACACAGTCACCAGCAAATAATCAACATTTATACTATGTTGTCACGCCTCCATCTCAAGTTTCGGTTCAAAATATGACGCATGGTTTGGGGGGAGGGGGGAAATGCCGTTTGAAGAATTTCAATATGGCTGCCATGCTGACCATCTTGGATATTAGAATAACGAAACCATTTTAGCAATTCTGATTCTCCGTTGTGCCATCATGTATTTCTCCGCGTTTCGATTCGATCCGACATATGTTTTTAAAACATTCAATGCGGCTGCCATGGTGGCCCACCATGGCAGCCGCATTGAATGTTTTAAAAAGCATAGGGCCTATATCGTGGCCACCTTAGATATCGGAACAGAACCATTTTGACAATTCTGAATTGCCATGTGACCCAAGTGCCTCTCAACAAGTTTCGGTTCAATCCGACATATGGTAAGGGAGAATAATCGAATATGTCATGTGAAGTGTTTCAAGATCGCTGTCATGGCGGCCATCTTGATGGAACAGAACCATTCTAATATCGGAACTGAACGATTTTAGCAAATTTGACTGTCCATGTTCACCAAGTTTCTGTTCAATCTGATAATTTACCGGGTCTGAATTGGGTCCGCACTGTTCACAAAGGTTATAAGCAGGCGAAACTAACAGGTAAAAGAGTCATTTTAAGGCACCATACCATAACCATTAAAATGAGCAAACACTACGTATCGTTGATATTGATAAACATGTAAATTTGAAATCCCTTTTCCACCGAAAAGGAAAAACATCGTTAAAAATGTCAGGATAATGGGTGAATCTTTATTTTTCTTGTATAAATGGGTAACTACAACACCTTGTAATGATGAATCTTTCTACAGAGGGGAACTGCTTTTCGAAGGTGGGGCCGCACCAGCCCTATAGCTTTGTGATTTTCCAAGGGGTGGTGTGTGGTTCTACCAGTATTCCAAAGAAGCCCTTAATTTATATGATTTTCCAGTGAGGCCCCCCCACCCCGCCCGCCTCTGGATCCGCACATGTCCAAGTAAGCATTACCTATTGTGCAACGCAAACCAATATTCGAATCTGTCCCTTTAAGTGTCTAAGTTATTTTTTTCTTCTTTTAACATTCGTGCCTAGCAGTATTAAATTATTTTTGACACTTGAATACCAGTTCGTAAATAACAATGTCCAATTTATTAATTACCACATTACTACTAATAGGTTTGAGTAACATTACGACAACGTATTATTGTATAATATAACAAACATTTAATAAAACTAAAATAACTGCGTTTTCAGGCCTCGAAAATTCGAACTTCGATTTTTCGAAATACTCGCTTATTCTAAATAAAATTGGAACACACTGGATTCAGAGAATAGGTTCTATGCTAAACTCATTTTAGCCATATTTATTTACTTATTTATTTATATACATTAATTAATGAGGGTAAAATTTTGGTATATTCGCACTAAAAAGCAATACGAGATAAAAAAAAAAAAAAAAGAAAAAAATAAGAAAATCCAGTGACTTTCTACGTCAATAGCGCAGTTCTAGAAAGTAGAACTACTTTTATGCGCAGGGGAGTTAGTTCCACCACTGTTTGTTAATGTGATAAGTATTATAATTCCAGCTTCACAGGGAGCACACTGTATAAACAGTTCATCTTGCAATTTTGAAGAGCGTTGAAATAAATAAACAGCTGCTGCTGGGGAGGTTGATTTAATGTTAAACTGACTTACTAGAATCTAGTAAGGCATTTGGACTCTGTCCTATAGGCACTTACAATTTTACGTTCAAAAGTTACGTTTATCCATAATCTGGCACTGTCGACACATGTCTCTATCAGCATTTAAATCTGGCCTTTTCAAAAATGCCAAACATTTAACTGTCAGAAAAAAAGTGTTGTGTGATTACATGTACCAGTTTTAAAAACGAGAATTTCGAGGGTAGGATGGCAAAACCTAAGGTAAAAAAGGGTCATAACTCTGTCATTTTTTGCGGATGATCTCTATCCTTCTGTAAATGAAGCATCCTTCAAAAATTCCTTTATCGAACACCAAAAGTGTGACGCCAACGACGACGTCGATGCGGACGGAGACATGATCCATGCTTCGCAGGCAACACAAAAAGGCGACAAAATGCTTTGTGTATAGTCCCAGAGGCGGATGATACTGTCTGATAGTCCTAAATTAGTACTAATTATACCATGGGTTGTCCGCCTGTACGTGAAGATACTCCACGAGCTTTAGCGAATGGATTATCTTATGTACAGGCGGACAACCCATGGTATAGCTATTTTATACCACCTACATCAGTGTAGACCTTGCTCAGCACGGGCTATTTCGTGCAAAAGTTGAATTCAGGCTGCTATTGAATTTCTCTGAAGACTGTTTACATAGGAGCAAGCATTTCATCTAGGTCGTCACCGTTTGACAAACAAAGTACCCATTTGGGCATTATTTAATGGTACCCACGCTATAACAGACTAGAACAAGGACCATTTTTCTACCCCAATCAGGTCACTAACCTTGCCTGTCACATTCATATCTCACTAAGTAAAGGGTTTGTTTTGATAAAAGTTTAAATAAAACCCAACAGTTTAGTGCGAAAAGAACCCTTTAACATGTTATGGACACTGAAGACCATTTATGCACAGAGTGCACGGCTGGTTATGGGCTATACCGACCTGGCAGCAAATGTTTGATCCTAATACAGAATGCATGATCATCTACGCTGATCAGGACAAAAAGATGCTGTTTTCATTTGCGGCCAGATATTAAAGAGTGCGCAGTAAAAAAATCATTTTCTTATTTCTCAGCCAAAACATGCGTTATGGGTATTCAAAAGAACCGTCTCAACGAGGCGGTTCTTTTGAGCGCACACAACAAATTTTAAAACTGATGGATAAGAAAATATTTTCAATTTTCACTAAAAATGTTTAAGCGGACCTATTTCTTTATAACTGGCACTCTCTTTAACGACAAACATGACAAATGAAAGGCAAAAAATTTAAAACAAGCAACCCATTTTGAATTCAATGTTTACTTATAAATTAAATCGATAGCTAATATTTCTCACGTTACACGATCGACAAAAATGCATTTATGATATTTTTGCTGAATGGACGACCATTAAAATCAAAAGGCTATTTTCCCCTAAATGTGATCGCAATGTGATGTCGTGTGAATCCTGTTTTAAAAACAGTGTAGATCCGGATACACATGCAAATTGATGAAGGCTTTTTTTTCAATTTTCGATATTTAATTTGAGCAGTTACATGAAGTTCGATATTCAATTATGAAGCTAGTTTTTACGTTTTCCTTTTTAGCGTTATTCGGACTGTAAAATAAGACCCCAACCACCTTTATTTTGTGCGTGACACCCCGGGCCCCATCCCACCCCCTTTACCTAACGGAAACTAGTCAAAATACCATTATTTATAAATATGACTGAGAGAACTCTTACCTTTTTTCTCCACTTTTCATAATATGAATTTAATAATATTTTTCATCCTGAAGAACAATGTAGTGATATCGCCCTAAATTTAATAGACCTCGCCGTGAAAAAACCTGCTTGCGCCAAAAGCATACCACACAGACACAGACCAGCAGTCTGATCATCGCCTTCGGTTTCGCATAGAAAGTAGAAATGTATGATACCCTCAAAACAAAAATATTCCAGATGAAGATAGTCGTTGTAGCTGAGCAGGCATGATAGTTTGGGTCTAAAGACAGGCTTTCTCGTGGCAAGGCTAAATTATTGGTAAAATTATTGGACATGTCATATCTGACCTTTTATAAACATTTGTTTTTCTTCTTACATGATATCGAAACAGGTCACTCATCACCGGGGGCAGAGGTTATCTATCTATACAAATCAACTGGACTCATTGCACATGCGCAAAGTCACTCAAGCACATCTAGTCCGGCAGTGACGCTAGAGATTTTTTTTGTGACCCATTATCCAGTTCTATACTTTGTTTTAGACTTTCCAAAGTCTGTTCATTTTTTTCTTTTGTCTATTTGCCTTTTTTTAAAATAAACTTCAATTTCTTTTTATTCCCTTTAATACAGTTTTCGAACACTGAATATTAAAACTTTGCGAGCACTACATTTTGAGGCTTAGGGTAAAGGGGATTTCACTTTATTTTACAATTAAAGGGAAGTTCATCTCAAATCAGTTCTGAAATGTTGGGACTTGGGCAAGTCTAGCTTTGTGTAGGCGAGCAGCAAAGGCTCTGTCGAGACTGCGCGTATGAGCAGGCTCGTCAGAGCCTTTGCCACTCGACGATGCAATTACGTCGTACTGACTCGTATACTCTGTCCCCGTCCCGTTCATTGTGTGGGCTCTATTTGAAAACGTATCCAATGTTGGAGACAGGCCGTTTCCGCAAAGGGTGACAAGATCCCTGTCTACAAAAGAGTCATTTAATAGGACTGAGAGGGCTCGGGTCCACCCCACCATCTCGGGTTGCAGAGGCAAGGTGTAACTTGTGAAACTCGAGACAGCATTTCCTCTATAGAGATAAAACAAAATTACAATTTAAATAAGATCTTATTTTAGCCGTGTTCTGTGAAAAGGTCCCCAGCACGATAAATATCGTGCGATATACGTATTGTGCTGTTAAAGTCAGTCGACATGCACAGACCAAGCCCTTTATTTTGCATATGTTTGAGGGAAAAGCTCATAGAATGTACCAACTAAACATCGAGATGTGAGCCGTCCAACTCTGTCCAAAGATATCTGGAACTAGAGTAGCACAAGAGGACAACACCCTTCTGGACTTTGCATAGATTTATTTTAATATACATTTTACTGACTTCAACAATTGAAATAAATATTGACTGCTAAGTTATTAAAACATGTATCGATATCATAAACTTCGTTAAGCATTCTCCAAATTTTAACGCAAGCTCAGAGTTGATTATTTGATACAAATTTTAACAATTATGTTATGAAAACTTCTGCAACAGGGTTTATCAAAACAAGGAATTTAGCTTTCAAACGTTATACAAGTATAAGCTTTTCAAAAAAGCTTGACGTCTTTCGGCACTTCTCTAAAAGTGGGTTGTTGTCATATAAAAAGTGAACTTTCCAGGGCTCTCAATCACCCGATTTTTGGGGCCGAAATTCGGCTCCATTCCCAATGCCAAAAAGTATGGGTTTTTTCCAATTCCAGACAAAAAATTCCTAATTTTACCAAAAAAAAAATATATATAAATATATATATTTTTTTTTTTTGGTTCTCCATTTTATTTCATATAATACAAATACTGACGATTAAACTTAACTGTCTAATTACTAACAATTACATTATATATCAAGAAAAAAGGTAAGTTTAATCATTGGAATCAATCTAGCAATGGAACCGTCATACATAAGGACAATGTCAAATTTCCCAATTTTATTCAAAACGCCGCTAATTTTTCCAATTCCATGGGCCCCGGCCCCATTCCCAAAAAGGAGTGTGAGAGCCCTGCTTTCAGTAGAAGTGGTGATCTATCAAATGTGACGCCATGAGACAATGCATACAGGTAATTTTCACAGAAAGGGCTACCTCATGCTACACCACTTAGCCGGTTGCAAATGCTTTCTGTCTGTTCTAAGGCTATTTTCTTCTACTGCTGAGGTTCAAGCATACAAAAAGGCATATTTTTAAATCAAATACTGTAATAAATGCAAAGATTGAGGAGGGGTCGGAGTGTCATTTTCGCTCTACCATACATGTATCCGTAGTGTAGATCGATATCTAATTGTACTCTTGCTTTCACCTGACCTGATTGACTTTGTTAGTCTGTGCTCTAATGCCTCTTCTTCGTGGTGCCATGGGTGGGTCTGTGATCTGTGGATATGCCATTTCCTGTGTTGGTTATCATTTAAAAACCTTGACAAGTTATTGTCTGTACATGTAAAATGGGACACCCAGAATTATGCTGGCCTTTTCGCGCCACTGAGCCCTCCCAGCAGGCACACAACCTTAATGCATCGCTGAGGACGTCGCTCCGACGTTGATACGACGTTGTTTCGACGTCATGTGCCTGCGTGACTGTGCCTTAACCCACCAATAACTATTACTTTAAGCTCTCTGCCCTATATGGCTATAATGGTAGCGAACTATCCCTATTTTTTGTTTCTTCTAAATTTGCGAGCTATCCCTATTTCGGCGTTTCACATTTTTAGGGGCTACTGTCGTAGCTTCAAGCAGGATACCGCTGATAGACCCAAACCCAAAGACAAAATAAGTATACCATATATTATACTATTAACTGATTAAGGCAATAGAGGCCTAATAGAAGGAGGTCCACTTTTTAAAAAATAAAATGACTGCATGTTGAAATAAAATCAACTATTAAACACTACCATACCGGCTTAATATTTTCCAATCTTTTTCAAACATTACTACCAGCAAACAATAAACATATAATCCAAAATTACAACTGATCTGGTTTCTTTTCTAACAAAACACGACAGGATGAAATCGTACACCTATCTCAAGCCGGGGTCAGTCGGGTCACATACCACGCATCTGTCATTGCTGGTTCCGCGCTTCAGACTGATAACAAACGCCTGCACAACAGTAATTTGTTCCAGAGATAGCAGGTAGAAATGATCATTAACGGGCCGCTGGCGACCCTCTTTTCTATATAAAAAGCGACCCGCCAGCTTAATTCTTCTGCGGCCCGCCGACAGATGCGAAATGCGGCAGTTTATAGAGGGCCTAATGGAAGATTAGCTGTTTTGCTAAATGTGTTTATTATTATTATTATTATTATTATTATCATTATAAAAGGCCCGCGGGTAAAGTTTTTAGCAATTAATGAAAACGGTTCTAAGCTCGGCTGATCATGGCCTCGACCATGCATAATATGTCCTCTTAAAATATTAGAATGGGAACAATTATTAGCATTTTAACATCTAAGAGCAGAATAAATATTAACAAAATTCTGACATGAGTCAAGGGCCATAACTCTATACATTATATACTATTTCTATCAACCTACCTCAAACCGAAGCATAAGACCGAAATGACACAGGGCCGAAACAATCCATATACCGTAACACACTTCTATAGTTCAAATAGAAGTCATTGTACCGTGTGTGACAACCCATGTACTGTAATGTGCTACTGTAGTTCTAATAGAAGTCTTTGTACCGTGTGTGACAACCCATGTACCGTAATGTGCTACTGTAGCTCTAATTGAAGTCGCATACCTAACCCAGATTTTTGGTGGATGTACAAAATCTATATAATGTACCATAACGTACGGCTATAGTTCTTACTATGTGACCTAATGTTCACAAAAAATACACAATCACTGCATCAGTGATAAAACCTGTTAAATTGAATATTATTCAATTCAAATCAAAATTATCAATATCAACAATATTTCCAAGACTTGGCATCGAACTATTGTAGCAACTCTTCGCCGTTTTCCGTGTTAATGTGGTAATCTATTTATTTATATAAATGTCAGAGAAGAAATAATGAAAAAGTAAGTGAGTATGATCAGGAAATACCACAATCACAAACTGCAGACCAACCCTCGGCACCGTGAGGAAGAGCTACAGGACATTGACAGTAACAAGACATCCAAAAGACAATAAAAGCAAAACAAACAGCTCTCTCTTCCTCGTCAAGATGATTGCAAAACTAGAAAGGATATAAAGTAATGCATACCGAAACAAAGACCAACACAGATCCCCCACAAACAATGGGAGGTACATAAAACAATAAATCAACAACAACAGAACCACAAAATGATAGAACGGACAGCAACCTAAGCTACCTGGGGTTTAAATGCATTTTACTGGCGCCGAATCTTCGCCTAGATTCTGTTGTTGTTGTTGTTGTTTATACATTAAAAATGTTTAGCTCGCATGGAGGCTTCCTAACTTATGCAATGCATCATCACAGAGAAACAATATAATCAAATTAACACACTATGGTGAAACAAAGAAAAGGGCCCATGGCTCACAGATAGCCAGAGCTAAATTGAGCCACAGTGAGCCCAGCCAAGGACAAGCATCAGGCACCAACCAAAGGATTGAAGCTTTACGTCAGGGCTGTCATTGAGTCTGAGGCCTGACCCACCGTCATGCAATTAAAGAGGAAAACATAGCTATAAACCATGATAGAGTTAACAACCAAGCATGCAGGCTGTTGCATGATATCCATGCTGTAACCAACCCTTTTATAACGAATAATTTTCTTTTTAATTGACCACTAAAACCAGGCTTTCCAACAATTCTTTTAAATTTATAAACTTAATCACCATACAATACAGGCTCTGATATGCCTTGTTGTAGAAGAGTTTTTAAACAAATATTGTATTAAACAATCAACCCTGAGTGTCTGTAACAAAATTTAGAAAAATCTTTATGAAGTATATGGTATCGATAAAATTGTTTTAATAACTTAGAAGTCAAAAATTTGTATCTGTTGTTGAAGTCGTCAACATTAGAACATACTCTCACAAAATGACTACGTTTCAAAATGTATACACCATAGGAAGGGAAGCGACGAACATCTCCATCAAGAAGTGGAAAATTAACCTTTTCAAAATTAAAATCAACGGGTTTTTCATAAATTTTAGATGAAACTATGCCATTAGTAATGGACAAGTCCAAGTCCAAAAATGGGGCATCAGTTTCTGAGGAACTAGCCTCATTAAACTGGATTTCGAATTTCAGTGGGATATATCTGACTTACCATTTGTTCAAAATAAGGATTATCAATATTAAGCAAGTCATCTAGATATCTTGAGGTACAGCTAAATGCTTCAACAACACCTGCTTGATTATTGTCAGAAAGAGACAACATGAATTCTCTCTCATGACAAAACAAAAATAAATCTGCAAAAAAGAGGACCATAAGAATACCCACGGTTTATCTATGCAATTTTGAGCAAAATCTTATTAATATATTGTCCAAAAGATAATGGAGAGCGTCACAAACTTTCTGACATGACCAGAATTTATATGTTTTAGGTTGTTCAGAAGTAAAAAAAAAAAAAATATAAGCGTGTTTCTCGTTACAAGCCAAATTAAGTGAGCCTTCTCTGTTCAAAAATTGTTAAATTAATTCAATTAGTTTTTCTTTGATTAAATTATGCCGGAGGCAATGTAGTATAGAGAGTAGAGAAATCATATGTAGACACACTAGTTGTTAGAAAATCTTTAGATTTTGATTTGTTAATAATTTCACCTGAGTTTTAATAGACCAAATTCCTCTCAAAAACTGTTTCGCAATATTTTATAACATGGTTTTTAACCGTAGTAATGAAGAATTCTAGACATTTTTAGCAACATAATTCGTATTTTCTGAAAAATATTGCTATTGGCATTTAATTAAGAATTAAAAAAAAATGGATCGTCTGGTGATTGAACTCACGTCCCTCTGCTTGATAAGTAAACACATATTATTATTTCGTGCTAGTTGTATGTTTGTTTGATGTGTTTGGCGTATAAAACTGTATATTTTCTTGTCAGACGTACATTATATAACAACAGATACTAAATGGTCACAGTAGATGTATACATGATTTGACAACAAAGTCTTAAATTGTTCACAATAAATACTATAAAAAAAAACAATAACGTGAATTTAAACAGACTCAATAAAACCGAGTCTGCTGTTTTCTAATATTGTAGATTCTCTCTATTTCTGATTATCATGCTAGGTAATTATAGTAGTGCGCTGCCTATTTGATCTGGGCGGAGTTACTGTCAGTTTGATAAATAAAAACATTATTTATAAAAGATCGACGCCGAATAATTGGGATAATGCACAAAATTGGACCTAAACCAGAGAAATGTACTTTATGACGGGCCCATCGAGTACAGCCTCACACCAGCATGTGCATTCGAAACATTACCATCAGAAATAGTCATTCTTTCCCTCAGCAGTAGTATGCATTGATTGTAGATTGTACGAAAGTTCAGCTAAAAACCAGACCAGCCTCTCGCGCAGGCTGGAATGTTGGATCTTCATTGTTTGTGCACGTGTTTAACGTTTCATTTTCTACTGATATAGTTCAGATGCTATTTTTCTGTTTGATTTAAAACACATGCCGTTTCTTATGCAAAAACACTGATTTACTTGCTTTCTTGGTTAGGCAATTTTATCTACACCAGTGCAATCCGAGGAAACTAAACCCCTATTCACAAGAAAAAGAAATAAAACTATCTGAGATTTCCATCTCTGATTTGTACCTGAAAGAAAAAGTAACAAGAAACATCTTTAATAAAATATATTCGGCAGCAATTTGTTTTAGGCCTGTGTCACACAGGGTCATCCGACTTGATACTGTTTCACTGTTACATTGGAAACCAATTCAAGGCACTATTTTTTAAAATACAAAATCACCACTTAATTCCCAAATAAGAACAGCCGCTTTAAATGTAACTAAAGCCTGTGCAGACGACATTATAAATGTTGATATGAAAACATTAAATTACACGTATTTACTAAAATGCTGATTTCTCATAATGAATAGATTTTTTTAAAAATATAAGTTGAGAAAGTCTACTTTCACATTGGTTGACAATTTTCTGAGAAGAAAAGTTCAAAAGTATTTTGGCTGCTTGTCACCCGAATAAAACTACACGTACAGTTTGGTAATTAATCAATGCAATTTCATATTCTAGCAGATACTCATATATGATATCATAACGCCAGGCGAAAAGATGAAATAACGAAATGCGCCACGCGAAATGACGAAAAACGAGAGCGAAAAGACGAAAAAACGCTATGCGAAATAACGCCATTTTGAACTCTTATTTTTCGTCTTTTGGTCTGCATAATTTTTAGTCTTTAAAACTAGATAAGACCTTATGACTACCTTTTTAGCGTTAAATATTTCAACTTTTCTATCCAATATTCCATAATAACATTATAAAATCTAATTTATATTAACCTATTTTATAATGACTTGAATGTCACATGGTCAAATTTGGTGTGACGATAAAGTCTTAAAAAATTAAATTGGTTTCAGAAGTAACAATATGTAAAATCCAATATTACAGCTGATATTTATTTAACAGTTTTATTAATTAAAATGAATAAACTTATGATAAATCAACTTACGATATACTTAGCTCTATTTAAAAGCTTAAATGCAACACCATCTGCTTTAGCAAATGGATGCCAGTATAAAATTTAATTTAGAGACAGTCTTTTTAAACAGTAACTGATTATAGACACTTATACTGTCTAATATAATGTAACATATCAATGTTTAATTCTACCAACTGCTGTATTCTATCTGGATTCTAAGCAGACATCTTGTATGCTTCTCCCCCCTACACAAAATTGAGAAATTAGTTTATTTTATCACAAGGATTAGTAGACTGCATTGTGTTGCTGACTGTGCTTGTATAATGTGAACAACATATATTATATTCGGTTGCTTTTAAATAACTGTTTAGATTAATCTAGTGTTATAAATGTTTAGATTAATCTAGTGTTATAAATATTACAAAATTCTAAATTCACCGCATTTTAGCTTTTCAGTCTCAATCTTATACTTCAGACAACAATATTGCCAACATAGAACCCTATAATATGATCATAATATATATATATATAATACTTCTTGATATCAAACATAAGAACAGCAATGCACAAGAGTAAAATACAGCATAAAACCAGTATATTTGAACAGGCAGATTGGTGCCTTAAAACCATGCGAAAAGGCCAATTTCATTTCCACCGATTTTGTCCTACTTATTATTTGTTACATAGGAATAGTTATCCTTTAAAAATGGAAAATGTGTTGTTATTTGGTTTGGGTCTGCTTTTGTTTTAAGATTTGCTATATGGACTGGACTATTAGTCTTGGGCTGAACCTCTTCGTGGCATACTAGAATTAAACCGAACCGCTTCGTAGCATACTAGCGTTGAATTGAACCTCTTTGTGACATACTAGTGTTGAGCTGAACCTCTTTGTGACATACACGAGTTGGGCTGAACCTCTTCGTGACTAACTAGTGTTGAGCTGAACCTCTTCGCGACATACTAGTGGTGAACTGAACCTCTGCATGACATATTAGTGTTGATATGTGCGTTTTAATGACATACAAGTGTTGAGATGAAAACATCCGTGACATACCAGTATTGATATAAACTTCATCTTGATATACAAGTGTTAAATAAACCTCTTCTTGACGTACTAATGTTGAGCTGGATCTCTTCGTAGCATACTAGAATTTAGCTGAACCACTTCGTAGCATACTAGTGTTGAACTGAACCTCTTTGTGAATACTAGTGTTGAACTAAACCTCTTTGTGAATACTAGTGTTGAACTGAGTCTCTTATTAACATACACGTGTTGAGCTGAACCTTTTTGTGACTTACTAGTGTTGAGCTGAGCCTCTTTGTAACATATAAGTGTTGAGCTGAAGCTCTTCGTAACTCACTAGTGTTGAGCTGAACCTCTGCATGATATACTAGTGTTGATAGGTGGCTTTTAAGGACATGCGAGTGTTGAGACGAACATCTTTGTAACATACTAGTGTTGAGCTGAAATCCTTTGCGACATGCTAGTGTTAATCTGAACCACTGCATAAAATATTAGTGTTGATATGTACCTTGTAATGACAAACTAGTGTTGAACTGAACCTCTTTTTAACATACAAGTGTTGAGCTGAATCTCTTTGTTACATACTACTGTTGAACTGAACCTCTTTTTAACATATTAGTGTTGAGCTGAACCTCTTTGTGTGATAATAGTGTTGAACTGAACCTCTTTTTAACATATTAGTGTTGAGCTGAACCTCTTTGTGACATACTAGTGTTGAACTGAAACTCTTTGTTACATACTAGTGTTGAACTGAACCTCTTTTTAACATACTACTGTTGAGCTGAATCTCTTTCTGACATACTAGTGTTGAACTGAACCTCTATTTAACATATTAGGTTTGAGCTGAACCTCTTTGTGACATACTAGTGTTGAACTGAAACTCTTTGTGACTACTAGTGTTGAACTGAAACTCTTTGTAACATACTAGTGTTGAACTGAAACTCTTTGTAACATACTAGTGTTGAACTGAAACTCTTTGTAACATACTAGTGTTGAGCTGAATCTCTTTGTAACATACAAGTGTCGAGCTGAACCTCTTTGTTACAAACTAGTGTTGAGCTGAACATCTTTTTAACATATTAGTGTTGAGCTGAACCTCTTTGTAACAAATTAGTGTTGAGCTGAAGATCTTCGTAACATACTAGTGTTGAGCTGAACCTCTGCATGACATACTAGTGCTGATATGTGCTTTTTTGAAAGGACATTCGAGTGATGAGACGAACCTCTTTGTAACATACTAGTGTTGAGCTGAAATCCTTTGTGACATTCTAGTGTTGATCTGAACCACTGCATAAAATATTAGTGTTGATATGTACCTTGTAATGACAAACTAGCGTTGAACTGAACCTCTTTTTAACATACAAGTGTTGAGCTGAATCTCTTTGTAACATACTACCGTTATTATGAACCTTTTCGTGCTTCTTTTGTGGATCTTTTTTGTTATTTGTGTGTCACGTTTGTCTGTGTCATAATTTCTTGTCTGTTCCTTGTAGCCTTGTGGTTACCTGTGGGGAAGGGCTGACCTCACAGGAACTTGTCATTTTTTTTTTAAAGTAGGCGTGTATCTGTAAACATAGAAAAGTAAATATATGCCTACTTTTTCTATTATAAGACATACTCTTGTTCGCTGATCATGATAAGCATCGAACTATTGTAGTGACTAGCTATTTTTGCTGAACCTTATTGCGTCTTACTGGTTTTACACTGTTGCCTAGTCGGACTAACATGTCTCTGGTATTAAAATCATGCGGTTCTGGTGAGAGGCTGTTATTCTTACAATGTTATGCCACGTTCATATTGAAACTCGAAACACTATTCCGTCTATTACATAATGGAAATATGGCAAAACATTTATAAGGAGTTTCTTCATTTGAAAAGGGCTATGGATTCGTTTCAGATTGCTTAAAGGACTTTCAATCGTCATGGCGTTAAACTGTAAGTATAATTGTCGTTTAGTAGACAATAGACAACTGTACCCTGCAGAATGTCAGGCTCAGCTTCTTCTTTTTTAATTTTAGAAACAACTTACTTTTCAGTGCTGAATTTCTCATCTAGTTGATTATCTGCACCAATCCATCCTATCCATCAATATTATTTTAAGAAAGCAAACAACCAGCCTCTGATCCGACTATTCTTCTCTAGAGGTAGGCTGATCAGGGACTCTTTTGAACGCAGGTTCTTGAAATCAGAGCTCATGAATATAATGCTAACAGTGTAATAAGTGCCAATAAGCGTCATCTGATCTTGGTCTACTCTGCTTGCCAATGGTCCAGTCGTTCCAGCAGTCATCAGGCATGATATGGTTAGACATTGTGATTCTTGGAAATATCTATTTGTACAGTAAAACCTGTGTTAAACGGCCACTCAAAAAGAGACAAAACAAATATCTTAATAACATTTGGTAACTTATTGCAGGTCGAAAGTATTGCAGACTGTGAGCATTCTGCAATGCTTTTGACCTGCATGTTAAGCGATAATTGGTCTCGAACACCATTTTTTGGTCTTTTTGAGAGTGGTCGTTTTACACAGGTTTTTCGTGACGAATGTTCCGACGGGACTGGCTATCCAGTTAAGTGGAAGATACCGATGCTAAGTGGATACCAGGATCGGCCGTAACCCTTTGAATACCAATGAAATCTTCCGTCTTCCTGGATTCCTTGTTTATATCAAGCGGTCACAGGTAATAATCTCCAAATATAAAACCTGGAGATTAGTTTTTTCTTAGCAAATAGTGAAGACTCTGATGAAATACAGCATTATGCAGCTTTTCATATGTGCCAAAGTACGCATTAGGAATTTCCAGGATACAAATGGTTAAATCATTTTTGTCATATGTTTTCAGTCTATACAATAAAGTCGTCATTCTTCTGGTGAGAATCATATGTATATTTGAAGACGCTAATGGATTAACCTGATCTGTGGAATTGGTAAAATGTAATTGATTTTGCAAATGTCTCCGAAATAATATTGTGATGCGACAGCTGTGTCCCTTTAGCCCGTTCTATAAGTGGTACATTTGCAAATAGTGTAGACCCAGATAAAATGTCTAAAACGGAATCTCACCAGCGTGTTGTGCACAGGCTGGTGAGATTTTATGTTTGTCGACAGATAAATATTTTTGAATTTCGACTATTTACAACTAATAATGAATCAAAGGCCACTCTGATGGAACAAAATTGATAAGAAAGAAAAGTTCTGCTCCATTGCAGATGGGTCGATACATTGCTGGGTGACCACTCTTGTCTGAAATTATTGGGACAAAAAAGAGGGATCCCAAACGATCTATATGTACATGCATACCCTTGGCTATCTCGAGTGTTGATATTAGTTTGAAAATGCACGGACTAAGCGGGTATAGGACGTCAAATAAGGATGTACAAATCTCAAATTAACCCTTTCCATTCTGGATACCGACAAACATGTACTTTGGCAAATATTGAAGCCGCCTTATTTTCATTAGGGTCTGTTTGCTAAGATAAAAACGATTTACAGGGACAGAAACGCACCAGTTTATAGAAATTTTGACCGTTAAGCCCTTAAAATGGACAAGTCCATACTTATTGCATCAGTTATGTACGGGATAGTCCAGGAAAATTGAAAAGGGCTAATGTCGTAGGTAAGGACATACACAGCATCAATGAAAATGTGACCAGCATAATCATGCCATAGATACACAATGTTAAGAATCAGTGTTACTTTACACCATCATAGAAGGCTGGCAAATGCACAAGAGCATTAAATAACTGCCAATCGCATCTCCAGACATGTGGTGCTGCATGCACGCCACGAAGCAGACAAGGTGGTCTATGAGAGCATTGACCACAAGTCGTCTGGTATCTTCCGCCTCGCAAACCAGATGAGGAAAGAGAATGTTGATGTTGTAGGCGACAAGCCAGTGAGAATGGCGCTGGGGAAATGGGAAAAGCAGAATGCGTGGGCTGAACACTGTGAAAGGCTTCTCAACGTTGAATTTGACTGGGACCCTGATCACCTGTCCAACGAACCGCCGTTAGAAGGCCCGCATATCCAAATCACTACTGACATGGTGAAGAAGGCTATCTCCAGACAAAGCTGCAGGTCCATCAGGCATAGTAGTGGAGATGATCAAGGCAGCAGGTGATATAAGGCGCCACTATGATAACCGATCTTGCTACTGCGATTATCCGTGATGGCAAGGTCCCAACTGACTGGGAGCAATGTTTCATTGTCTGCCTTTATAAGGGCAATGGTGATGCTCTGGACAGAGGCAATTATCGAGGCCTCAAGCTGACCGAGCATGCCATGAAGATCTTAGAGAGAATTATCTATGGTCTCATAAGACGGTGGTGTCTATTGACGACTTCCAGTTTGGCTTTGTCCCAGGAAGAGGCACTACAGATGCAATATTTGTGGTCCGGCAACTGCAGGAGAAATACCTAGCAGTGAACAAGAGGATTTAAATGGCATTCATGGACCTATAGAAAGCATTTGACCGTGTCTCTCGGAAGGTTATCTGATGGGCCCTGAGAAAGCTAGGTGTTGGAATGGATTGTGCGGTCAGTCCAGGGAGTGTTCCCCAATGCGCGAAGCCGGGTTCGTGTTGGCGAGGGTTTCAGCCATGAGTTTGAGGTGAAGGTCGGGGTCCATCAGGGATCCGTACTCAGTCCCTTGGCCTTCATCATTGTGCTGGAGGCCTTGTCACGTGAGTTTCGGGCTGGTGTTCCCTGGGAAGACCTATATGCAGATGATCTTGTCATCATTGCTGACTCCCAAGAGGAATATGTCAGGAGGCTCTTGATATGGAAAGAAGCCATTCAGAAGAAGGGGTTGAGAGTAAATGCAGGAAAGACAAAGGTCATGATCTGTGGTACAGGCCTAGACCTCTTGCAGAGTTCAGACGAATGCACATCCACTGTCTGTCGTACAGGAGTAGGCAACAACTGTTACAGCATCTACTGCATAAGAAATGCAGCGGGCTACAATGATTGACACCAATCCTGATTATAGGTGTGCATGGTGCTAGGGAAATGCCCGCCCTATTGACGGCAGACCACAGAGTGAAGTCCATGCCGGACCTGATAAGCTGGAGGTGGTAGCTTCCTTCTGCTACCTGGGTAACATGCTTTCTGCTGGTGTATGCTGTGAAATAACAGTCACTACTTGTGTGAAACCAGCCTGGAAGAAGTACATGGAGCTACTACCAGTTCTCACATCCCGCCACCTCTCTTACAAGACCCGTGACCACGTATACAGCTCTTGCGTGCGGGCACATGCTCCATGCCAGTGAAACATGGCCACTGACCAAGACGAACCTGCAACGCTTGCAGCGCAATGATAGGGCCATGACCAGGCAGATCTGCAGTATCAAGCCAGAGGATGTGGCCACGGTAAGGTCAAGCGAGCTTCCGGCAACGCTTGAGCTTGAGGAACTCGACCTCATTTTGAGAGAGAGGGCTTTGCTGGTTTGGGCATGTGGAACATTCTAGTGGTGCAGTCAGAACAGCATGTGATATACAGATGATGGCAGGGGGCCCAAGCTTACATGGAAGAAACTGGCGGAAAAAGACTGCCGTGAGCGGAAGCTCACGACAGTTGACCCTCAAGAAAGGAGCACCTGGAGATCAGGTGTAAGATCTGCTATGCGTGCAGCTAGCCAGTTACCTGGAAGTGGGCCCAATGATGCCGATGGTGCCCCTGCACCTGCACGTTAATCAAAAATCCTATTATGATATGATTTACACCAAATTTGGTGACAGCCGAATTGCCACAGGTCTTGGTGTAAGATTCGGAGAATAACTACAAGTTCTACAATAGTAACAGGTAGAAATGTTTGACATTTATCAATGGAGAAATATTGGCCTCAAGTTGTTTTATTAGCAAAGAAGAAAAGTCTACACCAAAGGGGGCAACAGCTTAGTTTCCACCTCTTTTTTTGTCAACTCTCAGTATTCTTACAGTGCAAAGCTACAATGTAATTAAAGGAAACCAACCCAACTGATAATTGTTATACTTCTGTTTTAGCACGCATCGGACATTCAATACATAACTACACCAAAGTAAAATGATGTCCGTTTGACCATTACCATAGATAATCGGATATGAGATCTATATGACTAAGTTGTAGATAAGTCACATATAATAATACATATACTATTACAAGTTTATTATGACCAGACCTCAAGGTTATAAAACTTTTTGTGCTCAACTCAGCTGAGCATGAAATGTCAACTGCTAATTACAGCTAAAATGCTGAAAAATAATTATTTTTCTTGCTGTCAAACTCTAAGTTGATGTATTTATCCTGCTAATTAATGTTAAAATGCCAACAATTGGCATTTTAACATTTATGAGCAGGATAAATTTCGTGCTCAGTTGAGCATGAAAAAAAGTTGTATAACCTTGTTTTTGTTTGTTTGATTTTATTCTCAACATTCCCAGGCAACAATTTTTCAGTTATGTCGGGAGGGGTCTTCCTGGGTTGAACCAGTACTAAGCAAGGATAAATGTGTCTTGCTCAAGGACACAACACAGTGACGCTGGTGAGGCTCGAACCCGCGGCCCCTCGGTCTCGAGTCAAGCAATCTACCACTGTGCTCCCTTTTATAACCTTGGGGCCAGTACATAGCCACATTGATATAGCAAGGATATGATGACCTATCACCAGGACAAATATGCACACAGATATGCCGAGGTACAAGTCATTATGGCCAGTTCATATGCGCATGTTGTTACACCAAGGTTAGATCTTCTCTTCTATACAACTGTGGAGTATAAATTCAGACAAAATTTGTCAAAACTTTAAAAAATTTACTAATTCCAACCTGTGCAAAATTGCATGTTTCATATTTTGTACATTTCACATTTTTGTAATCCTTTTGACGTGCATGGAATTTCCCACACTTATTTTATTATATTCCTTATGTTCCAGTCATGTTGGGAAATATCTTCCTGGGTTAAACCAGCACTAAGCAGAGGTTTAGTGTCTTGCTCAAGGACACAACAGAGTGCCTTCTGTGAGGCTCGAATCCGCAACCCCTCAATCTCCGGTCAGGCACTAAGCCACTGTCCCCTCTTTCCACTCTTATCAACTTGACAAATCCATTTCCGTTTTAAGGGCTGTTAGGTGGTATTTTTTTTATTTGAATTTTAATAGACTACTCTGTAACCATTCTGTGGTGTCTGATCTGGGTCTGTACTGTTTGCCTATGATAAGTAAAACAAAATTTGTGGAAAAAATATATTTAATATTGGGGCCAGTCTGGGTTGAAAAAAAACATAACAAACACAAGACTATTATTGTATAAATTTATCACAGAATAACAATGGAATGTTTTCGACATTTCAATAGCTAATAGCTATATCTACTTGCCTCTCTAACAGATGACTAAGTAACATTACAACAACACACGTGTACATGACAGCTGTGGTGACCTATATCAGTCTAATGCAACATTTTACTGAAACTTTTTATTTGAAGCCCATAAAATGGGTACTCTGTCAAACTGTATTATCCATATAAATTAACACAAAATAAAAGCATCCAGAGAAGTGGGCCAAATTGAAATCAATTTTTCTTATTTCTTAACCCAAACATATGTGGTGGGTACTCAAAACAAGAGCCTCACCTGAGAACGACTGACCAGCAGACTGGAACCTTTAATAAAATTTCAGTAGAGTGCATCATGAGGAACAATTCTGTGAAATTATTTTGAATTTGGGTCAGTGGTTCAGAAGATTTCTTTTAAAGGATTTTTTATCTGGAACTCTAGCAGTCCTCCTGTTTGGTCCAACAGAACCATTTACACAATTTTGAAAGAAGGCATCATGGGGAACATTCATGTGAAATAATATAAAATTTGGACCAGTGGTTCAGGAGATGTCCTTTAAAGACATTTCTTATCTAGAGCTCTGGCAGCCCCTTTGTTCAGCGGACCAGGACCATTTGTGCAATATTGGAAGACGGCATCATGAGGAACAATCCTGTGAAATTGTTTTGAATTTGGACCAGTGGTTCAGGAAGAAATGCCGTTTAAAGGTATTTCTTATCTTGAGCTCTGGCAGCCCTTTTCGTCAGCGGATCGTAACCTTTCGTGCAATTTCGGTAGAGGGTATCAAAAGGAACAGTTCTGTGAAATTATTTTGAATTTGGGTCAGTGGTTCAGGAGATGTCTTTTAAAAGATTTCTTTTTTGGAGCTCTGGCGGCCCTCCTGTTCAGCGGAGAGGAACCATTTATGCAATTTTGAAAGAAGGCATCATGGGAAACATTCATGTGAAGTTATATGACATTTGGACAAGTGGTTCAGGAGGAGATGTTGTTTTAAGACATTTCTTAATAATAGCTCTGGCAGCCTCTTTGTTCAGTGGACTGGAACCATTTGTGCAATATAATGAGGAACAACCCTGTGAAATTATTTTGAATTTGGACTAGTGGTTCAGGAGGAAATGCTGTTTAAAGGTATTTCTTATCTGGAGCTCTGGCAGCCCTTTTGTTCAGCGGAGCATAAACATTTCTGCAATTTTGTTGGAGGGGAACAATTCTGTTTTGAATTTGGGTCAGTGGTTGAGGAGGAGATGTCTTTTAAAAGATTTCTTGTCTGGAGGTCTGGTGACCCTCCTGTTAAGTGGAGCCGAACCATTTATGCAATTTTGAAAGAGAGTATCATGGGGAACATTCATATGAAATTATACGAAATTAGGACCAGAGGTTCAGGAGGAGATGTTGTTAAAAAAAAGTGTATGCAGGGACGGACGGATGACGGACAAAGACCGATCACAATACCTCACCTTGAGCCTTCGGCTCAGGTGTGCTAAAAACTGTCTCAATGAGCACCCAAAACATATATTTAAACAGATGGGTAAGCAAAAACAAATCACAATTTTAAGCAGAAAAATTTTGCTCTAAAATATTACATTCCATCAGGGTCTGCACTGTCAGTGCTAGAACAATTGCTAAATATTGCTGGTGATTTCATCATGTTTTTACATGGTATTATTTTGTTCCAATCTAACCATACGTAGCATAAATAAAAATTGACACTGCAGTGAATATAATTTCTTTTTCTTCTTCATTTTCAATTTGGAAAATGTTTGGGAAGAGCAGTAAGATTTCTAGCCATATTGCACAAATCAAGGGTGAAAATACAAAATTCTAGAAATCCTGAATTTTAGAAATTCAAATCTTAAAATTTGCTGTTTACCTAAAAAAAAACAATTTCAAGCTAAAATGGTCAATTTAAACTAAAAAAGTTGATCTGATTAAAATCTAATCCAGCACCAGCTAGATCTGACACAGACAGGTAGGTCACCATCGAGTGACCTTTGAATTGATCGTGTTGCAGCTTCCGAAATTCTGGAAGTCAAAGGCAATGTTTGTTGTCCTTCGGTCTATAAACATTCGATCTTGACAACAGAAAAACAAACATGGCAAGATGGTGGCATCTGTTATGTGTGTATTGCCTCCAAAGTGTGTTATGTAGAGCGAGCAGAGATTGGTTAATTTAAAAATAGAATGACGCTGAAAACTGACATCAGAGATGTTGACCTTTCACAGGTAGCTTTGTTTTGTTTGTTTGTTTGATTTGATTCTTTACGTCCACTCAACAATCTTTCAGTTATGCGGGACGTTCTTCCTGGGTTGAACCAGTACTAAGCTAGGATAAATGTGTCTTGCTCAAGGACCACAACGCAGTGACGCCGGTGAGGCTCGAACCCGCGGCCCTTCGGTCTCGAGTCAAGCACTCTACCACTGAGCCACTGCGCTCCCCGAATTCACAGGTAGCTTTCATTCTCACGCCTACCAAACGGTCAGATGCTCAACCGCTGGTTGAGCAAGAAAAACAATTCTAGTGTCTCCCGGTTGAGATTTTGAGGCGCAAAAAATGTAAACAGATGTTGCATGTTCAGTATATTATAATTAATATTCCTGTCCTAGGAAGAGAATCTGAAATCGGGGAATGTCATGCAACCTCTTACAGGCCCCTACGTTTATGGTGTAAATAGGAGGTAAGAGAATTTTCTCCTTATGTTAGATTTACTTTTTGCTTGAGGGGGGGGGTCTACCAGAAGTAGATATATGTGTTGTTTTGGGCTGTGTATTCAATTTTATGATGTGCTTGAAGGTGATATATAGAAGCCTGATCAAGACTGAGATAGGCAACTGGAATTCAGATGGTTATTTTCATCAAGCTTGTGCAATATGCGAAAAATCTTGGTGGAAATTCCCGGAAAAATCTGGTTGAGCAGCAGATAATAAAAAATGATAAGAAAATTGAATAGCCTCATTTGAATAGTAAGTCGGTATGTAACAGACTGAATGCGTTATCTTGACTATGGGGTGCAAAAAAACGACAAATGATGCTATCAAATTTTCTTAAAATTTTTATTGTCTGATGCTCAACCAGATTTTTCCAGGACTTTTCACTGACCGTTTGGTAGGCGTGATTCTACAGCTACGAGGAAATCTATAAAATATCCATATCACATATAGGCAACCATGTAACTTATTAGTTCTTGACACTAACAAACACCAGGATAATACTGATTTACAAGTTCAAATTGCTACATATTCAAAATGCTTTCAAACAATACATGTACAATGATAATAATCATATGATGAACAATGATGTATAATGATGATCATGCTGACAAACATTTTTAAACACATACTGGAGACTTACAGAACCAACAAAATGGTTTAGTGAACTTCCAAATAAGCAGGCCCCAAGTTCATGCTCAACACAACTGAGCACGAAATTTCAACTTCTCATAAAAAAATAAAATACTGACTAATATCTTTAATAAGTTCCTTGCTTTAAGTCTCTCAGATGTTGTATTTAACATGCTTATAAATGTTAAAATGCCAACAATTGTTGGCATTTAAATATTTATGAGCAGGATAAATTTTGTGCTCAGCTAAGTTGAGCATGGAAATTTTTTTATAACCTCGGGGCCTGGATTTGAGTTTTTAAGAATACATTGTACACCATTGCATAGACAATACCAGGCCCAAAGGCTATTAAACTTGTTCAATACTCAACCCATCTGAGCATGAAATTTATCCTGCTCATAAATTTTAAAATGTGTAACATGTTGTCGGAGCATACATGTGAAGAAATTTATGAAGCTAGTTATATTCATATTTGAACACGCCTTGTAGCAGTACAATCAAATAATTAACTGATGCAAACAGTAACAAATTCTGTCATTACATTATTTAACATACAATTCTCAAGCAGTTAAACTAAAATATACTTAATAAATGAAAATAAATATTTGGCACTAAGACTAACACTAATTATGTATAGCTCAAGATATGCCAGGCAGTCAGATCATTTTTTTATTCATTTCTCCATTTAAACATATAATGGGAGTACTCATTTGAAGCATCTCAATGAGATGCTTCAAATGTGTACTCCCATTATATGTTTTATGTTATCCCAATGACATGTCGCCATCACAGCATATGTCCCTGAGGAAAAACAGATAAAATATCACCATATTTGATCAATAAAATAGAATTAGCATCTAGGGCCATGACAATGTACTACTTGTTTGAGACATGATTTTCATATTATGCAATCTAAATAAGCCTTCAATTAATCAAGAGGGCTTAGTGGCCCTTGATCGCCCACCTGAGATTTGTTTTAAGTCTCTTCTTGTGTGTGTGCCTTTACCCAATTACCCAGTCAGTGTCTGCTGTTTTATAAACGAATTCATCTCCATATCCAAGTGTTTACAGCAGCCAATACATATGGGCCTTGTCGCGACAAAACCTGTCTTCGGGGTTTCCGACAAAGTGAGATTCAAACCAGTCTCCCCAGCTACAAAAACTAGCTAGAAAATTGAAATTTTGCTTGTAGCAAGTTTAGATATGATAGTTTCCAAAAAGCGAATAACAAAGGCGCTGATCAGACTGCGCAGATGCGCAGGCTGGTCTGTGCTTTTGTTGTTCACAAACCCCAGATGACAGGTTTTCTCGCGTTGAGGCCCATATAATGTGTAGATATATTTTAAAGTCAGCAGTGGAAAAAGCATGTGACTAGCAATAAACCACTTTCATCAATTTTAGTCATTTGTAAAACTGTAGTAGTCTACAGTTTAAAGTAACACAACACAGCAATGGTTCTCTGCCTCTCAAGAGAAGCTGTACAGTTTATTACATTTACTAGGTACCAGTCTACAGCTAACAAGGCAAGGGTACCAGTCTCTCAGGAGATGCTGTTATCAGCTATATATCATTTGCTAGGCACCAGTCAACAGTCAGCTACCAGTAACTCAACAAGGCAAGCGCACCTGGTCTCTCAGGAGATGCTGTTATCAGCTATATATCATTTGCTAGGCACCAGTCTACAGCTACCAATAACTTAACAAGGCAATGGTACCAGTCTCTCAGGAGATGCTGTTATCAGCTATATATCATTTGCTTAGGAACCAGTCTACAGCTACCAGTAACTCAACAAGGCATTGGTGCACGGTCTTTTGAGAGATGCTGTTATCAGCTATATATCATTTGCTAGGCACCAGTCTACAGCTACCAGTAACTCAACAAGGCAATGGTACCTGGTCTCTCGGGAGATGCTGTTATCAGTTTTGTGTCACTGACCCACATGATGTGTAGTAAACTTGGATGTCTGTGGACAACATTCAGTAACTTGCCAGTCTAAAAGAAGAAGAAAACAGCATAGTTCAGTTCCTCAGGCCTTATTACATACCTCTTAAAGTCTTTAATCTTAAAATGGTGACTGCTGATAACTTTTGCAAACAGTTTGGAACCAGATCAGGCTCAACAAAATGACGAGCCTGGTCTGGATCCAAACTGTTTGACACTCTGATGGTATTCCTTAATGATGTTTTTTTGAAAAAAAGGAATATTCAAAAAACAATCTGCAGACCACAAACAGCATGCCAAAATACCCAATGCATAGAGCTAAGGATCCTATTGCAGTCCCAAATGATGATATTCCTTCTGCCTCAAAGTCTAAAATACACATAAGATATTGAAAAGACGCCTTTAGATAACAGAGAGCTCTATAAAAAAAATACAAATATGGCAATTTGTAAGCAGCGTTAAGATATAAGTTTGTAATCAAATTCTAATTTTCTTATTTCTTTTATCTGGACCGATGACCTTATATCATACTAACCCTGTAGTCCCAGACTATAACTTTTTGCTGATCCCCACCACTAACAAGTCTCTCATCATTGATATGTAAGCACCGAACAACTCCTAGATGACCTTGAAGTACATGTAAGGCTTTACCTGAAATATAGAACATACTTGTACAGTTAATGTAAAGCCTGTCTTAAGCAGTCACTCGAAAAGAAGACCAAAAATTTGTTTTCAAGACCGATTATCGCTTAAAGAGGTAAATTTTTGAGCAATAGTAGTGGTACCACTCATTATTACTCTCTCCAGGGGTTATTCTGGTTAGACCAAAGGACAATCATAATGAGGTGATAATGACTTCCTTACAGGGGCAATAAAGTGGTCCCATGAAGGAATATGGTATTTTCTGATAAAATATTAATCTTTATATGACAGTGAAAGAAATTGTGTTGAATACAGGTAAGTCCCCTCTTGAGGCCCCTTTAATTTTGTGAGATATTGAAACTATCCCTTATCAGTTAATCATTTAATGATCTCTATTGGACAGGAATATATGCCTTTAATGCAGGTCAAAAGTATTGCAGAATGCTCCAAGGGGAGCAAACTGCAATACTTTCGACCTTCATTAAGCTACCATTTGTCATTAAGATCTTAGTTTTGATTTTTTGAGTGGCTGATAAAGACAGTTTTCACTGTATTTACTGTAATCCCCCTATTACCCCTTTATATACTGATGAGTACTTCGCTCTGCTTTGAAACAATACATTTTGCAGAAAGTTTGCTGTCTGAACATTGGCTCTGCCACAAGTTCTCTGTTCTACTGAACAGAAAATTCTGCACGGTATTTCATGGTAAGGATATAGGGTTATTTGTTGTATTAGGTTAACAATTGCAGATTGTAAATGTCTCCTAAATTAATCCATGTTGAATAATCATATATTTTATGTGTATGCAATGCACATTATAATTATGTTCTGCTTATACCTAGATGTTTTATACACTCGCACTAGACACATTAAAAGATGCAGTTTTAATTAGGATGGATCAGTACTTTTATCAGCAGGTTTTATTATTTTGTCCTTTTTTTAAATCATGCAATTATAAGATTTTGAAATATCTTTTATAGCCAGGCATTATCCCACTGTTTGTGTTTTATATGTTGCAATGATTGTTGCAATGCTTCTTATTATTGTATATATGTATATAGATATTTACAGAGGGTTGCAAGGCAGAATAGCTTATGCAGGGGACAATTTTTTTCAAATATTGCACTTCTCCTTCAGGACATGTGACACAATTTTCACTCGTCCTGCAAACACATGCACTTGTCCTTTAAAAGTGTATAGAACATAAGGGAGTAAACTGTAATATGACTTCCTCAAGTAACTCTTTCCAAAACACTCAACCTACAGGACGAGTGCTTTGGGAGTAATTACACATCCTTTCTTACTTTCTTACTTGTAATTATAAGCGGGCGAGTGGACTTTTTGTCCCCTACTTATGTGCAAATTCTGACACCCTCTCAAAGTAATGTATAATTCAAATTAGTGATAGTTCATTCAGGCCTCCAGATAAGAGTGCGTATTGGAAAATTATTTTCTTTATTTCTCATCCAAAACATATGATGTGGGTACTCAAAAGAACCGTCTCAATGAGACGGTTCTTTTGAGCACCCAAAACACATGTTTAAATAAATGGGTAAGAATATAATTTAACTTTTACGCAAATAAAATGTCCTTATCTGGACCTATGTTCATTGTACATATCAATGGTTGACAGGTTTGTCAGGACCACCCGGGTTTACCTGTTGGATTTCTTTTGTTCCGGTATTTAGTTTTATGTACCCCTGAGTCCTTATCTTTTCTTTATCTCCTTTTTATATCTTGATTTATATGTTTTTGGAGATGATGCATTGATAAGCTAGGGGTCTATCATGCAAACCAAACATCTATGTGTCTTGATCCACATCTGAACTAGGGGTGTGGTTGGCGCTGTGAAACCGGTTTAAGCCCTTTAGTAAAATATTTTATACTGACTGTTCCAAGACGGTACTTCTTTTTGTGGATCATTTGTGTTTTGTGTCTTGTGTTTCTTATGCTTATTCGTCTGTTCATTGCTGCCTTGTGGTCACCTGCTGGGAAAGGACTGACCTCTTGGCTCGTGTTTGTGATGTTTACTGTATTTTTATTACTTTCCCATGTGGTAACCTCGGTCAGGTGTGGTATTTGATTGTATCATCCCTGATCTTTGCCATCTTTTTTACTTTGAGTTTCCAAATTATGATGAATTTTTGTCCCTGAATGTTTCTTATGCTAGCAAACCATGCAGACCCTGATGAAATGCTGCATTCTGTTGCATTTCGTCTTTGGCTTCACTGTTAGCAAAATTACCCATTATCAGGTATCCAATGCAAAAAAAAGTTTAATTTACATGATAACCGTAATCGTGCTAGTTTTCACAAGTTCAGTTTCTCATTAAATTCATACTGCATGCACCAGAAAGTACATAGATGAGAAACAATGCATAAAATGGTGGCACTTTTATGTCACATACAACCTTCATTTCAGTGTTTATATAGAGTCATAATATATGTAAAGTCTAAATTCTATTAGCGGTCAAAGAGGGTACTGATCAGCCTTGCAGGGATGCCAATCCTTATATGGACCTTTATTGTCCGCATATGCTCAAAGAGCAAGTTATTCATGGCCAAGCTAAGAGGAATACATCAAGAAATGTCTAAGTTCAACACCCCTCAAAAATGAGAAAATATTTATCAAATGTGCACAAAATAGGAGGTGCACATCTTCAATGTGTGGACAATCATTATGCAAAGTTTGAATATAAAGGAATGAAAACTGTCTACGTTACAAATTACACAAACCAGACACCTCCTAAGCATTTCGGATAGAAAAATGTCTAAGTTCAAACCCCCTCAAATATGAGAAAATATTTATTAAATGTGCAAAAAAATAGAATGTGCACATCTTCAATATGTGATTGAACAATCATTATGCAAAGTATGAATATAAAGGAATGATTACTGTTTGAGTTACAGATTACAAAATCCAGACACCTCCTAAGCATTTCGAATGGGTAAATTGTCTAGGTTCAACAACCCTCAAAAATGAGAAAATATTCATCAAATGTGCATAAAATAGTAGGTGTCACCTTCAATGTGTGAACAATCATTATACAAAGATTGAATATAAAGGAATGAAAACTTTTGGAGTTACAGATTACACAAACTAGGCACCCCAAAAGTGCTGCGGACGGATGGACAGATGGATGGATGGAGTGGACCGACTACTAGACATGCGTTTGGCTAAAACGACGCAGGTAAAAATCATTGCAGAGAAAACATATAAGTAAAGTACATGAATTTTTAGTACTTATTGCGACATGTCTGGTCCAGCATTACAATATGCCACCTCACCTAATTATACTGAAATAGACTATAAAAAAACAAAGGAGCTATTGGTTTGGACACCTTTCATCTTTACTGTCCTGCCAGCCAAGAGTGACAGTGACCTTGGGTTTTGTTTACAATTGTTAAGTAAAACATTAACTTATACACTCCACTTGAGCTAATGCGAATCGATTGATCACTTGTGTATTAATCCTATCCTGCAGATAGGATTAATACACAAGTGATCTTTCTATTCTGAGTACCTGGTAACTTTGTAAACAAAACATGATGTCACTGTCACTCTTGGCTGGCAGGACAGTAGAAGGCTCCAGTCACTGCGACTTATTTTGAAAAGGGATGTGTCATTGTATTCCAAAATGATTTATAATTTACTCTTTTGAGTAAATAAGTAAGAAGTCAATCCTTGGGCTGCTGAATAAGAAATGAAACACAAACTCCCGAAAATATCCAACAGTACATAAGATTGTCCAAGGTTGACAAGTGAGTGCATATCTAAAGATACACTTACGAAGGACAAAAAACACCATCTAAGGACATGGTTTAATGATTCATCAGTAAGGTTACCTGTTTTGCTCCAAAGTCTAACTGTGCTGTCTGCAGATCCTGAGGCTATCACATGTTCATTAGCAACCAGACAATACTGAAATTACAAGTTATTTATTTATAATTTAGGACAGCCCATATTTTAAGGAGACTTTTCTGTATATGTAAATTCACTCTTAAAAAGAGCTATCTAATGGAGCTATTTGTAGTTTTTTGTCTGATTTTTCTGTGTAGTCTGAACAATCCAGTTTTTGTTTGCTGCATAGAGAGCATAAGAGCTGTTTTACTTTTCTATTTAATATTCTACCCAAGCTTTGTAGCTAAACAGAAGAGGTACTGGAACAGCCATCAAAATTCAAGGACTTTCAATGATCATTAAGGGACTCTCACTAAAACCCTGTAGAAAACTGTAAGATTCACATATTTTCAAAGCTTTAAGATTATTTTCCAGCTCTTTTCAATATTTGCCCCTAAAAGATGCCATGTAAAATTTATTTTCAAAGATTTTTTAAGACAAAATTTATTTGTAATGTTCATCTAAGGCTTTTCTAGGCAAATAATATTTCAAGGACTTTTCATGGCAAATTTTATTTGCAATCACTTTTAAATGTAAAAATTACTTTCAAGTTTAATGGCAAGATTTATTTTCCAGCATATTTCTAGCTTACCACTTCAGCAGTATGTCCTGTAAGAACACCCTGACACTTGAATGGACTAATCTTCCATATTCTCACTGTACTATCAAAACTACCACTGATTATTCTGTCTTCATCAAAATGACAGCACGTCACAGCTGAAACAAACATTTGAACCCTTTTAAGACCAATGGAATTTTCCATAAAGTCTGATAGAGTTAAATCAGAATGGTCCATTATAATTACTACTCTAAGTTTGATAGGGATCACGTTTTTAATGCAGCATAAAAATTTTGACAAATAATTTAATTGAATCCAAAATTGAAACATAATGATAGAAAATATATCGTTCAAAAACTCTTTCATTTCTAATGTCAAATGTCAACGCATCCACACATGGTGACAGCCAATGTCTGGGCACCCCCAAAATTTGACGTAACACAGGTGATTCTAGCAGACTAAATTTTCACATTGTTATTAATTCGTTGTTAAAACTTGCCTAATAACGCATATGCCCTCCACAGGCATCAATTACAGACATCTCGTGCGCATGCTCGTAATCAGAGTCTGTATCCTGTTTTGTGGAATCAGCCTCCATTCAGCAACCAATGCATCATTGAGCTCCTGTAAAGTCCTTGGCTGCACAGGTCTGGCTGAAATCCCACGCTGAAGAATGTCCCATGCATGCTCAATCTGATTCAGGTCCAGTGATCAAGCAGGCCAGTCCATATAAACGATTGTCTCATGTTCCAGGTAGGGGGTGTACAGTGGGGATGGACATTATCGTCCATCAGAATACATTCTTGACCGATAGAACCCGTATATGGCCTCACAAACTGATCGAGAATCTCATTGGAATACCTCAATGCCGTCAATGTTCCGGTTTCAATAGCATACAGGTCAGTTTTCCTATTGACGGTAATGCCTTTCCAAACCATGACTGAGCCCTTGCCATAACGGTCATGTTCTACCACATTCAACTCATCAGATCTCTCTTTGGGCATTTTCCACACCAACTGACACCTATCAGTAACGTTGAGACAGAATCTGGACTCATCATTGAATAGCACTGGCGTCCAGTCACGAATAGTCCATCTGACATGAATTCTGGCAAAGTCTAACCCTTGACGTCGAGACTGAATCACCAAAAAAAGGCCCTGACATCGAGTTGTAATCCTGTCGCATCCTCCGCCATGTCTGTGTGAAGGATCTCTGTGGGTTAGATGACGATTCCACATTTGGAATATCACGCTTTGTGACACATTAAGAATCTCAGCAACACGACGTTGGAAGACGTCAGACTCTAACATTCTGACGCCATGGTTCATTTCTTCTGGACTTAAATGATTATTAAACTGTCTCCGAGGCATTTTAAGGGGCCAGGGATCAAATTAAATCCTTTTTACGGTTAGAAAATGAAAATTGACAATTTTGATGTGCCAGTTGGTATCCAGTGTTATCTCACTATGTGACACATTAAGAATCTTAGCAACACGACGGAAGACGTCAGACTCTAACATTCCGACGCCACGGTTCATTTCTTCTGGACTTAAATGATTATTAAATTGTCTCTGAGGCATTTTAAGGAGCCAGGGATCAAATTAAATCCTTTTTACGGTTAGAAAATTAAAATTGACAATTTTGATGCGCCAGTTGTTATCCAGTGTTACGCAAGATTTTGAGAGTGCATTAGTACATTTACAAGATATGCAAAGTGTACACTTTCGTGAGTACTGCAATGCATACGAGTTGCTACTCAAGACAATATTCAATATACGGAATGCAAACTCGGCCATGAGTTTGTACATTTACAATGCAAATATTGATGGATAAAAAGTGATCCCTATCAAACTTTGAGTAGTATATATATTGAGGAGTCACAGGTTATAATTTCAAAAATAATCGGTACTTCTTTCTCTGAAGATTAATTTTGTCTAAGCAAACAGTGTAGACACTGATGAAATGCATCATTGCCTTCACTGTTTGCCAAAGTACCTGTTTACTGGTATTTTAAAGGATAGATTATACTCCTTACAAGTCAGAGAGCCACATATTCAAAAGATGTACCACCTGCTCAACAGCCCAATATTCAAGGGAAACAACCTATTGCAGACCCCAAGCAGCTGTTATATAGTACAATAAAGTTTTTTTATGAAGGCTTTTTTTGGCCAAAATAAAGTATTTTAAATATTTGTCAAACTTATTTCTATTTTTCTGCCTGTCATTTTACAAAAATTCATGATATAATTTTGCAGGGCTCTGTTGTATAAAGTATGATTAACTGAATAAAGTTTTTGATGGTGGATGGATACATTTAGTTGTATGGATATAAATTCTTGCATGTAAGTCAGAAAGAAATGTGAGTAGGAAATAGACAAATGATTATGTTTACCATAAATTTTTAGTGTTATTCACATTACACAGCTCACTAGCTTCTAGAGATATACATATATCAGGGCTGTGGAAATACCATGCCCGACTTGTCCGACCTGGTCCCATAAAACAGTGTGAATCCTGATCAGCTGGCTTCTTCAGAAGCCAGCTGATCTGGATCTACACTGTTTACAAGAGAGTTGATATCTGCATGGTTTCATACTGTTTTTTAAAGTGTAAATTGTTTAAGCACAGAAACGTATACGCTAATCTGTACTATCGGACAAGTAAAATTCTCTTTGGACAAGTACATTAAGGCCATTTACTTGTCCCAGGACAAGTAGAAAATTTACTATTTCCACACCCCTGCATATTTTGTCCAGTCTAAGAGATTTTGATATTGAACGCATGATACAGTAAAACCCTTCTTAAGCAGCCACTCAAAAAAATTGTCTTTCAAGCCCAATTATCGCTTAATGCTGGTCAAAAGTATTGCAGAATGCTCCAAGAGGGCATACTGCAATACTTTTGACCTTCATTATTTTTGAGTGGCAGTTTTAGACAGATTTTTCTGTATACGTCAAGTTGTTCTTTTAACATACATGCTCAGTTACCTAGAAGTGAGGCTAGAGGCCTCAATTTTGGCTGAGCCCTACTTTGATTGTGCCAGCAGAGAAGGCTCTCGCAGGTCAGCACGTTTGCAATTGGTAACAAAAGATCATGTTCTGACCCATATAGAGGTTCATGTTGGTAATTGCAAGTATAGTGCAGCTCTTTAACAACACACCTCATTATAACACTGATCCAGATATAACATGGTCATGTTGCAGCTCAAAAACTTTTTGACCTTGGAATTTTACACAGGAGTTATAGGAAAATGACCACGAAATGATCATTCCTTTTCTTTAATTGTCTTCCTGATGTCTTATGAGTCATGACTGTTAGTGTTCTGTGGCTCTTCCTCCCGGTGCTGTGGTGATTGTGATATTTCCTGATCATACTCACTTGCATTTTCATTAAATTGTCCCTTTAAAACACAATTCACTTATAACAGGGTACACTCATATGGACCCCAAGTACAGTAAAAGTAAGTAAGGGTGCAAAGATCAGGAATCGATACAATCAAGTACCACACCTGACCCAGGATACCAATGGGAAAGTGACAAACTCACAGTTCGAGCAAAGAGGTCAGCCCTTTCCCAGCAAGTGACCACAGGGCATCAATAAACAGACGCACACAAAGGCATAGCAAACACAAGACAGTAAAAACATAAATGATCCACAAAAGAAGTACCGCCTTGGAATGGTCAGTAAAATATTTTACTGGAGGACTTAAACCGGTTTCATGGCTGTCTAAAACCGCCACACAAAAATAGACAAAACAAAGGTCTTGACGACAAATGGTAGCTTAATGAAGGTTGAAAGTATTGCAAAATGCTCCCTTTGGAACATTCTGGAATACTTTTGACCTGCATTAAACAATAACTGATCTTGAAAAACAATTTTTGGTCTTTTTGAGAGCAGCCGTTTTTTTGGCCCAGAAAATATGCACACTCTGGTTTCAGTTCTTTGGTGCAGTCTTTGCTTCCAAAAGATACCCTTTTAAGAACATATTTGACTTCACTACAGCTGGTGACTGGGACTGGATGGCGGCGGTAGAACGTCTCCCTGCCCTTCACTATAGTGTAGATTTTATTTTCTTGTCCTTTGAGATCATGGATTTCATTGTGGAATTGAAAACTACTAGAGGGTCACTGATGAAGCCTAAATGGCAGAAACTAGCTAGTCTGGCCCAGAAAATATGCACACTCTGGTTTCAGTTCTTTGGTGCAGTCTTTGCTTCCAAAGGATACCCTTTTAAGAACATATTTACTTATAAAGAAACTGCACTGTATATACATTACATGTATCTCTTTACTTTTGGATTGTGTGTTTTCGAACTACTAGTACCTTCAGTGTGTCCTTCAAACTGATGCACTGCCTCTCCTCTGTCAATATCCCATAATATTAGTGACTTATCCCAGGAACCAGTAACAACATGGGTACCATGACTACACATGCACTACAACATAAAATAGTAGGTACATATGCACTACAACATAAAATAGTAGGTACACATGCACTACAACATAAAATTGTAGGTACAAATGCACAACAACATAGAATTGTAGGTACACATGCACTACAACATAAAATAGTAGGTACACATGCACTACAACATAAAATACTAGGTACACATGCACTACAACATAAAATTGTAGGTACACATGTACTAAAACATAAAGTTGTAGGTACACATGCACTACAACATAAAATTGTGGGTACCATATTTACCCTAAATATTAACTCTGCCTACTGGGTATTTTGCATGTTTTTTGGTCATCTGCTGATTTTTTTTTATAATTAATTTTTTCGAAAAATTCTTTCAGGAATACATTAATCAATCAGAGTGTCAAACAGTTTGGATCCAGATCAGACCTGCCAATTTGACGGGCATGATCCGAGTCCAAACTGTTTGCAAACGTTATCAGCAGATGACACTAGTAGGCAAAGAGTTAAGATAGATAAACAGCACTCAAAAAATCCACTCCTCAGCTGATTTTAGGAGTGCCTTGGATCACAATGCAAGTAAAAAAATGGAATTTTCAATGTTCTGCAATGCACTAGGTAATTAAATGGAAACATTTAAAGTTTATGATAAGTATAATGAGTAGTTAAAGACATATTTATATATACGCTTTTGAGAAAAAAGTCAGATATAACGTCATCAAGTCTCTTTGCCCATCCACCTGTCAGTCGATTTGCTTGCAAAAAAAAACTCCATTTACATGTTTTGAAAGAAGGTGTTCATATTTAAGTGCTTAGGCCAAATAAAAAAATACCTGTTTGGGGTAGCCTGACCCTACCTAAATTTACTGGTGAAACCTAGATTTTTTTTCAGGTTTTCTGGGAAAAAATAATTTAAAAAAATATTTGGCTTTATGTTGCGTAGACAAAGAAGGTTTCAGATCCCTGATAATAAATTAAAAATTATGATCTTAGAGTCAAATGACAGGGTAAAATATATCTTAAATCTGTCTGATTGGCCTGTAGCGCCAATTCTTCTTAACCTTTTAAATGGGGCATGGTCCATATTTGTCACAGTGATTGCTATGGTGTGTAGATGACAATAAAGATTTTGGACTCCCAATATGATCTCGGGGTCGATGGTCAGGTACAAAATACTAGAAATCTGTCTGTTTAGCTTGTAAGGCCAGAATTTTTTTATTAGTTGATTTACAAACCCTCCTACTGTAATTTTCCGGAAAGTAGGAAAAAAATAAAATTTAATTTCTAAAAAAAAAATTTTTATTTTATCAGCCGACTCTTAATATTAATTGTTTGGTTGAAAAAAATAATATTTTTTCTGAGGTTCTGTCTGTGCATTTTTGAGTGACACTGTTAAAAGTGATTGTCCTGTCCAGATTTTTAGGAAAATGATGAAGTATTTAAAGATTACATTACTAGTTTTACTGTTTTTCTGGAGACATTCAAGAAAAAAAAAGCTCTAAAAAAAAAAGCTCTAAAAAAAAAAAAAAAAAAAAAAAAAAGCTCTGAAAATGACCAGTCAACTGGTCATTTTCACAGCTCTTTTAATTATTTTTTTTCGTCCTCCCGACCCTAGATCTGAAAAAAAATTCCTGTAAATCAACTAATAAAAAAAATCTGGCCTAATGCTTACTCCACTTACAATTCTTGATGATAGGTGTTCATATTTGGCACAATTATTGCCTATGGTGTGAAAAATGGTAGTACTGTTGCCCTCGAAAATATGTCTTTAACTTATTCCTTGCCCGCAGCAAATTTTGTCATCTGATGATAACTTTTGCAAGCAGTCTGGACCCAGATCAGGCCCAACCGAAACTCAGGTCTAATCTGGATCCAATCTGTTTGACACTCTAATGTTATTCCTGAAAGAATATATTGAAAAAAAAAGTACTATTGAAAAATATCTGCAGCCGAAAAAAAAATCATGTAAAATGCCCCAGCATGCAGATTTAAGGTGTTAGAATATTTAGGGTAAATAGGGTACTACATATGGGCCTCGTCGCGAGAAAACCTGTCTTCGGGGTTTCCGACAAAGCGAGTTTCAAACCAGTCTCTTCAGCTACATACACTAGCAAGAAAATTGATATTTCACTCGTAGCAAGTCTAGATATGATACTTCACGATAAGCAAATAAAAAGGCGCTGATCAGTCTGCGCAGATGCGCAGGCTGGTCTGCGCCTGTGTTGTTTGCAAACCCCCGAAGACAGGTTTTCTCTCGTCGAGGCCCATATAAAGAAACATGGGACTCGTTAAGAGAAAGCCAGTCATTAGTGTTTCAAACTGGTAAAGCTCAAACTGGTCTGGTCTGCTACAGAGAAGAGCTAGAATATTGAATACTGAAATTTTGCAGATGCACAGGCTTGGCTGTGCCTTTGTTGTTTGCATGTAACAAAATCAGGTTTTCTCAGGCAAGGCCCACATAATGGGGGGGGGGGGGGTATCTTCAAGCAAAAGAATAAGAAAGAAAAGAAAACATGCATACATGCAGCAATAGATATCATTAATCTTTTTTCTCCTGGAAACCCCAAATAGGGCAAAGTAACAAACAGTGTAAGTATATAATTGAGCCGCGGCATGTGACTTCCAACAATGTGGCATTTTGACATGTGTAGACTCAGATGAGCCTGTGCAGCCTCCTGTTAATCTTAGAAACTCCTAATGCTGTTCGGTCAATAGCTTAACAGTCATAGAATATTCAAGCGACTAGCAATGGCTCTGATCAGACTGCCCATATGCGCAGGCTGGTCTGAGTCTTTGCTGGTTGCACATACCACATTGTTGGAAATCTCATATCACGGCTCATATAATACTGTCTGAAGTATATATGTGCGCATATCAAATAGTGAGGAATTCTATATCTTTATAGATTGGTATCCTTTTGTATTCTAGAAACCCCTAAACAGGTACTTTGGCAAACAGTGAAAACCTAGATGAAATGCCACATAATGCAGCATTTACTGAGGGTCTCCACTGTTTGCTAAGACAAAAACTATCTTCAGAGAAAGAAATACAATATTATTGAAAATTATAACCAGTGATCCCTCAATATAAATAATGGACCATCTTGACTTAACTGTATCAAACTTGATGTAAAATGCCATTGGTCTACAAATGGTCAGAATTTATTGTTTTATCATGTTGGAATGGCCTGTTATTCAATATAAGGGGATGCTGGTCTAAATTTCTGTTCCTGAATATAGCCTGTTGAGTAGCATGCAGTGTAGACCCTGAAAAAACATGAGCACAATGTGTGGTGTAGCACCAGGATCTTAACAGTTTCCAACTGTCTCATTTATGAATTGTTTGGCTTAAATGCCATTGCTGTCCATAAATGGCTTAAGTTAAAATATGTGTTCCACTCTTTAGGCCAGATTTTTTTATTAGTTGATTTACGGGAATTTTTTTTCAGACCTAGGGTCAGGGGGACAAAAAAAAATGAATAAAAAAGCTCTGAAAATGACCAGTTGACTGGTCATTTTCAGAGCTTTTTTTCTTTTTTTTTCAGAGCTTTTTTTTTCAGAGCTTTTTCTTTCTTTTTTTTCTTTAATATCTTCAGAAAAACAGTAAAACTAGTAAGGTAATCTTTAAATATTTCATCATTTTTCTAAAAATCTGGACAGGACAATCACTTTTAACAGTGTCATTCTCAAAAATGCACAGACAGAACCTCAAAAAATATTATTTTTTTCAACCAAACAAATAATATTTTGAGTCGGCAGATAAAATAAAAAAAATTTTTTAGGAATTAAATTTTATTTTTTTCCTACTTTCCGGAAAATTACAGTAGGAGGGTTCGTAAATCAACTAATAAAAAAATTCTGGCCTTAACCTGAAATATCCTGTGGTCAACAGAATACATGTTACTGAACATACATACTCAACATACAAACACAACATACATAAACAATATATAAGTGGGCTGTGGTTATTAACTCTTTACCTACTAGTGTCATCTCCTTATAACCTTTGCAAACAGTTTAGACCCGGATCAGGCCAGACAAATTGTGGATCCAAACTATTTGAATCACTGGTGATATTCCTGAAAGAATTTTTCAAGAAAGTTAATTTTGAAAAAAAAAATCAGCAGATGACAAAAAAAATGCAAAGAGTTATGAATCATTTTTCAAAGAAAAAATTTAAAAAATGAGGAATTGCTACATCTGTATATTTCCTACAATTCTTCTTAAGGGAGATATTTCAAGTCCATGAATGCTCTCTTGTAAAGCTCTAGGACCATCATGATCAAAGCTGTTGACTGGGACATTAAATATCACTCGAAGAAAATAAATTTCTCCTGTAAATATTATTTTTCTTAAGAAAGTTTTACTCTTCAAAGTATTTTTTTTCCTTTTCAAGAAAACTTACTCATCTGACAGTTGTCTCCCATATAAGACTGTATTTATTCACTTACTTCTATATCATCCTCGTGTCCCCTCATTATCTGTATCATTCTTCTGTCTGGTAAATACCAACATCGTATTGTTCTGAAATAGTGAATACAGTTTGAACACTAGTTGCCTGCCAAAAAGGCCTAGACAAACAGCGCAGAACCAGTCTTCCCTGTTTGCTGTTCTAACAGGCAGTCGGTAAAGTGTCTGACAGATGCGTGTCTGACTGTAGATCCAGGGGTCGCGAGTTCAATCCCGGCCCGGCCCCATACTTTCGCGGAGACTGATCATGAAATAATTTCTACGGTCATTATCCTCCCTTCTGCTGGTTCATCCAAGCAGGGTTGTTTTCAGTTACATGCAAAAGTATGTGCATTAAACTAGTGTTTAACCGCTTGTTCAAGCTTGCTAGAAAAAAAAGTGTGGTTAGGTGAACTGACCGTCCCGCCATGACCATAGCTGTTGACTTGGGACGTAAAGCAACAAAACAAACAAGCATTTTGTGAATTCCAGCGTTGGAAACCAACATTTTAGCTGAGAAGAGAAAGAAAAAAGTATTCGAAATATTACAAAATTTACTGTAAATGTTTTAAGATTTGAAACACTTTTCTTGTTCTGTTCTGAACAAGAACAAGACGTGAGCAAAGCTCACATACCCCCGGTGGTAGCCATCAGAGGTTGTAACACTTTCAGAGGAAAGACAAAACTGTCAAAGATTTCATAATCCTAAATCAAGTAGTTTCTGAGAAAACGTTGATGAAAAATGTCTATATGTGTTATATAAGAGCGACTGAAGGAAAATTGAAAATTTGAAAGAAGAAGACAAAATGAGGATTAGCACCTTAATTTTCATTTACACAATACACTTTGCCTACCTGAAAGTGTACATAAAATTTCAAAATCCTAAATCAAGTAGTTGCTGAGAATACTCTGACGAAAAACTTCCATATGTATAATATAGGTGTGACAGAAGGAAAAATTGAAAAAGAAGGCAAAATGAGCTTTAGCATTTTTATTTTCATTTACACAATACACTTAGCCTACCTGAGGGTGTACACAAAATTTGAAAACACTGGCTCCAATAGGAACCGAAAAATAAGAACCGAAAAATCTGCGACAGAAATTTCCATTGGAGAGAAAGAAAAATGAATTAATAAAAGGACTGATTAGCAATATGTAGCCATTGTTTGTTAAACAATACAACTAATCACTATCAAGCTTTATACCGAATTTCAGAATCCTAACTCAAGTAGTTGCTGAGAAATCTTTGACAGAAAAAAATGTCCATATGTATTATATAAGAGTGAAAGAAGGAAAAAATGAAAAATTGAAAAAAGAAGGCAAAATGAGGATTAGCATCTCAATTTCCATTTACACAGTACACTTTGCCTACCTGAAGGTGTACACAAAATTTTTAAACACTGGCTCCAATAGGAGCTGAGAAATCAGTGACAGAAATTTCCATTGGAGAGAAAGAAAAATGAACAAATAAAGGGACTGATAAGCAATATGTGGCTGTTTTTTGTTACACAATACAACTCATCACTATCAAGCTTTGTACCAAATTTCAGAATCCTAACCCAAGTAGTTGCTGAGAAATCTTTGAAGGAAAAAAGTTTGCAGACAAACAGACAGACAGACAAACAGACAAACATAATTACAGAAAAGGCAAAAACTATATACCCCCTATATACTTTGTACTGGTTGTATAAATAAAATGTTGATTTTCAAGGCTGTAATTCATAAAATGTCTGTCAGAATAGCAAACTGCCAAATTCATGTGGTTAAAAGATATTTTAATTAACAAAGCCAAACATTGCTAAACTACTTTACATAAATGGCATATTCAAAATCATTGTAGACCAAGTACAGAATGTGGAATCTTCTTGTTTTGCTAAAATAACAAGGCACAGAGTTTGTAAAACTTTTCATGGTCAACTCAACTGAGCATGAAATTTATCATGCTCATAAGTGTTATAATGCCAAATTGCTGGCACTTTAAAATTTAGTAGCATGATAAATACAGCATCTGAGAGTTTGAAAGCAAGAATTACAAGCAGTTGAAATTTCATGCTCAGAAAAAAGTTTCACTTTGTGAAGCATTATGCCCCTTGAACAGATATAATTCACCAATGTTGCATGCATACACACAAACAGGCAGACCAAAAATAATATGCCCCCATTCTTTGGTACCAGAGGTATAAAAGCATCCTTTAATGATCTTTAATGATATAAATATAGTGTGCTTTGAACCGGCTAATCTCTGATCCCAAAAAAACTTACCTATATAAGCCTAGCTTCCTTTTTGTGGGACATAGACAAACAGTGCAGACCTAGATCAGACACCACAATCTAGAGGCTGCAGAACGTGGCATCTGATCAGGGTCTCCATTGCTTGTTTATAGAATTTTCTAATATGAAATAGGCACACCTAATGGGCAACCAACCACTACATATTTGTTCTGAGTACGGTATTTCTTGCGAGTTGGTACTCGTGTGAATTAAAAAAAAAAGTAAATAAAAGCGCTGCAGGCACGCAACATACCCCGCCACAGGATATTTTCAATGCAAAGAAAATCATTTTGAAACTAGACCTTTTCATGCAAAGTTTGAAGAAAATCGGTAAAGAAATGCCAAAGATAGAGAGTGAAAAAACAATTTATAACGTCAATATAGGGCCATAACTCTGTACTTATTTGTCGAAATTTATCCATCTGTAATACCAAGACACTACTTTTCAATATCAACTCTTATACCCAGTTTGAAGAAAATCGGTAAAAAAAAATGCCAAAGATAGAGAGCGAAAACAAATTTCTAACGTCAATCAAGGGCTATAACTATGTACCTATTTGTCAAAAATTACCCATCTGCAATCAGAACACTCCTTCATAATATCGACTCTCATACCAAGTTTGAAGAAAATCGGTAAAGGAATGCCAAAGATAAAGAGTGAAAACCAATTTCTAACGTCAATCAAGGGCCGTAACTCTTTACTTATTTGCCAAAATTTACCCATCTGCAATCCCAGGACACTCCTTCCCAATATCAACTCTCATAGCAAGTTTGAAGAAAATTGGTTAAAAAATGCTCCCAGCAGAGAGTGAAAATGATGCGCTGACGGATGAACGGACAGGCACTGTCAGTGGAATGCAATTTTTTAATGGAGGGTATAACATAATACCCCCCACTTTTTAAAGTGGCAGGGTATAAGAAGAAGGCAAAAATCAGGAATTGATACAATCAAGTACCACGCCTGACACAGGACACCTTATGGGAAAGTGACAAAAGCACAAGAAAATGTCACATACAGAAGCGCCTCGAGGTCAGCCCTTTCCCAGCAGGTGACCACAAGGCTGCAAGACACAGATAAGGCAATATGTCAAAGACGAACACAAATAAAATAAAATCCACCAAAGAAGTCAGATGCGTACCTACTTGTACGCAAAAACGCATGTGCGTACAACTCAGCGCCACCAGAATAATTTCTTAAGCTACTTGCTATGATTTTTGGTAGAAAAAATACTACTAATAGTATCAACTCTTTGCCCCCAGGCCTTGAGAATTTTTCATGTTGCTGATTTTTTTCAAAATCAACTTTTTCGAAAAAAATCTTCCAGGAATACCATCTGAGAGTCAAACAGATTAGATCCAGATCAGGCCGGACGTTTTGTTGGGCCTGATCTGGGTCCAATCTGTTTGAAAAGGTTATCAGCAGACGACACTCAGTAGGCAATATGTTAATTGTTTGTCTTGGGAGCTAGTTTTAGCCATGTAAATGCTCTAAATCCAGGGCCTTGCCCTCTGATCCAAATCTAGAGTGCATATCCTATAAAATGCCTCAGGTACACCACTGGAAGTACCGCTTTACTGGAGGGAAAAACTAGCTTAAAAGCCGACTTTAAACCTCACTCCGAGTTTAAGGACATAAAATGACCCTGCAGGCTATTTTAAAGGGGCCGGGACCCTTGAACAGAAGTTCCTGTTGGATACCACGAGTATTCAGACGGCTTCTTTCAAAGGCGCAATGATGCACGTGGCAGTTGGCGTTTGACACAAGATGTTATCACTTCATGATGTAACGTTATAAGAATTGTGACGTCATGTCATGGGGATCACACAGCCGCTTGCTTGGAAGAGCTATCATTAACGTTCAAGCTTCTGGTGATCAAACAAATCCCTCAGTCTTATGGCTGAAATATAACTTAAATATTAACAAACCTGCATCTTCGCGATTCAATTTTACTTTTTGTATTTTTACAATGTTAATGATGATCACGGCACATTTTCCAACAGTAGAATAAGGTTCTTAGTTTGATCAAATTGACTCCGTATTTCTTCCAGAACTGGGAGAGTTCGATAAAATCAGGCCTTCATACTGCAGATGAATAGAACAGAACAGAGCCTCTAATCGTAACAGAAACCAACCCTTGTTGTTGCCGCAAAGGCGGCAACAACTTGTTGGTTGGTTGCTATTAAAATGTGAATAAATGTGAATAAAAATGAAAAATACCACCCAACAACCCTTATAACAAAAATGGACTGGTCCAATTGATAGTAGTGGGAAATTCCATGCGGCTTAAATGGGTTAAAACAGACAAGCCAAACTCTACTATATCACACTGAAATCCTGTAACATGTGTGAGGCATGTTACTGTAGTGAATGAGTGAGTGGGTTTATGTTCAATGTCCCATCAACAGCTAAGGTCATATGGAGAGGGGCCATGGCTTAGACTCTCCTCCGACAGACTGGAAGAGCTGGAAATTGAGCTTGGGACCCCTGGGTAAACCTATGCGTTTATTCACTACATCACAGCCACTTCTGAGTGTAGTACATACAATATCCCGTACACTAGTGGTTACAAGAGAAAAATGCCAAAAGGCATTATAGCTCTATACACCTGGCTGTCCGCTTGTCAGTTTAACTTTCTATGTTTAATGTTGCTACCATATTCAGCCCATTTACCTACAGTTATCTATCTTGTGTGCACTGACCTATTCATCTGGGTGTACATATCTACGAAGTAATATGAATATAACTGAAAGAGATGTTGAATTACGGAAGGAAAAATGTCAAAAGCTAACAATTGCAAAGGGAGACAACTGAGAAAGTAAGAACAAGAGTTGTTCGTCTAGTGTGGCACACCTATTCATCTGGGTTTACATCCCTACAAGGTATTATCAAAATATACTTAAGGGTTTTGGAGTTACATGCAAATAAATAGTATAAGGCCAAAAACTGGTAAGGGAGATAATAAAGAATATATATATAAGAAACCAAGAGTTGTCTGACTTGTGTGCAGCTCAACTACTCATCTGGATCTACATTCTTACCTAGTATTGTCAACATACCTGAAATGGCTTTGGAGTTCAGATGCAAAAATGTCTAAAAATAAAAAAAAAACTGCAAAGGGAGATAATTAAGAAAGTAATCAGAGATATCCATCTTGTGTACAGTGTGTCTGTTCATGTGGGTCTACATTCCTACAAGGTATCATCCAAATATCTTGAATAGTTAATATCTTTAATAGTTTTGAAGTTAAAGAGCATACACAAAAATTTGTGGAAAAATGCAAAGGGAAATAACTAGGAAAGTAAGCAAGCTAGAGTTATGCCACTTGTGTGCAGCGTGCCTGATCATCTGGTTCTACATCCCTATAAAGGTCCATCCAAATACCTTGAACAGTTTTGGAGTTATGGAATATACACAGAAATTTGTGAAAAAAAGATGCAAAAATATCTCAAGTTAAAAAAAACTGCAAAGGGAGATAATTAAGTAAGCAAGCTAGAGTTATCCATCTTGTGTACAGTGCGTCTGTTCATGTGGGTCTATATTCCTACAAGGTATCATCCAAATATCTTGAATATTTTTGAAGTTATAGAGCATGTATACACAAAAATTTGTGAAAAAATGCAAAGTGAAATAACTAGGAAAGTATGCATGCTAGTGTTATGCCACTCGTGTGCAGCGTGTCTGATCATCTGGATCTACATCCAAATACCTTGAATAGTTTTGGAGTTATGGAATATACACAGAAATTTGTGAAAAAATAAATATAAAAAAATACCTATCTCCAAAATATGCTTTTTTCACCAAAAGATTGGGAACCAACTGAAAAGAACATGGCATCACATGAAAGAAGAGACCCTAAAGAAACCATGTGTGAAATTTGAAGAAGGCAGGTTGAATAGTTTTACTTTGTGAGAAAGTCAAATCTGCCAAAAGGTTAACCAAAACATTTACCAAGAATGCGCCGCCCGATGCCAACTGCCCGCCTGGATTTTTTCTTCGAAAACTTGGCTATAAACTCACCTGTCTGAAGAGGCTGTTACAAGCACCTTGCCCACCAGGGTCATGTGATCTACACTACTAGTGTGGCCTTGTAAAGAGAAGAGGATTGTGAAAGTTGTTGAATCTATCAGCCTTACACCTGCATCTGCACACCCTGTGATGATTGTATTTCCCTATAATTATTAATAAAATATTCTAACATTCCCTGTCTATATAGCCAATGGTCATGTCTAGTGATATTTTCAGTATCAAATCACTGCACGGTCTAGCAAGACGTCATTTCGATGATGTCAACTATCCTGTAAAGCACATGTTTAGATAAACAAAAATTTTCAACGTAAATATGTTCTTACCCATCAATTTTAACATATGTTTTGGGTGCTCAAAAGAACCGTCTCATTAAGACGGTTCTTTTGAGTACCCAGAACATATGTTTTGGTTGAGAAATAAGAAAATTAAATTTTCGTTACGCACTCTTAACTAAAGTCCTGCTGTAAAGATATGGAATATTGACTAAATGGTAAAACATCGTTTTTACAAATAAAGAACTTTCAATACATACGTGAAAATATGCACTTCAGTTCAAACAAGAGTTGCAAGAAATTCTAGAGCTCAGTTCAAGATGGCTGAATCTTTATTGAATCTTTTTGTGTGTTAGATTACTTAGAATCAAAATAAATTTGTGCTGACAGTGATTTGTTGGTTAATATTACTGTCTGCCAGTCAGTCAAGTCAATCTTCACTCTCGTGATCTATCCATTTTTAACGACTGACCACAAGCCAGTGATTTAGTAAGCAACAAATCACTGCCAGTGAAAATCTATTTCTTAATTCAATCATGGCTGTTAGTTGTGCGCCTAGATGTGCCTTGTCTCAAGCTTTAGCCAGATTGACAGTTCTTGCATTTGTGTATATTAATACAAGGATCAAACATGTTCTTAAGTGTCTGCCTAGCTCCCTGGGGACTGTTAAAATCAGAGACTAGGTAAATGTTATCAAATATTGAACACTAAAAAGACCTTGACAAACAGTGCAGACCCTGAAGAAGCAGGCTAATCAGGGTCTACCCTGTTTGTTATTTTGATGATTGTTTTGTGAATGCCAGTCCTGATAACTAAAAACTTGAGAACAGAAAGAGAAAAGTGTTTGTAATTTTAGAACATTTACATCAGATCCAGGCAAATTTAAATGTCAATGCATGAACAATTTTCATACAAATCTCCATAATTTAGGAAAACACATGTTTTATAAATAAACCTTGATCTGACAATGATCTAAGCCTGATAATGGTTATTTTCCTATAATTATATGTAAAATTTAATTTCCCTATCTAATTCCTATGTAAAATTCCATGGTACAAAAATTTGGGAGCCACAACATGGCCGTGTTATATCCAAATTTATTACCCAAATGTCTATATACGGAGTAATTGTCTATTTTTTGCTGTCATGGTTCACTGAACTATTGCCCAGTCAATATTTTTGACTAATGACTGGCACTATACCATGGCCTGGTTTCCCGCTTTGCTGTTAAAAACACACAGGCGCTTATCGACATGCGCGACAACGGTTTGTTTATTAAAGGAGACGTTGTGCAACAAAGGTAAAAATGAGCCATGCTTTGGAAACTTTAAACTCCAATAACTTCATTGTTTATGGTCAGAAAGTGTGGGTACTCATTTTCTTAGTTAGAGCGAGCGGAACATTTTGAGACCAAAATTGAGAGGATTTGGTGAAATTTTCTGCTTTGCAACAAAACCGCATCGTCTAGTCTACAGCAACTCTATTCAAGAAACGCTGCTAAGTATTTCATCAAAAGGGTTGGGTAATAAAACAGTTATTTCATGCCTGTATGTAGTATAGTCAAACTATTACAGTACACCAAACGAGGATTTACCATATTTCACGTTGGTTTCGGTGTCGCCACCCTGTGTCTCGCCCAGTCACGGTGGTTTCATGGTGACGGCCACCGTGAATTCCAGGTAAATCAACGAGACAGTCAGCGTGACGAAGAATGTGGCATAATTATTGATTTTCGGGAGATGGGATGTTTTATTGCGACACCGTGTCTGTTCGTGTCAGGGCGAGAAATACCGTGTCTGTACGTGTCAGAGCGAGAAATTTATGACTTATTGTTTAGCTTTGCCATTTCTGCGCATGGTAGCAAGGTACAGCTTACCGCGTATGCTCAAAAGCCTTCATAGGCTAGCGATCGCCATTATAATGGATTCGACTAATGAAGAATGGATGATAAAGAAATTGATGTTGAATTAATAAAATTCATTAAGAAATGTCAAATAAAAAAAAGCGGAGGCTAGCGATCGCCATAATAATGGATTCGGCTAAACAAAGAAATTGATGTTCAATCAATTAAACTTCATCAAGTATATCGAATTTAATACAAAAGCGGACGCCATTTCTGCGCATGGTAGCAAGGTACTAAATGAAGAATGGATTACAAAGAAATTGGTGTTGAATTGAGTAAACTTCACAAGAAATATCAAATTTAAAAAAGAGGTTATGATAAAACCAGCCTGCTGAGTTACTTATGCTCGCCCATAGCAAGTCTAGATATGATCCTTTCCTTTAAATTGAAAACAAAGGCGCTCAGACTGCGTGGATGTGGACTATGTACAAAAAATATTTATCTTACCTTCAAACGATTTACTAATAGTCCATTTATAAAAGCCTTATCTTCTAACGCACCATTTGTATTTTTCATACCATCTGATAGCCCCCCATCCCCCAGTCAGAAGGTGACAATGAACCCCTCCCTTGTAGACATGAGCTCACAAATTGTCTGCTGCGCGAGCGTGAATAAAATATGATTGTCTACGTGACGAAGCGCACATATATGCGCACTGGTCATTCGCGGATCCAGAAAGAACGTTTTTTAGTTGATCAAATACCATCATTGGCGAAGCACCCATTAATTTACACAACGCACGTGCGTAATAAAAATAGTATCACTCAAGGGAGTTCACCCAACGTGGTAAAAGTGATTTTCCATACCCCAAGGAACTGCTCTTTAATTGTAGAAAATCATTGCTTGATACAATAGTCTCCATTTGACGTGCGTAACTTTTTCAACGTTCTTGCGTTCTGGCTACGCCATTGACCATTGAAGCGGACCATCATCGAATGCTGACTTGGTAGATTTGTGATGTTTCAGGGGATCCAGTATTGCTGATAGACTGAACCCTATATTTTGCGATTTTTCAAGGGGTCCGGATATCCCCTCATGCTGGTGATTACATAATACGGTATACGTCTAAAACACGTACGTCAATAAAAAAAAAAAAAGGCGAACTGATCGAGTGCATATGCCTCGCCTAGCCTGTGCTACTCCGCATGAAACATAACAGTTTAGTAGACGTAGACATGCAATCGTTGGTGAGTTTCTTATTGCATGTGCATTGTGCGAGCAACAAAAGCTCAGGCGAGTCTGCGCAAATGCGCAGTCTCGTAAGAGCATTAGTTCCTCACATTCAAAACATAACTATGCACGGCGTTTGCAACGAATGCGCAGTCGCTATAAGTACATAGTAGACGTTGGTGTTTTTATTGATTAAAATAGGCCGACCTGAAAAAAATGTTGGTTTGCCGTGCTCCTATCTACCCACCCAAAACAGGCCCTACCCCAAAAAATCATTGCCTTTCTGAGAATCTTTATTTTCTTTTTTCTTTTTCTCGAATTTTGTTAACAAACTCTTCTTTAAAATCAGTAAAAGCTGTTTTTTTTTAATTGAAGAAAGGTTACTTAGATTGTTATTATACAAGTGCGGATCCAGGGGGGGGGGGGGGGGGGGGGGGGGGGGGACAGGGGGTCCGGACCCCCCCGGAAAATCACAAGTTATATGGGTTTCTATAGGGAATAAGCAATTGGACCCCCCCACCCCTGGAAAAAGTTGGACCCCCCTGGAACCTTGAAAAATGATAGTTTTCTTTGAAATTGACCATTTGACTTCTGAGGAATAAGCTGAGGACAAAAAAAACAACGTTGTCAGAGCTTTTTTTGTCAGATTGACCTGGACCCCTCCCCCCCCCCCTGACGAAAATTCCTGGATCCGCGCATGTTATATTCATTCTTACATTATACAGCATCCATTAACTCATGTGTTTTGGGCGCTCAAAAGAACCCTCTCATCGAGACGGTTCTTTTGAGTACCCAAAATACATGCTTTGGCCCAGAAACGAAAAAACGCGAGATAATTTATCTTCGAAGTTTCCAAGACGAGTCTGTTCAGCTACAGTGACAAGCGAGAATCTTAACATTTTCAAAACATCCCCCTTTTTGGAGCTGTGCGCCAAAATTTTATATCCGTACAATTGCGCGAGTGCGCAGGCTCATCTGAGCCTTATCTGTTGCAACTGTGTTAGATTATGCGTTGTCCGATGTGGGGAGAGGGTAAGAGGTTTGGGGAAAGGCGGGGTAGTCGAGTAGAAGTTTATAAGTGGTTTTAATTGGTGAGATGCGCGTATTCAGTTTTTTTATCTTCTGTTCAAGTGGTGGGTTTGTTTATAAGATTATAAAGTCAGGTCTGCGAAGGCTCACGAGTTGCTTATAAATGCATGACCCCTACCCCTGTAACCTTGGAAAAATAGTTCTCTTGAAGTACACCGTAAACTAAGTTAGACTAAAATACATATATAAATGTCAGAACTTTTTTGTCAGTTGGGCCTTGACCCCCCACCCCCCTCCCTCCGCCGATAATTCCAGGATCATCGGCTGTACGTCAGTGAACAAAGTTATCTTCTTACCTGAAAATGATTTACTAATTAAATCCGTAATTTCGATTCACCGACGTTTTAAATTTTCCACCAATATCCAACGACCAAATTGTTTGTACCATCCAACAACGGATAGGCGGCAATCGAAAACGTTCTTAACAATTGACGAACGCCATCGGAGACAGGGGATCTGGACCCCCCCCCCCCCTGTTGAAAAAAATAAAAAATATAGGGTTTCCAAAGCAATACTGGTCCGGATCCCCTGAAAAATCTCAAAGCTACAAATGTACAAGTCCAGCATTCAATGTTGGGCCACCATCGGCCCGCCAGCGAAACGCCATGTGGCGTTTCGCTGGCAGGTCGTTGGTGGCCCGCTTATTGCGGTATTTGGATCCTCTCTTCTCCCCTCATTAACTTAAAAAAAGTTGTCAAAGTTGGACCCCCCCCCTGGATCCGCGCATGAACGCCGATAAAAAATCGCTAGAAACAGTGTTTTCGACTGCCATAGTCTGGCGACAAATTGCAACCTAAAACTCTGCCACTAACGATTTTTTTATCTACGTTCGTCGATAGTATTAGCGTTTTAGATTGCCGCATATCCGATGTCTCTCCGAGTTACTTGACGAGTCTGCTCGGAAGAATCGCCTTGGAGAGGCATGAGTGAAATAAGTTTGGCATGACCTTTGATGTCAAAAGTTGAAACACTCTTTGTCGACTTCAAAGCCGAAATCGCCCTTGTGTACGTGACAAAATGCAGTAATTGAATGACGGGCAATGTCTTCTGCTGATTTCAGGAATTCCATAAAAGTGTCAAACAGTTTGGATCCAGATCAGGCACGACTTTTCATCGGACCTGATCTGGGTCGAACTTGTTTGCAAAGGCTATCAGCAGACGACACTTGTAATGCCTATTGGGTCCACACTGTTTGCCTCCATTAGTCAATATATGCAGCAGACGACTGGAGCAGATTACATTTTCAGAAGCATTTTTTTCGCTGGCGCTTTAAGGGACAGCGAAACCTGAACAAAGTTAAAATGATTTGACATCTTTACACGACTTTTAAAAATAAGTATTCGACAGACGGGGGTTCACGTCACACAGCGCAGATGCACAACCTGAAATAAAATTCTGCTCTATTCTTGACCTTGAAGCAGGGCGTCTAAAATCTTCGATGCACGTCGTCTCATAGAGGTCGACGTGTGTGAAGGGAAGGAAGTGACAAAATATCTCTAGTCCCACTAGATAGCTGTGCATATACGTCGGAAGAATTAATAATCCCATCTGCGAAATATACATATATCTTCCGAGCAAGTCTTCAACCAGTACAGCAAACGACAACACAGCATGCTTATGCAGATGCGTCTACGCATCGGAATTGGCTTACAAAAAGATTTCAGAATTTTAAACAATGAGCTTCGACGGTCCGCTGTCTTCATTGCAATATTTTCTTGTAGAAAGTACACGAAAAAAAGTAACCAGACCTCCAGATAAGAATGCGTAAATGACATATAACTTGGTTTCTTAACAACAAACACTTGTCTTGGGTACTCAAAAGAACCGTCTCACCGTTCCGATGAGACGGTTCTTTTGAGCACCCAAAACACATGTTTGAACTGGAATCACACTCAAAACATCCGCTAATATTATCTGCGTCGTGCAAAAAGCACTAAACTTGGCAGCTTCCCGTTTCACGTGCAGATGTCAACATATACATTATGTACATGAGAGGTACATCACATGTCAGTGGATCTCTTCTGTTGGTGGTATTCGTTACTAGAATCGCAATGGATATGCGGTTCTAACGAGTTCTCAAACTATGGTTATGTTAGTGTAGATATACGTAAGAAAAGGAAAGTATGGTTTAAATATCGTGACATATACTGCTCATGCACGGATCCAGAACGTTTTGTCCGAGGGGGTCCAACTTTGACAAAGGTTTTTTAGTTGATGAGAGGATCAAAATACCACTATCAGCGGGCCATCATCGGCCCGCCAGCGAAACGCCATTTAATGCCGTTTCACTGGCGGGCTGATGAGTGCACAAAATTAAATGCTGGCTTGATAGATTTGTGATTTTTCAGGGAATCCGGACCAGCATTGCTAAGAAACCCTATATTTTTGTGATTTTTCAGAGGGGGTCCGGACCCCCTGCCCCCCCCCCTCTGGATCCGCCCATGCTGCTTCATGTAATTTGTGATAGCTACAGGATAATTTTGCACGTTTTTTTGTGGCCTGTCGAATCTGTAAATTAACTCAAGGAACACTATCAGAGTAACAAATTATAATCAGGACCATTACTGAGTAGCTAAGGCTCTGCCAAGCGTGCGCAAATGCACTCACGTCTGAGCTTTTGCAGAAGCAACAACAACAACGTCGATTTCGTGTCTGCGTGCGCAAATGCGCACATGTCTGAGCTTTTGCAGAAGCAACAACAACAACGTCGATTTCGTGTCTGCGTCTTCTAAACGTTTTGAATGCGTTTTGCTCTATACAGCGAGACTGAGCAGACTCGTTTGGGCTTTGTTTTGCTCGCACTAAGTGCAATAAAGACCAAGTCAACGTCTTCTAAATGCACTTATGTTTTGAATGGGAATAGCAAAAGCACTGGCGAGACTGCTCAAATGGACAGACTCGCTTCGAACATGCAATGAAAACCAACATCGATTGTTCACGGTAGGGAGATTTTTTAATTAATTGTCTCCCAACGTTTATCAAATGAGACTATTAAAATGAGTTTGTCCGTTGGTGAAATGAGGGGTACTGTAACTTAATGAGCGCAACCCACCTCCCACCTCCCACCCCCCCCCCCCTTACAGGTTTAGTACGATCTTTTTGAAACTTCACAGATGTTTGTCCATGGACTGAGAATGTGCATTTGGTTTGGTTCATTATCGTCAAATTATTTTTTCACTTTTTTCAACTTGTGAACTTTTAACTTCTGCCAATCTCGGATACAATGTGTAGTTATTTGTGAGTGTAACTCCTCTTCAATTTTATTCCGGTCTTTAGGAAACTTGGCAGATGTTTAGTATATGGTCTTAAACGTGCATCGTGCATGTGGTTTAGGCATGATCCTAAAATTATTTTCCACACTAGACCTTTCACTTCTCGCACAAGCGAAGTACATAGGGAAAAGAAATATTAAAAAGATATTAGGTATCTAGTCTAATTTGATAGTCCGGCATGACAGAAATGCTTTAAATCTTAACTTAATTTCAAAGCCGAGGAGTCTTGCATCAAATAGCGTTTCATCTGGGTCAACATTGTTTGCTAAACAGAGGGGTTAGAATTGCCTCTGCAATGCGTCGCTAACGAGTTTCCTCAAAATGTGGTTGTGTTATGTTGAGAAGAAAAAGACAACATAACTTCGAAATAAAAGTAAAGTTTATTGTAACGTTAGAACCTCAATTCATAATCGGTGCTCAAAATGATCGCATGTCAAAGGTAACAAGCTGGCGAAATGCGATGTGAATTTTGTCACGTAGGCTTCTGTTTCACGTGCAGGTGTCGGCATACTTCATGGGCAAATAGCGCTGATTTTCAACGCTTTTCTAGTATAACTAGCACATTATCGTGAAAAGCCTGCGCTATGCTACTGATCGTTTTCGACAGTTTAAACGTGTCCTCACCTGTTAAGCGCGAGTGTAATGTTTATATAACAGTGCAATAAAATACACGCTGCGACACCGTGGCTATTATCGGATCCACCGTGAATCGGTCACCAGTCTCATTCTGTCGGTGGATGTCAACGTGTCGTCACCGTGGCGACACCTAGCGTCACTCTAGGTCACCTCCACCGTGACTAGTGGCGAATGGTAATTACTCGTTTGGTGTACGGTACCCCTCGGTACTGTGTATGACCTGATGCACTATTTCACTCGGCCGACGGCCTCGTGCAATAGTGCATCAGGTTGACCACGGCACCTCGGGGTAATAGTTTGGACTATACTACAAACAGGCATGAAATAACTGTATACTGTGTTATAACGAGGTGTGTTATAAAGGGACTGTACTGTACCTTCCATATTATACAGTTGATGGTGTCCATATGCCCATCGAGTTTCCTGATACATTCTCCATTGGTTATTTCCCACAATCTCAAACTTTTATCTTCACTGCCACTCACTACGAACCTTCCTGGAATGAGAATGAGCCAGTGCAGGCAAATCCTATGTAAAGACACATGTGCTCAGCAAAGACTCAGATCAGCCTAGGCATTGACCAAATCAAACTGGAGACTAGGATAGGCACACAATGTGTAGTTAAAGTCTCAAAGTGTCTTCATGCAGACAGCATAGGCTCTGATCAGACTGGTCTGATGCCCAGGCTGGTCCATTCTGTTAGATAATAGATAAGAGTAAGGCCTTTAGTTAAGAGTGTGCACCAAAAAATTAACTTTCTTATTTCTCAACCAAAACATATGTTGTGGGTAATCAAAAGAACCGTCTCATTGAGATGTTCTTTTGAGTACCCAAAACAGATGTTAAAACTGATGGATTAGAAAATATTTATAATTTAACGCCCAAAAATTTTGTTTATCTAAGCCTATGAGAGTGTGTAATTAAAAAATAGTTTTTCTTCTTTATCAACTGAAACATATGTGTAGGTACTGTAAATCACTTATATTTGGCGGGTAATTTTATTTTGCGCTACTGGCAGTAAAAGCAAAAATCACCAAAATATGAGACCAAGAAATACAGTTTCAAATTCAGTTACACAATAAGCAATAAATGGACACACATCCTTAATACACGTTTGTTGGTATCTGTATCATCAAAAATCAACTTTTGAATGGTAGAGAATGTTTCAAGGTCTTATAAGGGACTGCATTTAAAGGAACGAATATGCCCCCAATAAAAGTAGGGAAAATGTAGTGAAAATGAAAAAAGTCAATAAGCAATGCTTATTAGATACCCCCCGCACAGTAAGAGTCAGTGAAAAAACTTGGCAAGTTATAGTTCGAACAAGAAGACCTTAGTTTTGATAAGAAGATTTCAGTAGAATCTGTGCAAACAAAAATTATCTTTTCTGAACTAAACTCCTTCATGCATATGTTCAATGTGTCTACATTGTATAGGAAAAGTATCAAATTGTTCCATCGAAAGCTGTGGTAGGAGTTGATTGGCCCGTATATGGCCTATAATAGCATAAGCACAAAGCACTATATTAAAAGCCATTTAGAACTACAAAGGGAAATAATTCTAATAGAATTGGCCCCTAGCCCTTACTTTTTTGTCTCAAGTATTTGTCTTGCATATATGAACATGTTTGCAAGGTTTGATGAAAATCCAGCAATGACTCTTCGAGTTATTAAGGAAAAAGCACTATATTAAAAGCCATTTAGAACTACAAAGGGAAATAACTCTAATAGAATTGGCCCCTAGCCCTTACTTTTTTGTCTAAAGTATTTGTCTTGCATATATGAACATGTTTGCAAGGTTTGATGAAAATCCAGCAATGACTCTTCGAGTTATTAAGGCAACAAAGCGTTACGGACGGACGGACGCACGGACGGACAACGTGAAAACAGTATACCCCCTACAAACAAAGTTTGCGGGGGGTATAAAAATGTGAACTAGAGTGCACAGTCGATGGGGTGCCATCGCAAATCCCCACGCTAAAGTTTTTGACTCCCCCAGCACCCCTCAGTCCCACCCGGAGACATGACCTTGGCAACAGAATGAAAATTCTGTTCAATATGTTTTCTATCTTTAATTTGTGAGAACACACACAAAGTTTGGTATAAAAAATAGTGAGTATGATCAGGAAATACCACAGTCACAAACTGCAGACAACCCCCTGGCACTGCAAGGAAGAGCCGCTCAACCATCACAAGACACCAGGAACACAAATTAAGCAAAGCAATCAGCTCTCTCTTCCCCATCAAGATGATTGCAATACTAGAATGGACATAAAGTAATGTACAACAAAACATAATGCAATTACAGACTCCCACAATGGGAGTAACAATAAACAAAAAGTCAACAACAACAGAAACACCGCCTTAGAACGGACAGCAGCCTAAGCCACCGGGACGCTTAAATGCATTTTACTGGTACCAAATCTTCGCCCTAGATTCTGCTGTTGTTGAAGCACAAGAAATGTTCAGCTAGCATGGAGGCCATCTAACTAATGCAATGTATCATCATGGAAAACGCTCTAAAAACCTTTGAAATTGACATGTTAATGATATTTGACCTTTTGACCTCACCCCAAGGTCACCAGTTTGACCCTAAGATAAAAATGTTACTTACATTTTGTTCTGCTTGTCATCCCCGTTGATTTGATATGCTATATGACCATGTTTGAAAAAAAAAATTGTTTGACCCCCTGGGTACCCCCAGTGCCCCAAGTCCCACCCCTGGGACATGACCCAGGCGACAGAATAAAAATCCCCTCTGATATGTTTTGTATCTTTCATTTGTGAGAACACACAAAAAATTTGGTATAAGAATCTTTGAAATTGACATGATAACCGAAATTTAATGATATTTGACCTTTGACCTCACCCCAAGGTCGCCAGTTTGACCCTCAGATGAAAATTTTACTTGTATTCTGTTCTGCTTGTCATCACCGTCGATTTGATATGCCACATGACCATGTTTGAAAAAAAATTTTTTTTGACCCCCTGGGCACCCCCAGCGCCCCAAAGTCCCACCCCTGGGGCATAACCCAGGGGACAGAATGAAAATCCAGTCTGATATGTTTTGTATCTTTCATTTGTGAGAACACACTCAAAGTTTGGTATAAAAATCTTTGAAATTGACTTTGTAATTAAAATTTAATGATATTTGACCTTTTGACCCCTCCCCTGGGCCCCAGGGGACAGGGCCAAAAAAATAGTTTGACGTTGCATGCCCCATTCATGTCAGTAACTCACACACCAAATTTGGTTAAATTTTGTCCAATGGTTTAGGAGGAGATAGCATAACGGACAGATGGACGGACGTACCACCAAATGGCCATTTAGGTGGCTAAGAGCTATGTGTCTAAAAACATTATGCATCTTCGAATTTAAGTGGCTAAATTCTGTCAATTTGATTTAAGTGACTATATTTTTGGGATGATAAATTTTTATGAGGCTACATTTTTATGTGGCTCAACACCGATTTAACCACCAGGGGCTCAAACTGCAACAGATTTTTATTTTCATTATATCAGGGTTACCCCCCTTAGAATAGCTTTTTGACAGTATCAAAAAAATTCTATTTAAGTAGGCATGTAAGATCAAGGCACATAGTGTATGGACAAGACACCTGGTACATGGACAAATTTTACCAAGCCACATGATGTAGTTGGACGTTGATTGACGGTGTTGGAGGTCCATACAGATGGATAATTTAATATCCAAATTTGAGTGTCTTTTTTTCAAAACTTACAGGGGTTACCCCCCTTAGTTGATTTATGTAGTTTTAAACAAGTTCTTATGTGACTAGACATGTAAGAGGTTTTAGCCACTAAAGTGTCAATTACCAGTTATTAGCCATATAAGTGGTCATTTGTAAACACGGACGGACGGACGAAAGCGGTTACAATATACCCTCCCCAAGTAGAGAGAAAGTAGGGATTATAGATGTAACAACATCTTCCCAAGCAACGCATAGTACGCCCGTAATTTTCTTTAAACATTACTTCTTAGGCAAATAGTGCAGTCCCTGATCAGATTGAACTACCATGTGACATCAAATCTGAGACCACTGTTTGCCAAAGTACCTGAACTTATACAATTTCCAATAACGTTGCATTGGTTACAGAGATATTGTGCATACAAGAATATTTGGAAAAAACAATCAAAGGGGTATAACTTGGAGACAAAGGGGATACAATCATTCTTGTGCATGACACATCGTCATGACCTTAAACTTGCATGAAGATATCTTGAATGGTTACTGAGTAATGGAACATACAAGAATTTTTGGTAAAAAATAATAAAAGGGGCATAACTTGGAATAAAAGAAAGGAGGAACAATCATTCTTGTGTATGATACATCCTTTCAACCGTATAAATATTCCTATAAAATTTCATGAAGACATCTCAAACTGTTATTGAGTGTATAAGAATGTTAAAGGGCAGATGGATAGCATCATGCCTGCCGTGCCATAATACGGCTGTTTTTTTTTTCTTTCAAAAAAGGCATATAAAAAGTAGGGAAGTTAGGATTTTTCAAATACAAAATTCACAATCACAAAAAAGTTATCTGCGCCTTTGTCATCTGCTGGTATGTTTTTTTTTTTAAAAAAAACTCTTTGACAAACAATATAGACCTAGATCCAACTGCACCTACATGAGCAGTCTGATCTTGGTCTACACTGTTTTTATCTATACTTTCATTAACCAATAATGCTATGCAGCAAACAATTTTTTCAGATGCCCCTTTTGCAGACGTCTTGAGGCTTGATATCCTACCATTAGATTGCAAAGCTGTTACTTTCTCTCTGTGTCCCTTCAACACAGGTGCAACAGAGTAGCGGCCCTTGCTCCAATTCTTGTTGAGATGATGGACTCTGATAAAGATACTCTTCCACTTACAGAGCGGTGAAAGTCTCGTTCCTTCAGATACTGAAATAAGTTTAGATAAACAAAATTTATGAGTGTAAAATTGCAGATATTTTCTTAACCATCAGTTTTTACATATGTTTTGGGTGCCCAAAAGAACCGTCTCATTGAGATGGTTCTTTTGAGTACCAACATCATATGTTTTGGTTTATAAATTTATAGGAAAAATAACTTTTTGGTATGCACGCTTAACTAAAGGCCTGTACTGTTGTTAAACATTAACACTTTGTATGCAAGGTAATTTTTAATGATTTTCGTCGTCTGCTGATTTTTTTCATAATTTATAAACCCTTTTAAAAATTCTTTCAGGAATACAACCAGAGTGTCAAGCATGTTTCTCAGCAGTCAACACTAGCAGTTAAGCTGTAAAGCATCACCTCAAATGTGAAGCAGACAGTAGTTTAAAATTTTGTTGCTTCGATAAGAAATCAAATAAGGTTTGAATCTAGGGCAAAGATTTGGTACAAGTAAAATGCATTTGAGCCCCCCCCCCCCCCAGTGGTGTAGGCTGTTGTCCGTTCTAAGGCAATGGTTCTGTTGTTGTTGATTCATTGTTTGTTGTTGCTTCCATTGTTGGGGCTCTGTGTTTGGTCCATGTTTTGTTATGCAGAACTAAGTGTACATTCTAATTTTGTAATTATCTTGACAAGGAAGAGAGAGCTAGTTGTTTTACTTCAATTGTCTTCCTACTGTCTTGTGACTGTTAGTGTTCTGTGGCTCTTCCTCTTTTTCCTCACGATGCCATGGGTTGGTCTTCAGTGTGTGATTGTGGTATTTCCTTTTTATATTTCACATGGATTATTAAAATGTATCATAACTCTTTCCTTGTAGTGACGACAAAATGCTGATAACCTTTGCAAACAGTTTGGACCCAGGTCAGGACCGACAGATTGTCAATCCTGATCTGGAACCAAACCGTTTGACACTCTGATAGTGTTTCTGAAATAGTTTTTAGAAAAGATTAATTTAAAAAAAAAAATCAGCAAACAACAACAAAAACATGAAACATCACACAGCATGCAAAGAGTTAGATAAAGACGAAATATGTCAGAAAAATGCTGACAGGAACTTAAAGGGTTAACCCATAAAGTGCCACCTAATATTTGCAGCAGCCGACATGTTCAAATGTTGTTTGTTTTGTTTGCCTGTATGAGTTGATGCTTTACATCCCAGTTAACAATTTTTCAATAATGCCAAGACGTTTCCTGGGTTGATCCAGTACTAAGCAGAGGATCAAAAGTCTTGCTCAAAGACATAACACAGTGCCTCCAGTGAGGCTCATAGTGTATTGATTTCAGACATAAAGTCAACTGGGATGTAATGGCACAGGTTTAGATAAACAAAAAATTTCAGCGTACAATTGTAAATATTTTCTTACCCATCAATTTTAACATATGTTTTTGGGTACTCAAAAGAACCGTCTCATTGAGACGGTTCTTTTGAGTACCCAGAACATATGTTTTGGTTGAGAAATAAGAAAATTAAATTTTTGTTACACACTCTAAACTAAAGTCCTGTAATGGGTAGGAAAGAAAAAGTAATTCTTACCAAAAAGCTGGAAGACAGGTGAATTCCCACCAACATTTGTCATTTTCACGTTCAGTGACTTCTCATTGATTAGATCTGTGTTCAAGCCATATTTTAGCCATCCTTTCAGCATACAGAAGTGCAGCCTAAATGAAGTATAAAGAGGTGCATACATCTAAATAAAGAATTTTTAAGTATAAAATTGTAATTGTTTTCTTACCCATCAATTTTAGCATATGTTGTGGGTGCTCAAAAGAACCATCTCATGAGATGGTTCTTTTGAGTACCTACAACATATGTTTTGGTTGAGAAATAAGAAAAATCATTTTATAGCTGATTAAGTGTTCATATTTGGCACACTAATTGCCTATGGTGTGCAGATGACAATGAAGGTTTCAGATTGCCAACATAAGGTTTCAGATTGTTGACAGTAACAAGTCAATCTCAAATACACTTATAATCTGTCTATGGCTTGAAATGCAAACTCCATATATGTTCATAATTGTGTACAATGATTGGCTACGGCATGCAGATATAGATAGCTCAAGAGTGTGTTAATCAGGTAAACCAGTGTAAACTAAGTTTGCACCTTGTTAATGACTAGATTGGAGCATTAGTTTAGTTGCAAAAAAGCCTTCTACCAGGCTCCATGTGTCCTTAGCATCACATTGTTGATGCCATCATGTGGCGTAAGTTTGGTGACATAATTAACTTTCAGTGATGTCAGTGATGCTTAACCTTTTCTGGTGCCGTTTAATTTAAGGGCAATATTTTAGATCTTTGAATACTCTTTTTAGGAGAAAAGGGATATTTCACTCTGCTGTCACATTGTCATGTAAGATAGAAATTTATTACATAAGCTGACAGCTTATCTTACATCTAGGATTAAAAGTTTTTTATACAGGTATACAAGGGAAACCAGTCCTGTACCCGGGCGGCCCTATCTTTGACGGATCAAATTTGTTGCAGCTATTTTTGATGAAAGGTCTAGTGACCTGGGTAGTGACCATTCATGCACATTGTTTTCAATTCTAACCATTGGTTTCAGAGATGTTTTAAGTTTATTAAATAGGTACTTATTAAAAGGGAAACTTGACCACAACCTTTGGGTGGCCATGTTCTGTTCTGTTCTGTTCTATAATTTCTGCCTTTATAGGCACACCTGGTATATACCAGTAGAATCTTCTTGAGTAAAGATCTTAAAACATATAGTTCTATATGTATGTACAGATACTCCGCCACCTCATACATGTGTATAAGAGTTTTCATAAATGTTATCTTGACAGCAAAGTTAAAAATTCCACTAGTTACACCTAATAGGATGGAATATCAGCTCCTAAAGCATTGATCAATATAATTGAAAAATGAGCCGCAACATGTGATTCCCAACAATGTGGCATTTTGACATGTGTAAACTCATACGAGCCTCTGCAGCCCCCTGTTAAGCTTAGAAACTCCAAATGGTGTTCAGTCAGTAGCTTAACAATCATATAATATTCAAGCAACAAGCAAAGGCTCTGATCAGACTGCGCATATGCGCAGGCTGATCTGAGGCTTTGCTGGTCGCACATACTACATTGTTGAAAATCTCATGCACTGGCTCAAATGCATTTCAACAGATCAAATTCTGTTTAGCTATTTTTGTAGTAGGTCATCCCAGTGACCATTTCTGCCAAATTATTTTTTGAATTTTGATCGGAGTAGATTTTCCAAGTTCTCCTTTAATACCGCAACAAGCCACACCTCCTGGCGGCCATATTTTTTGACAGATCTAATTTGTCTTAGCTATTTTTGTAGATCTATGGTCAACAAGGGAGCGGAGCATTCCTGTGAAGTTAAAATTGGCCGATTGGTTTTAAACTTTAGGAGGAGTTATCATTTAATACAAATTGTTGATGAGGCACTAGTTGATGAGGGACAATGGTGGATGTCGGAGATTGATTGATCCCAATAGCTCACTTTGGAGCTAAAAAAGAATAAAAATACAGGCCCTTCAATAAGGGCTTCCAAACAGAAGAATTTTACCAGAAAGTGTCTTTATTGGTAAATTCTCTCCATCTCAAACAGCATCTTGAAGCAGAGCTCAGATCTTTTGCTGACAGATATGAAAAGACCTTTTCCACCAGTTCTGGAAGAAGTTGATCAATGAGGTCCATGATAACATCAGTGGTGAATCTGGGGAGTCCCTCTGTTTAGACCTTTTAAAATAAAATAATATATAATTCAAAATTAGCAAGGCTCTTCTGCAACAGGGCATATCAGAGCCAATTTTTAAGGTTAATTACTAACTAGTTTATAAATTCAAAAGAATCATTGGAAAGCCTACTTTTACTGATCAGTTCAAAAAGATAATCAAACAATTGTTCTAAAAAAAGAGGGATACTAGAACACATTCGATGGCGCGCCATTGCAAATCCCCACGCTCTCGAAGAAATCTTATGGTTATTGACCCTTTGACCCCATCCCAAGGTCACCAGTTTTATTGTAGGTTAAAATTTTTCAGTGTATCCTGGTCTACTGCTCATCCCCTTTAATTATCCCCACGCTTTTTTTAAAAAAGCTTCGGGGATATTGCAATCGCCTCCGTCTGTCCGTCATGCTATCTCCTCCTAAACCATTGGACGAAATCCAACCAAATTTGGTGTGTGAGTTGCTCACATGAATGGGGCGCGCAACGGCACATTTTTTTGCCCCGCCCCCTGGGGCCCCGGGGAGGGACCAAAAGGTCAAATATCATTAAAATTCAATTACAAAGTCAATTTCAAAGATTTTTAAACCAAACTTTGTTTGTCTTCTCAGAAATGAAAGATATATACATATCAGACTGGATTTTCATTTGGCCGCCTGGGTCATAAGCCAGGGGTGGGACTTGGGGGTGCCGTGGGGGTTGGGGGGGGTTTTCCCCGAAAATCAACCAGATTTGGTGCATGAGTTCCTTACATTAATGCCACATGCACCAGCACCATTTTTTGGGTCCCGGCCCCCTAGGGACTTGGGGAGGGGCCAAAAGGTCAAATATCATTAAATATCATTAAAATTCAATTACAAAGTCAATATCATAGATTTTTAAACCAAACTTTGTGTATCTTCTCACAAATGAAAGATATATAACCTATCAGACGGGATTTTTATTCGGCAGCCTTGGACATGCCCAGGGGTGGGACTTGGGGGTACCGGGGGGGGGGGGGGGGGGGGGGGGGGGGGGGGGGGGGGTCAAAAAAGTTTTCCCCCAAAATTCAACCAGATTTGGTGTGTGAGTTACTTACATGAATGGCACATGCACCGGCACAATTTTTTGGCTTGGGGCCTTGGGGAGGGGTCAAAAATTTAATTTTCTGAACATGGTCATGTGGCATATCAAATTTAAGGGGATGAGCAGTAGACCAGGATACACTGATAAATTTTAACCTATGATCAAACTGTTGACCTTGGGATGGGGTCAAAGGATCAATTACCATTAGATTCCTTCGAGAGCGTGGGGATTTTCGATGGTGCGCCATCGAATGTGTTCTAGTTTGATGGGTCAGGCCTCAGACTTAATTACAACCCTGACCTAAAACTGTCATCGGTGGGGTGGTGCCTGACTAATCCACGAGTCTACTCGCCCTGAGTCAACTTGTCCCCTATATGAAATACCCTCCTAGGTCTGTGTGTGTATGATAGATAAATTTATTTCAAATTCCAAAAGGCTAAGAAACCCAACATGGTATATAACATTCTTGAGAGGGTGATAGTCGAAAATATCATCCCGAGGAATTTGATTATCAACCGAGGCGCAGAAAAATGCTTTAAAACGTTTCAGTACTCCTACAATATTAGAGTTGGTGGGGTAAACATAACTTAGAGGTTTTTTTTGCCTAAATTGTTTACTGAAGAGACAGTTGTTTTTATATTACAGGATATTATCATAAAAGTTATTTCTAGATATTGTAATTTATTGAACCTGGTCTTTTTTTTCTATTTTTTTTTTACTGGTACATCTTTTACTTTCAGCTTTCATTGTAAACATGGTGAATCAGATATTCTTCTTATAAATGACACACTTTGTCCAATTAGTCCAATCACCAACTGATCTAATATACAGTCTTTCATGCTGGTTAATTTGTTTATTAATAAGTTTTTAACATGTTTTTACCACAAAAGGTCAACATAATTTATTCTGGACTGATTATTGATTTTTACTCTTTTGCTTCCACTGTGGCGAATAGGTAATTTTCAAGTGACCCAGTCTGGCCAATATTGGAAATCCCACACAGCTGGATACACATGTTTACATAAATCACCAGTCAGTATTTTTTTAACCATTATTGGCGAAAATGGACTTTTAGCCAATGACATTAATCTGTAGCCACCCTGTAATTTTTGTAGCAAATGGCTACAATGGGGAAAGGCAGCGTGAGCCCTGCAACGGATAACTTTCCCTGCAGAGGGGACATCCAGTTAACGTCCCGATCCGAAGGACGTTCCATCCATAACAGGTGTGGACTTTCGTAGACTACCCATGTTAAATAAGAGACCCTTACCCTTACTTTTTGTTTCTCGTTGTATGCTAATTTGAGCTTATTGTGTGATGATGCATTAGGAAACTTAGTTTTTGACAAAATAGTTGCAGTTTCAGTCACGAAAACCCATTACAATAATGTAGTTACCTTAAATAAATAGAGTTTTCGATAAAAAAAAAACAAAATGGTGGTGTTAAATATAATAAAGCAATGACGATCTATTGTCTATTATAACAACCCTTTTCATAAAGACGTAAAATATTGAAAGAAAACCTTTTTTTGTTCACTTTGCATAGCGACGTCTGACGCCGGAAGTAGGTAAAGTATGGGTCGGTCTGATTACCGCAGAATAATGCAGGATACCGCAGTGACGTAGCTAATCGAGAAATCATTTCTGGATCTGGATCTGGATAATTACGTCGCGGGGCCTTTCAGCATATAGGCGACGGGGGAGAGCTGGGAATGGTTATTAGTCCCGCGGCGAGACGGCTTCCCTGAAGCCGTTCACTGTCTCTGCGCGCAAAACACAATCTTCCCGTTTTTTCCCGGCTGCTTGCAGCAGTAAGATATCGTTTTCCCTTTCTAAATTTCAACCAATCAGGAATAGCCGGAAATTTGCATTTTAGAGTACCTGCTCAGCGAAATTTCCAATGTATACATTTACTTGTATGTAAGTGACCAGTCCGTGTTTATTGGGTCCGAGGGTTGGGTCACAAGTTCTCACAACCTTAGTTACGACCCTTCCCCTACAACAACTTCGTCTTGCTTGAACTCGAATTAAAATTTCTTGACCTATGGACTTCGAGCTAACGAGAGTGTAATGTTTATAAAACTGCATGGTATTTATATCTAGTGTTGTGAGAGCCGTTACCGGGGAGTTCCGGAGAATACCGGGGAGTTCCGGAGAGTCCCGGAGATGTACGACGATGGTGAGTAAACTGGTGCCCTGTTATCGTCTCAAATCGACAACAGGTATCCCCTATTCTATCATTGGCTGTGATTAGTTTATTGATTGACCAATGAGATGACCTGTTACATTTCAAGTTTAGCGTGGGTTGTAAACTGTTGGACAGTTACGATATTTTGTTAATTTTAATCACTTAAAGCAAAGCGAGTTTTGCGAAAAAAACAAATACACACTGAGATACTGTATTTCTGCCTCAAATTTGATTGATTTTATGGTATCTAAAGCTCTCGTGAATCATCGCTCGATCGTCCGCGCCATTTTTATAAGTTCAGAGTTACTTCCCTTAGATCACGTGATTCTCGTTGACGGTCAGGATTTTGGCTGTCTAGATTAGCCTATACCTGACCCTAGATAGGTAGATCAAGGGGAGGGAACCAGACTAGATGGTGAGATGTGCTCACCCCTCTACCTCCACGGGCTCCATGAGCTACTGTTCCCGCCAATAATGACGTCATGGAGCCCGCCCTGGAGTATGGTCATCAGTTACCTATCTGCTGTCTTCTAGTCCAGTTGAGCTTTCGCCTCCTGCTTTGAGGATTTAGGTAAGTAACCCACATTCACATGCACTCGTCATTGCACAATGGCCCTGCGAGTGAAAAATTGGCGCGCGGTATTGTCATTTTGAAAAATTAATAGTGTATTCATTCCTGGGGAGTTTGGAAGTTTGGAGTTCGGTACCGGATTTTTTGGATTTGAGGTAGGTGAAATTTGCATTTTTTTTCTTTTTCATATTTTTAGGCGTATTTTCTCAATTTTAGCCCTCAATTTCGGCATTTACAGCTTTTCAATCTATTTTTCAGTCTGGAAATTATTATTTTTGTTAGATATTTTCATTTCGGCCCGAAATTACCGCATAGCTCCGTCTACGGTTGACGGACGAGTCTATTTTCATTCTAGGATATCGTACGTTGGAATTCGGATTTTTTTTCAGGTAAATTTATCAATTCTTCGTCATTTTTCATCGTTGTTTCCGTTTATTTAGTTAGGGTATCGGCTATTTTGGTTTCCCCAGCGTGAATATTTACATTTCATATTTTCAATCGCGAGTTTTCCTCGTTTCAGGGCAAATATTGAAATAAACATTGCGAAAATTATCTCAGTGTTATTTTTTCAATCCCAGTTTTCTCGGGCGTTGATCATAATTCTTATTGTCAGTAGTGCGGCATAGCTGAGAGTGTGGCGAAACCCACTGTTTTTGTTATTCCGTTCTACTTTCAGTTTGCATGCGTTTTCCCACGTGCTATTCGTGCTCGCATTCCTGATTGAGTGAATAGATTTTGAAAATTATAGTATTGTGTTTTTTTACCCCCTTGTCCCGTTACAATGGAGAATTATAATTATCCCAACATTATTTTATCTTGTTGTTCACTCACTCGTATACCCCATTTAATTTCCATATAGTCTCAACTCAACAATGAGTGATAAAATGAATGAGATTTTAATGGGTTTAAACCGGTTGGAAAGACGGATTGGTATGGATGGAGAAGCGGTCCGCATTCAACTCAACTCCATATCAAACTGTCTTTCCGATTATGGACCCCGTCGGCGAATCTGCAGTTTCGATGAAACTCTTGCTAGCCTTTCGGAAAGATGGGGGGTGGCAAGCAGTTCTGCTGAATTTCATTTATCGTCCCTAGATGGTTACTCATCTGGGGATGATGACAGTTCTGACCCTTCCTCTGGAAATGATGAGCCCATGACCAGAGGTAGGGACAGACTAGAGTCAGCAGAATTGAAAGGTCCTGTTGATATGCAGTCTGCTCTGTCCAACAGTTGCATATCCAGTCCATCACCTGCAGATGTAACTGCAAATAAAATATCCGTGTCATCTTGGTGTGATGTACATTCTGACCCTGTCCCTGGGATTGGGGAATCCAAGACCAGAGGTAGGGTCAGGCGCAAGAAAACCAAAAAAGGCGCTAGGCCTAGAACTCGACCTCCATTTAAGGGCTTTCACCTGTCTGTGAAAAGTGTTAAGCGCCCCATCAACAGACTTAAAGGTCGGAGAAAAATAATGGCTGCACACCATTACAGGCTTAAACCAGGTGAGAACTCCGCAAGTTCTCTCTGGCTGAAACAGAAGCAGCCTAAACACCACAGCAAACTCAAAGGCCGCAAGAAAGTAATGGTAGCTCACCATTACTGGTTGAAACCAGGTGAGGACATGACCTGCCCTCTCTGGTTGAAGCACCAGCCAAAATATACATGTAGCCACAGAGCTTCTTTTGACCTGTGTTGGCCAAAAGACCCGAGTATCATCGTGGCACACATTTAATTAAATTTTATAGTGTTTTAATACAGATGGCCGATCACACCGAACAAGGGTCTTGTATGTTCAGGGCGGTGTGACGGTTCCATCTATTGACATATTTGTCACTCAGACGGCATGCACGGTAGTGGTAACACTGCTGTTGCGCCGTCTCAGATTTATTTTATCCCCTTGTCCGGTATTTTGAGTGGCGAAGGCCATCATCGCCACTGGATTTACCAGACAAGCATTTTTTACCTTTGTAAATAATTTTCCATGTTTTTATACATGACTTATTAGCTAGGGGCCGGGACGGCTCATCTGACCCCTTTCAAATAAGTCCTATGCATATACTTTGGGGCACTCAAAGTATATGGATAGAAAGTGCAGGGGCAGCTAGTGTGGATGGCCAATTTGACCATCCATCCTGGTTGCCGCATTTGTCATTCTGTTGGTTCCGCCAGAATGACAGGCACATTTTATTTTTGCGGACTGCGAGCATGTCCGCCGCCACTATAATTTGTGTTATGTTTTTATCAGGGAATTTGTATAGTTCATTTTTATCATGTAAATTTGCAATATTTATTTTCATATATACATTTTTAATGATTAGTGCTAAATTTAATTAGCACGCATCAATTTCATTTAATGTTCATTGTCATATACATTCATCATATAATTTTTAAAAACCTAGTCATTTCATGACATATTATAAAAATTCATATAATTCATTATTATCATCCTTCATGTAGATTTTTAAATTTTATGGCATTGTACATTTTATACAAAGTATATACATAACTATGGTTTTATGTTTCACCTAGTCATCATTTTCATGGAAAACAAAAATAAAAAGTATTATAAGTTAAAATCCATTTTCTCATTAAATTCATTTCATTCATAATTTTACAATTTCTCAATATTTTTTTTATATTTTTATTGTAGATAACTTGACCACAACAATGCCAGCTAACAGGGGAAATTGTTCGTCCTGTGGCGATTATTCTGTTAATTTAAGGCGGCATGCTCTTAGGACCCATATGCCCTGGTATAGTGCGACCAGGCGAGAGTTGCTTAACGCGAGCGCTTTAACGTAGCGCTACGTAGCGCTTTCCTAACTCTATGCAACGGTTATGTCTCAAAAAGCGCTTTTTTGCAACAGTCCGTTGCGCAACGAAAACATTCCTATTCAAGTTATGCATAGGGCGTACTTGATTGAACTGTTCTATCTTGTTCCAGAACATCACACCGACCTAGTACGAATAAAGCTCTGTGTATCGTAATAGAGCATCACAAGGAATAACAGGCTCATGAAAAGCAATTTTTCAACATCATTACCTTTTTAAATGAATCGAAATTCTATGATGAAGAGCGGAACGAACTTTCTTAACACCCTTTACACAATCAGTATACCATTATAGTACGACAGCCGTTGCATCTGAGCAAGCCAATGATACGGGAACTTAGTTAAATGTATCACCCGACAGTCAGAAGGAACAGTGGATCAGACTTGCAACCTCAATACGAAAATGTTTGAAAGTAAAAATCAAGAACAACATGTATTAAAATATATTGTCGATTGGGGAATTAAAACTCGATCAAAGAGATTATTATGCCTTTGATAAATTGGGCTGAGCGCGAGAAAATCTGCCTGCAGAGCCAAACCATGTAAGACTCCAACCAACCTGTTCAGTTACAGGCACTAGCTGGAATGCTGAAATATTGTAGCAAGTTTACCCAGCAAGCATCCTATCTCGGACAATTGGCTGAGAGGTTTCGATCAGGGAAGATACAAACGAGTCTGCAACATATGCTAGCTGTTTAGATTCTTGTATGTTTGGGTATAATCATTCAGGCCCTCATTTAAAAGTGCGTTTTTGAAAATCAATAATTTATTTCTCAACTAAAACATGTTTTGGGGTTCTCAAAAGAGCCGTCTCCAAAAGACGGATCATTTGTGCATCAAAATCATGTTATAACCGAGAGAGCATTGTTCGATTGGATTCTTAACGACCCAGTCAACTCGCAGTTAATCTGGTGAGCCTCGAACGTGTAGGCCTAACCTTCAGAGGCGCTGCGCTTTAGAGAGAGAGAGAGAGAGAGAGAGAGAGAGAGAGAGAGAGAGTATAATAGGATCATGTTCATAGCAGTGCTCCCGAGCCAATACAATCAAATGTGGTGTAGAAAAAATAATTGAGAATTTAACCCAGCAAATAAGCTTTTGACAAATAAATTATAGCTTATGAGAAACGCTCTCATCCACTAGTGCTTTTACAACATTAACAATTTTATAAAACAGGCAAGTGAGAGATTTGTTTTGATTTTTTGCTGGTATGAGAAAATGCACCCGGTGTAATGCACTTTCATCCGATACTTTCACAACTATTGAGGAGGGTCGGAAAGTGTATTGCACCAAACACTGCACCCTTGTCTTGATTAAAGTGTACACCGAACTGTGAATGAAGTACGCCCATAAACCGCTACGTAGCGTTCTGCTTATGCAACGGTTCGTTTCACAAAACATTTTCCGCGAGACTGCTCAAGAATAGTTATGTAGCGCTACGAAGCGCTTTATTGAAACATACCGTTGCATAGCAAAGTGCCACAAAACGTTACAAAACGCTCGCGTTAAATAACGCACCCCAGGTAACGGACGTTGGGCGTGTCAGACAGAGCACTGCCATTCACTGTCAATTTAGACTGGTCAACAGTAGATTGGGTATCACAGCATAGGCACGCTTAAATCGTGCAAAACAGCTAAGCCGTAGACGACAAAGGAGGCCAGCTTTATACGGTTAGTATGCCTGGTAAACACTCGCAAACGCATCTAATCAGAAAACTTCAGTCTTGCTTGTTTACAGACACATTGGTTTATATTATTTTCACTGTTCAGGGCCTCCTAGAACGTATGTGGATTATAGTTAGATCAGCAAGGCAGACTGGACCATGTTAGAATGGTTATTGCTCAGATTACACAGCGTAATGAAGATTTGATTGCATGTAGCGGGCTTTTACTTGTGATGTCCTTTAGTATTGTATTTACTATACAGCCATATCACAAGAAACCATCTTAACCCATCTAAGCCAAATGGAATTTCCCACTGTTATCAATTGTACTTGTCCATTTTCGTTTTAAGGTTTTTTTGGTGGTATTTTTCATTGTTATTCCAATCTTGATAGAACAATCTATAAGCAAAAAGTGGAGACCCTGATCAGACGTCGCGTTTTGCGGTGTCTGATCTGGGTCTGCACTGTTTGCCTATTTACCACAAAAAGGACGCTAGCCATAATATGGGTTAAACGAAAAACTCCATACATTTGTAGGAAAAGCGAACTGTTTTACACATGATGTACGGATAAACGGCGTACATGTAATATATGTTTAATGATTACACTTTAATGAACTAGCTCAACAAACAGGCTAACATGAATGACGCCTTCAAAAATCTGTAGTTACCTGTAGAGTTAACCAGTGGTAGAGTGCTCGACTTGAGATAGAGGGGCCGTTGAGTTGAGTCTCTCTGGAGGAACCATGTTATTTCCTTGTGCAATGCACGTTATACTCTATTTAGTACAGGTACAACCCAGGATATGTCCCTAAATGACTGATTTGACTGGAATGTAAAGTATCAACTTCGAGTAATCGAGGTCTACAGTTGCTTTGTACCAGTGTGTTAGACATGTGTTTAAAGGATTGCTATTTGGAGAAGGCTGGGCAATGATGGAACTTAGTAATGTCATACTCTCTGCTAAGTACTGGTTCAACCTAGATGGACAGGGAAACATCGCGACATGACTGAAAAAATGTTGACAGCGACGCAAAATATCAAAACAAGCGAAAAAAAAATCAACGCAAAATAACAAAAGAGCCCCTTATCTCGAAACTTTGCTGCAGTTGTGTGCGTCTACTGGTAAACAGGTTTATCTTTAGTATGCTACTTGGAAAATATTTGTGTAAGATGTGTTGTCGATGAAAATATTTTCCAGGCAAGAAAATGATTTGGGTTTTTAGATCTGCCTTCAAAAAAATGGTATTATAAAAAAACACACAAAAAACACACCCAAAACAGCCCACCTTCCCTACACACTGTCACAACCAAAACCAATTAAAATTTGGCATGATAAGGGTTCAATATCTGGGCCACCGGGAAAGGGTACACCGATCTTTTATGAAACAATACAACTTGTGTGATTGTAGATATCATTGTCGACGGTTGATTTTTTGCTTGAATAGTTTAAGATACATGTACGTGTTTAAGATATGTGTACGTGCATATTTTAATCAACAGCTTAGCATAGGTATCTACACTGATCAGATTCATCTGCAATAATTCGAAACGCTTATTTTTCACGATACGGAAACTATAAAACTACAGGTATATAATATTCGTGTGGAGAGTTTCACAGATGGATGAATACGCAAACAATGCGACCTGACTAACCGATTTCCAAATGTATTTGTCCAGAGGTTGAACTTAGCTAAGGACCGCCCAACGTCTCTTATCTGGACGGACTATATATGGATCCTTCGACAGCCTGTGTAGACTGCCAGCGTGGCGAAGGGTGTCCGAGAGACGTTGAGCGTTTCCACCGTATGCATCAGCGGATCATCGGTGATTACTTGCTTGAGGCCTGGTTTCTCCTCATGAATGGAATTTTTCTATTCATGGCGAGAGAGTTGGGTCTCGGGGGTATCCATGATCTGCTGGGGTATGTGGTAGCGCACAACCTCTACCCGAACATTTTTCGTTTCTCGGAAGATGAATTATTTTTCTTCAGAGATTTTGATCGGAGATCTGGCCTGGAACCGGTAATTGCTGATTGTTATAAGGAGATCCCACCGAGAAGACTCATTGTGTATGGCAAGCCAAGTGCACATTAATTCTTTAAACCTAAGTTTGAACTTCAAACCTAGGTTTGAAAATCTTAAACCTAGGTTTAAAAACTTTAAACCTACGTTTGAAAGAAAAAGTGCACATTAATTCTTTAAACCAGGGTTTGAAGTTTCAAACAGGGGTTTTAGCTGGCCAAATGCACATTAATTCTTTAAACCTACGTTTTAAAGTTAAACCTTGGTTTAAAAATCTTAAACCTAGGTTTCAAAGAAATAGTGCACATTAATTATTTAAACCAGGGATTGAAGTTTCAAACAAGGGTTTTAGCTGGCCAAATGCACATTAATTCTTTAAACCCTAGTTTGAACTTCAAACCTAGGTTTGAAAATCTTAAACATAGGTTTAAAAACTTTAACCTACGTTTGAAAGAAAACGTGCACATTAATTCTTCAAACCAGGGTTTGAAGTTTCAAACAGGGGTTTTAGCTGGCCAAATGCACATTAATTCTTTAAACCTACGTTTAAACTTTAAACCTTGGTTTGAAAATCTTTTACCTAGGTTTAAAAGAAAAAGTGCACATTTATTCTTCAAACCAGGGTTTGAAGCTTCAAACAGGGGTTTCAGCCAGCCAAATGCACATTAATTCTTTAAACCCTAGTTTGAACTTCAAACCTAGGTTTGAAAATCTCAAACCCCAGTTTAAAAAATCAACCAATCAAAACCTTCAAACTCGATGATAGGTTTTCATTGGTTCTGCTAATAAGCCCCGCCCCTTTGACACGCCTTCTTACCGCGGATTAACTGCTATTACTCCGCGACAGCTAACGACCTGCCGAAATTAACCGAAACTGGGCTTGAATGAGCTACGAATGAAACAACTCCTGTGTTTCCATGTTTAAAGTGATAGTTACCCCCGTTTTTGCCAATTATTCTTTAACGGTGATTTTAATTGAAAAATAATTAGAGAAATGAATTGAGATATAGACCGCGTAATTAGAATTTATTTTTCTCACATAAATAGGCTGAGATTAGATGGAATTTGGGCATGTATTTGCCGCTCCTTTTGAATTAGTCCCCAAGTGAACCTAACGATATAAATATGGCTTATACAGCTCAGTGGAGGTAATTCATCAGGCGCACAGATAAGAGTGCGTAACAGAAAATTGTTTTCCTATTTCTCAACCAAAACACATGTTGTGGGTACTGGAAGCAACCGTCTCGATGAGACGTTTCTTTTGAGCACACATAACATATGTTTAAACTGATGAACACAATCGCAATTTCGCGCTAAAAATTGCTTAACTGACCCAAGACCCGTTCAGTCAGCTATGATTCACCGCTTATACCGACTCATAAACTTACACGAACATTCAATTTTTATGTCAACTATAAAAATAAATCCAATATTCAGATTTTGAATATCGAAAATAGAATATCAAACTAAATCTGACGTTCGAATTTTAAATATCGAACATAAAAGTCAATCAACATTTTATTTTTGGATCTCTAATATCAAACTCGTTCCAGCGTTCGAATTTTGAATGTCAAATAGCTTTTATCAAATTCAATCCAAAATTCAAATTTGTTGAATCTCGAATAACAAACTCAATTCAACATTAGTTTTTAATGTCGATTTTCTAATATCAAAGGGAATCTAACATTCATCATTTGACTCTCGAATATTGAATACATGTATCAAACTAAATCCATCAGTCAAATTTCTTGAATATCGACTATCGACTATCCAATTCAATCACACCTTTAAATGTTGAATTACAAATATATGAATATTGAATATCAAACTAAGTCCACCAGTCAAATTTATGAAACTCGAATATCAAACCCAATTAACATTCAAATGTTTTGAATGTCGAATATTGAATTCATTGGTATCAATGTCGAGTATCGAGTATCAAACTGAAATAATACACAGAATTTGAACTGACTGAGTTTGATATTCATTGTTCAACAGTAATAAAAAATGAATACTGGATTGAGTTTGATGTTCGATATTTGAGAGTCAAGAAAATGAGCGTTGGATATGGTTTACATATAATATTCGAAATTCGAAATTTTAATGTTGAATTGAGTTTGATATTCGTGTTTGGAGAGACAGAAAAAATGAGCGTTCGATGAGGTTGTTAATTTTTATATAAAATTCGACATTTGTATTTTAATGTTGAGTTGAGTTTGATATTTGATATTCAACTTTTAAAATTTGAATGTTGGATTGAGGTTTATGTTCGAGATTAGAAAAAATATTGGATTGTGTATGTATGTACATGTATGTGTGTATATGTATGTATGTATGCATTCTTGGGTTCATGCTTGCATGCTTGAATGCATGCATACATGCATGCTTGGATGCATGTAAGCATTCATAGATGGATGTACATGTATGTATGTATGTATGTATGTATGTATGTATGTATGTATGTATGTATGTATGTATGTATGTATGTATGTATGTATGTATATATGTATGCGTGTACATGTATGTATGTACATGCAAATATGTACATGTATGTATGTATGTATGTATGTA